>JBBMOI010000008.1:3280000-3405000 GCA_038088405.1 Porites divaricata
GGGTCACGATCGATAAACTTGACTTGATTCCATAAAGGAAGATGCCCCGTTTCGTTTGCGTGCTCCGAAACTGCGGAGGTTTGTGTATGAGCAAGCCGTATATCTCTGTCATGTTCTTTTATCCTGTCTTGCATTGCTCTCCCTGTTTCGCCTATATATACTTTGCCGCATTCACATGGAATTCTGTATACAACACCTTCTTGTTTACCTGGTTCTAGGGCGTCTTTCGGTCGTACTAAGTAAGACCGAAGAGTTGTGTCAGATTTAAAGACGGTGCGAACGCCTTGTTGTTGTAGGCAGCGGCGAAGAACCTCTGATACACCTTTAATATAGGGTAAAACCGCGGTAGATTTAAATTCCTGCGTGGGTTCGTTGTTGGCTGTTGGTGTTGTGGTTTTAACAAGTTTTCGTATGAACGAAGAGGGATAACCGCTGGAAACAAGTACCGATAATAAATGTTTCTTTTCTTCAGCGATAACTGATGGTTTTGTTATGAGGTGTTTGGCTCGGTCATATAGACACTTAACAATACCACGCTTCACTGACTGAGGATGGTGTGAGTCATAGGCTAAGTATTGATCAGTGTGTGTGGGCTTTCTGTATACACTGGTAGTAAGAAGGCCGTTTGAGTCCCTTATAACTGACGTATCGAGAAAGGGAATGCTGTCATCTTTCTCGGTTTCCATGGTAAAACGAATAGTGGGCTGTTGGTTATTAAGATGTTGTAAAAAGCCGTCGACTTGGTCTCGATCTAATATAGTAAAAGTGTCATCTACATATCGCTTCCAGATCTTAGGTTTGTAGATCGCACTTGCTATCGCATGCTCCTCAAAATCTTCCATGAAGATGTTGGCTATAACCGCGGAGACAGGGCTCCCCATAGCGGCTCCGTCCTTTTGTTCGTAAATTGATCCATTGTACTGGAAATACGTGGATCGTAAAAGAAAGTTTAAAAGGTCGGCAATTTGTGCAGGTGTTAGGTTTGTGCGGTCGGCAAGACCGGGATCGTTTTCTAGTTTGTGAAGTGTGGCCTTTACGGCATCTTCGATTGGCACGTTCGTAAATAAAGATTCTACGTCAAATGACACCATGATTTCCTTTTCTTGTATTCTTTCATGGTTGATGGTATTCACGAAATGAGTAGAGTTGGAAACTGCGTACTCCGATTTGCCTGTCAGTGGGGCCAGGATGTCAGCTAAATGAGCCGACAAATCATAAGCAAAGGTGTTTATGCACGATACAATAGGTCTCAATGGTACATTTGGCTTGAAGATGCCGTAAAGGCCACACTTCACAAACTAGAAAACGATCCCGGTCTTGCCGACCGCACAAACCTAACACCTGCACAAATTGCCGACCTTTTAAACTTTGTTTTACGATCCACGTATTTCCAGTACAATGGATCAATTTACGAACAAAAGGACGGAGCCGCTATGGGGAGCCCTGTCTCTGCGGTTATAGCCAACATCTTCATGGAAGATTTTGAGGAGCATGCGATAGCAAGTGCGATCTACAAACCTAAGATCTGGAAGCGATATGTAGATGACACTTTTACTATATTAGATCGAGACCAAGTCGACGGCTTTTTACAACATCTTAATAACCAACAGCCCACTATTCGTTTTACCATGGAAACCGAGAAAGATGACAGCATTCCCTTTCTCGATACGTCAGTTATAAGGGACTCAAACGGCCTTCTTACTACCAGTGTATACAGAAAGCCCACACACACTGATCAATACTTAGCCTATGACTCACACCATCCTCAGTCAGTGAAGCGTGGTATTGTTAAGTGTCTATATGACCGAGCCAAACACCTCATAACAAAACCATCAGTTATCGCTGAAGAAAAGAAACATTTATCATCGGTACTTGTTTCCAACGGTTATCCCTCTTCGTTCATACGAAAACTTGTTAAAACCACAACACCAACAGCCAACAACGAACCCACGCAGGAATTTAAATCTACCGCGGTTTTACCCTATATTAAAGGTGTATCAGAGGTTCTTCGCCGCTGCCTACAACAACAAGGCGTTCGCACCGTCTTTAAATCTGACACAACTCTTCGGTCTTACTTAGTACGACCGAAAGACGCCCTAGAACCAGGTAAACAAGAAGGTGTTGTATACAGAATTCCATGTGAATGCGGCAAAGTATATATAGGCGAAACAGGGAGAGCAATGCAAGACAGGATAAAAGAACATGACAGAGATATACGGCTTGCTCATACACAAACCTCCGCAGTTTCGGAGCACGCAAACGAAACGGGGCATCTTCCTTTATGGAATCAAGTCAAGTTTATCGATCGTGACCCTCACCGATACACACGTAGGGTCAAAGAGGCTATCCAAATAAGACTTCATTCTAATAACATCAATAGAGACAACGGAATCGAAATTCCCGAAGCATGGATGCCTACGATCAGAAAACACAACAGCCGTTCAACTACAAAGCGGACCCCTGAGGGAACATCATCTGCTAGTCGGAATAATGAGGATCGAAATACACCAATCACAGTGAACCAACGTGCATAAATAGCTACACGTAAGCAATCGACCTCATCGCCTGATGAAGACTAGCAGTATTGCAGTCGAAACGTCGCGATCAATATCTCAAAGCGATTCTATCGTGAGACAAACGAATAAACGTTCATTCCTATTTTGACCAAATAGCCCTTCCTTTTGCTGAATGATACTGCACTAACTTGACTCGTACAGGCGCAATAGCAGCCATCTATTAATCTTCTTCGTCAAAAACAAGAAAAATAGTTTAAACAAAAAAATTACCTTTACCTAACAATTCTAATTTGTGAAAAAATTCCCCTCTACTTAAACAGCAAAAACTGCCTTTATGAGTTGAAATCTATTTATGATAAGCTTACTTAAGTATTGCTGTGCAAAACAAAGATGCGGGAAATATGCCAAGGAACGCTGTTCTGTTAATTTTAGTGCATGCTTCCTTTAACAAGGACGGGTATACTGGCCCTTTATAGTGGCGTATTTCTCGGGGGAATACCTTTGAACCATTAACTTAATAATTTGCAAGAATCCGTCGAGTTTTTAACTCGGAAAAGAAACTTTTGTGGCGGATTGGAAGCTACTTGCACCATCTCATCAATGCCGTCTATAGATGTTCCCACAGCGACCACGAAAATCTTCACCTCAGATCCGTTTAAGTGCCTGTGCTCTGGGTATGGGTATTGATTTGCCATCAGTGACAAGGAAAACCATTTTTCTTGATTAACAACGACCTTCTACTTCAGGAAGAGAAAATAATCGAGTTATATCATAAAGTCAGTTCGAAAAACTCAAATGGTATCTTCGCCGGCAATGACAGGAAAAATTCGAGCATATATAGTTTATGGGAAGATGCACGTTATTATGCCTTTCGTTATGGCAAAATAGAGGAGAGCTTTAGATACTGATCTGAGGACGAGAGCGAGTACTAGATTTAACTTAACGTTTTAGCGCGTGTTCCCAACTTTATGGCAAAAACCTGAAGTTGACGTAACAGAGTTAGCGAAGGTAACTGCAGCATACTTGGTGTTAATACTCGATATATTCTGCCTTTGTTAAAGTCGCAACTTCCAATCGATCCAGAGCCGTCCATCACAACTACGATACCTTCAGTAAGCCTACAATAGAGGACAAAAATCCTTGGAACGGTTATGGAAAACCTTCCTTCCACATCCTTAAATTATCAAATATTCAGATGAGCATAATATGCACTTCTCTAACCACTTGGATACCGCGACTAGCCCTCCCCTTCCCCTTCCAAACAATGTTGGGATGAAGAAACACTTTTAGGACAGGGTAAAGTGTACAGGGGTGCACAAACTACAACATTGCTTGGGGGTGAGGGGGAAAGGGGGGAAAATTAAGGCAGATCGTGTTAATTGTCCTAAGAATTTTGTCCTCCATTGTAGACTGCTGCAGCACACGGAGTCAATCTGTACCCGAAATGGTGGCGTGGTCCAGGAAGGTGCAAGAAAATGGTTATTAACTTATTTTCAGTTTGACGTGGAGGTGGAACGTTTTAAAATTCTGCAAACGAAATCAAAAACAATTTTTCGGTTTTCAAAAAGCTTTAAAGATAGCCACACAGTTAGCCCAAGCTCGAAATATGAGCATCGGCGAGCATCGGCATTGTTGCGTAACATTCGAAATATACGGATTTGTATGGTAAAAAAACCTATTGTTTCTGTAACCTACGGAAATGAAAGGATTTCAATAAAACACAGCTTACCTTACGTAAATGTGTGTTACGTCTCTTATGTGTGGTCAACGGGCCGATTTATGGCCGTTTTAGCGGAGCTCTCGTGCGCGCGAAGCGCGCTCCATGATGGGTAAATAAATCTACCCATCCCAGAAAACTTGGTAATCACGTGACCGTACACCGACCGTCCGTCCGCACCACAGACATACCAATGTAAAATAACTCAATCAACAGAAATGGCAACCCAAATACAACTCGAGGTTATTTTGGCGGGAAATCGCATAGCCACCCGCGTCACAACTAAAGAGTAAATAAAGGCGAAAACGAAAAGTGGAAATTGTTTCTGTATCCGTATTGTCTAAAGTGTTTCGCTTAGATTAGTTGGCATCCCCACAAATTTGGAATACAGAGCAAGAGAAAGTCATAGAAAAAGAGAAACTAGGCGGCAGGCCGGCGAAGCTCAACGATAAAAAGGGCGACAGAGATCTAGAGCGAGAGATAAAAAACAGAGGAGACATTTTTTTGTTGGAACAGCAACATGAAAATTTTGTAGTGGCGGTGACAATATGAGAAATGCTAGCGGCCACCGATGCAAGGTGAAAATGAGCGGCAGTGAAAAAAAGTGATCAAGAAAGCGTACGACATTTCCTCCAAACAAGGTGTGACTTAAAGTTTCTGGAAGTTTCACGTTGCAGTCATGCAAAACAACGGCAAAGAAATGTACAAAAAAAAGTTTTCTTCACGGGCAAAGTTGCTTTTTTGCTAATTAGACCTATTGTCGTTTTTCACCATTCTCTGGCGTTGCCTTCGCCGCTTAGCATTACACGATTTTTTATTTTTTTGAACAAACTTTGACTATTATCGAGAGCTTCGCTTTTAGTCCTGGCTAAATCTATATATTATGGGTTTTTATGTAAACGGTTTTCTCTCTATGATAACCGTTTACATAAATCGCCTTAATTCGGCCCGTGGACTACACAGGAGAGACGTCACACAAATTTTAAGTAAGGTAAGTTTTTTTTTTTTCAAATCCTTTCATTTTGGCAGGTTACAGAAACGATAGGTTTTTTCGCATACAAATCCTTATATTTCGAATGATACGCAACAATGCCGATGCTCGCCAATGCTCATATTTCGGGCTTGGGCTACCTGTGATGGCCCGTAATAAAAATGCCTAGAATAGTTTCTTTTTTTTTTCCCTTCGCTTATCCGCTAGTTATAAATCAGCAGTCGGTCAGTAAAGAAGGAAGTCTCGGGGGAAAGATTAGTATAAGACAATTACGCAAATAATAACGGCTGTTTTGGTTCCGCTGTAGATAGGTAGCAAAACAGTGGCAAATGGAGCCGCAAATTCTGACATCTTCAGTTTTCTCCCGCGCTTCTCAAAGGGACTTCAAGTGTTTACTTCCAATATGTAATGATATCTGTTCTAAACAAGAGCCGTCTGTTTATTTATAGACAACGTATAACTTTCCGTGTATATGCTGTATGGACTTTAAGACGGGTGTTATTTTTCACCGTATAAACGGCCCTACTGATTCCAAAATTAATATACACCGTCCGGGATCAGTTCTCTGGTCGATGCTTACAATCTGTTCTTTTAAAAGAATGTTCTTTTTTCGGCCCGCGCCAAATGTTCAGAATATTTTAACTTTTCTTCCGTTTTTAGGCTAAAAATATTATTCTATTATTCTATAAAAAGAAAGAATCTATCATTAGATACACTGAGTATATAAAAACAGGAAACGCAAGGTTTCATGCACTGATTCAGTTGATTCACTGATTCGATTTACACAGTTTTGATCAAAACATTCTCAGTTTCAAGAATATTTTATTCTAAACCAGAAATATTTGATTAGAAGTTGCAATTTTTCGCTATTTCTCTTTCACTTTTTACATATAGTTCATTTTTTGACATTTTACTAACCGGAAAGTAAGCCTTCAAGAAATTAAACGGTTTGATCAATTCACGCTCGCGCGTTCTATTCATTTGTTAACTTTGAAGACAATACATTAAAAATAAACTTTATAGAAGCACATCTGTTATCAGGGAACTCGTCAACACAGAATTAAATTGTTGGTGAATTTTTGTAATCATCCATTGGGATAAGCTAGCTCGTCTTGCTTGTTTGTGGACTGAGTCTGTCCCCCAAAGAGAGAACCTACTGACTGTATATTTCAACTGTATTAGTACCTAATCTCTATACGTATCTTCCGAGCTACTAGGATGCCTCTGGATTTTGCGTTCTGGGCCAGAAGCCAGGCGGCAATAGTATTTGTTATATTCCTAGACTTTCACTCAACTAAACAGGGAGTGCCATTGGTTAATTCTTGGTCACATGGCCTTGACTAAAATCAAATGTATTCAGATCGTGATACATTTGAGCAATTGTACCCCGCTCGGGATACATTACAGCACGTGATCAAAGCATGTTGGAAAGTGGGGTGACAGAAGGCGGGAAAAATACTCTGCCAGTTTTTTTTTTTTTTTTCCCTGAATGAACACAGCAACACAATAATGAAGCCTCAAGCTAAAAAGCAACGATTTTCAAAGTTATCCCAGAAGGGAAACAGCAGCTAGTGGAGGAAAAATATGCAGATGATATTAGTTAAGGAAAGTACTTTGTAAATCATTCATGTACTGAACTGCTTCGATTCACTCCGGTTATTCTTTTGTTACTGTTGAAGCAAAAGACTAGAAATATAACAAAACACTTAACTAGTCTAGACTGCGAGCAGTCTCTCTTTTGCTCGAAAATCTGTAAGCGAGAGTGTTTGAGCAGCGAAGTCGCGCGAGTTGCGAGAGCGCGAGTTGCGAAGGCGCGCTCGTAAAATCGCGCCTTCGCATTTGAACCAGATCTGCCCATGTAAGGGATTCCGGAATGCGGGAGATTTTCGCATGTGGAATCCGAAATCTTGAAAATTTATGCTTGTGGAATCCGGAATACAGCTGTAGGATCCCGAATCTTACTAACAATTGCTAAATCTGGAATCCTGGAAAAGATATGGAATCCGGTCATTGGAATCCGGAATTCACTATGTGGGATCCAGGATCCAAGACTGTCTTGAATTTTCCCTTGCATCATGTACATGGAGCGAAACAGTTGAGATCTGCATGTAAAACAATGCCTATATTTTTTTATTTATTTCACGAATTCCGTAATTTTCGCCTTATTTGCTCTAATTCCGACAAACAGCAGAAAGAAGAACGAAACAAGATATTTTTAGTTTCCATGGTTTGTATATACATTTTTTTTTTTTACGTTTTGTTACTGGCCAATTTTGCGAGGTAAAACATGTTTATATATTAAAATTCATTGTTTGTTCCATAAGTAACTCATAATGTGTAACAAGAGAGAGTAAATCGTAATCGAAATCCCCTGAAACTGGCGGCCAAAAGTTCGATTTGAAAACAATTAATTACTTTTTTACTTACTGGTTTTCGGTCATTACTATGAAATCTATCGTTCTACCATGCATAGCAGGCGCTTAGAAGTAGTGAGCGCAAGAGAGAACGGGTGCGCGCGAGGGAGACACGCGAGGGGTGTCTCCTTTTCGCGCGCCAGTTTTTTCTTGCGCTCACTACTTCGAAGCGCCTGCTACGTAGGCTACCATCATTCGTGATACGGAACTAAAGAGCACCTTTTTTTTTCCGGCAGACCGGACCAACTGTACAGCAAGCGTAGCAAGCGTTTGGGAGTGTCCCTAGAAGTAACAAGCGCAAGAAAAAACGGGGCGTGCGATGGGGTTGTGCCCATTACTTCCAAGCGCCTGCTACGCAGGCTGGATCAACCGCTCTTTAGACATTTTCAACCTGATCAACTGACAGTTATTAGTATCCTGATTACTGAACAGCACTTGTAATACAACACTTATCCCCCTTAAAACTTAGAAAAAACAGACCCGTCTAATAGGCCGTGGCTTCAGTTCAATGTTACGGACAATATTTCGCGTCAAGCTTTCTTGTAAATGAAAAGTCAAAGTCAGAGATGTCATTTCTCTGTGTCTTCTCTGTGAAAGTTTTTCCTTGGCTATCTCCTTTTGACGCGCAACTTTCCTCCACACGCACGTTACGTTTCTTTGAGCATCTCTTGGTTTCAGTGACTAAATGTTACTCAGAGTTGCTCATGGTCCAGTATCTGATCGCGACCTTGAAAAATGGGAATTGATGAAAAAAAAAGTTACTTTCATAATAGATACTCGTTACATCTTTCTAAAAGAGGCCCGGGAGTTCTCTGCTCCAGGGATAAGCACCATTTTGACCCTTGCATTTTTATTTTACTTTAATAGCTATTTTAGGGCCTGTTTACATGGAGGCGTCACGGACCTCAGGAAGGTCAGGTTACCCGCTTAGGCGGGGTAACCCGCCTGTCCATAAAATCTCTTATTTTAGTTTGATCACGTTTGCATGATAATTGGGGTGACCCGCTACATCTATCTGGAGTCCCCCACCTCCATATAAACAGGCCCTTAGGAACACCAAATGTCATTCAAGTCAGTGGAGTTCTTGTACACTACAGGTGTTTTGAGAGAGAAGTGTTATACATTCTAAAGTAAGCGTTTTTGAAATAAGTCCATGCACGCCCACCACCTCAAGAGGCCAGTGGCCTCATCCCATTCCCTTTCTCTTCTTTAAAGTATCATTTATAAGCGAGGAACCGAAGCATATTTCAAGCATGTGATCATTTATCACTTTTAAAAAGTACTGAAGACGGCATTACTTTTTAAATGTGCACCACGTTCGTGAAAAGACTGGCAGTCTACAAATCGCAAAAGTAGACATTTTCAGTAGATTTCCGTTTAAAGGTCTTGTATCGGCATCGCACTTCAAAAGTAAAAAAAACAGCTGATGAAGATTTGAGGTCAGGAAAGAAATATCTTTTAATGGAAATTTAAGCATAGTAGCGATCAAACTTACCGTTTATTTCTCGTTTATTCCTTGTACTTGCTTCGGTTTTCTTCGGCATCTTCTTGTGCGCCAGCGAGTTCCGATCACGCAGGGACTTCTTTTTCGACGATTTTTATAGTAAACTTTCAATTGTTGGTGACTAGACTCTTCGGTTATTTCAGCATAAGGTTGCAGTAAAAATTTCTGGAGTGATTCATGAAGAAATAGAATGAAGAGGCAAAACCATAAAATCTTTCTAGCTGACATGTCGCCGGTAATGTTTCAGAATCTTCGTTTAAAGCTGTGGAATGTTACTCTGAACTGTCTGTTCTGTTTCTTATAACTGAGCGCAAATTGAACACTGCTTGTTATATAATTCATTAAGTGATCACGTGTTATGAAAACTATAGCTACTCGTGAACCTCAGAAAAGGCGTTCGTTTAGAATCATGACATTTTGCCAAGCTATAATTGGCTCTTACTTTTTATTAACACTTAGAACCCCTCAGAGAAAAATGACAGGTCAACTGTGATTATGTAGGGCTTGGAGTATTTCAAAATAGCACGCATTCCCTTGATTTCTATAAAACAGAAGAATTAGTCTTACTTCAACACATCTTTAGCTTTCCTTTTAAGTCCCCGTACTTTGGATTGCAAAGATTATCGTTACAAAGAGAATTTCTCCAAGATGTTCAACACTTGCTTGATTTTTATTTTTCGCCGGCTGGCATTCAGTGTATTTGTTTTCGTTACATGTGTTGAGTGTTCGAAACTCTAAACAGTTGTTATCCGGAACTTGACACATGATGTAACCTCCATTACCACTGATCGATGTTAATAGTGTAAAGGATGTCTTATCCTCTTCTAGGAATAAACAAAAAGGTTTGAAAAACAAAACAATTAAATAACCGCAACACATCCTGCTTTTAAAACGATCTGTTTAAGGCTCTTCGCCCACAAAAACAACTAACATTCTACACATAAAAATTCTATTTTGCGATCTACGCATCAGAAAGAGAGAAAAACACTTGACACACTTAATACTGTTAAATGTTGTATTTCCGAGAAAATGTCTACACTTTATTAGTCAAAGTAAAAGCTGTGTTTGAGTCAGTGCATTTTTTTTAGAGTGCTGCTCTCACGGTGACCTACGGTGCTTTGCACAGTTGTTCAACTGTAAAAACCAGCAAGGGCTGTTGTTTTAATCAACATCAACTATTAGATATTAGATAATACAATTAAGCTACCCTATCTAAGGACCACACCAGGGACACAGAAACAAAAGGGTCAAACAAGATACCCTATTTAAGGACCGAGAACCTCAAAAACCATACCCTATTCCGCGGCACGTACCTATATAGGCCATATATGGGAGTACCCCCCCCCCCCCCCGGGGTTACTAGTACGGTGCTTTTAGACATCATACCACATAGGGCGCTGTACGTGCTCAAATTTGCCGTGATCTGGTTTTTGTCCATGGTACCAATGAGTGAGAAATAAACGATCTGTTTAAGGCTCTTCGCCCACAAAAACAACTAACATTCTTCACATGAAAATTCTATTTTGCGATCTACGCATCAGAAAGAGAGAAAAACACTTGACACACTTAATACTGTTAAATGTTGTATTTCCGAGAAAATGTCTACACTTTATTAGTCAAAGTAAAAATTGGGTTTGAGTCAGTGCATTTTATTTAGACTGCTGCTCTCACTGTGATCTACAGTGCTGTGCCCAGTTGTTCAGCTGTAGAAACCAGCTGGGGCTGTTGTTTTAATCAACATCAACTTTCACTTTTTGCGTTGAAGTTGAAAATACAAATAGACTCTTGAAAACTATGACTCCTTTATAAAACACCATGGATGGTTTCTTGTTTTACTTAAGAGGAGTGTTTGCAGTGTGTTTCTGTATTCGATCAATAACCTACGACCACGCGGTCCGTCTTTTTTCTTTTCCTTTGGAATGCGAGGGCGCCTGTTCTCGAATTTCGCACTTCCCCGAAAAAAAAAGAGTGCCTGATAGCCGGTTAGAGCGATTTTCGTATGACCTTGAAAAAAGGTTTCGGTAAGTGTTCGTTCTTTGTTTCATCAGCCAATGGATGAAAAGATCAAAACATGGCCTCTTCGTTTTCCCGCCAAAGAAACCCTAATATGGAGAAGGCATTGTTCGATTGGCCAATCGTGTTGCAGTATGACGTCAAAGAAATTTCTAGAAAGTTCTTCGGGCATGAAGTTTGTTTACCCGCGCGTTCGCTTAGCCAACCAAAACCCAGGTGCGTTTGTATCCGTTTCATACACCAATCAAATCGCTCTATTTCCGTTCGTTTGTTGTTTCTGTTTTGTTCGCGCGTTTTCATTTCAAGGTCATACGAAAATCGCTCTATGTGTTCAACATTTCTCAGCCTCATTCATGAATCACCCTATCCAGACATGGGTGCTTTAAAGCTCGTGCCGACAATTCTTGGTTCGGAAGTGGTTGCCTCACGAAAATTTAACACCGGAAAAATTGATTATCACCTAGTAAGGAAACAGCCCCTATGAAACGCAAAACCGAGCCGTTCTATTCGAAGTATTATAAACTACAGTGCATGGTTTTGTTCGCTTGTATAGAAGAGAGAATTTTAAGTATAGCCTTCAATGTAGCGAAATGCTGTTTCTTATCTTCCCAAATTCTGAAGTCAGAAGTGGCTCGGACTTTTAACCCATTGCTCAAGGTAACTTGTTTTCCACTGCAAGTATTCTGACATAGACACAGTTTAATTAAGACATGCGAGACTAATTTTAATCATATCTAGTTTTTCCCTCAATACTTCCGATTGCAGACTTACGATACCCGCAGTCAGGTCGAATTCTCAGGTCCGGAGCGGGTACTCCTGGGAATTCTTGGTGGGGGTGTGCCGCCCGGTTCTCCAAATCCTGACCCGATTTCAGACCAAAAAATGTAATT
Source organism: Porites divaricata (assembly GCA_038088405.1). NCBI lineage: Eukaryota > Metazoa > Cnidaria > Anthozoa > Scleractinia > Poritidae > Porites > Porites divaricata. The sequence goes on from JBBMOI010000008.1 coordinate 3,292,046, forward strand.
TTCCACACCCGTTTTCAGACCAAACTTCTAAAATCCATACCCGTTTTCAGACCTGGCCTTTAGGCAGAAATTATGTTATCATTACTCAGATTAGAGCGCCAAACAAACAAATTCATCAAATCCATTTCGAATGGGCATATTTCTCTTTCTTTCTTACTCATTTGGAATTGAAACGATCAATACGTTCATACACTCCCGTAGTTCCCCCGAAAACCATACCCGATTCAAGACCAAAATGGGCAAAGTGTATACCCGTTTTAAGACCAAAACGGGCCATAACCCCTACCCGATGAGGCGGCACAAACTTATATAGCTTATATAAGGAAGTACCTCCCTCCCCTCCCCCGGGCTCTCAGGACGGTATTTTAAGCGTGTCCATCGAACAAACATCGGCCTCACCAACAGAAACAAAAACACGGTGATTTCCTGATGAAGTTTCACTGCAACGATTATTCCAAGAATGTCGACGTGCATTTAAACTATGCTCCTCTTAAAACCAACTTGGGGAAAAATTCTCGTAGTTGAAAAACACTTTTTGTCTTTCTTCCTCTTTGAGTGTCTTAGAACTTGTTTTTGTTATTAACATATGGGAAATACCGCTGGGTCTCTCAAACGCAACTAAATTCAAAATGTCTAATTTTATAATTTCAACCGATGCCTGAAATCACGGCTCGGCCCTGTTGAAAATTCCCTATTTAATCGCGTTTGCCATTCTAGGGGGCCAGGAAAGAAAAAAACATCAAATCTCAACTTCCAACAAGATTGCAGAGGCTAAAACAGGTAGCGGTGTGGGAATTGCTTAAACAGAGGGGCCAAATTCCGTTCTTGTAGGCTCTGTTTTAAAAACAGCCGTGCTCTTCGGACCAGTACCTTTGGCTTCGTCTCGAACAGGCTCGTCTCATGTAAGAAACAATTTTTAAAATGTCGTTATCAACAGCAATAGGAGAGGAATTAGAGGGAGCGTATCTTGGGGTAATGAAGGGTATACCGGCTCCTTGGGCTCCCGTGTACCCCTCCGCCCATTTTAACCCCGTGGGCCAAAATGTGTTGCCCCGTTCTTACCCCCTCTTTCACTCAGACATAAGAACTATATTTAATAGGTATCTAAGTTGAACCCCATGGGATCAACCCCTTTTTCCTCAGGCTACAACTATCATACGAACTTTTTGGTAGTTTATAAAGTTTATTTCAATATTTTCCTTCTACGACAAAAATATCACTATACGGATACGAAATCTTATTCTCCTTTTCTCCATGTGACAATGTTTTCAGCATTCTTTAAAAATTTATGTGTGGAGTAATGCCGTTGCCTATAAAGTAACGCCTTGTTCTCTTTTAACTCTGTAGCTTTTAATCTAGTTTAAAATATAAACCAAAAAATAACGGAAAGAATCTGAAATATGTTTTTTTTTTTATGAAAATACACATCTTGAAGCAACTCTTCTGATGCCACTTCTTCCTTCACACATGTTGGTCTCTTGGACTCCGAGTGCTTTAACCCAGCGCTGTCATAAATTAACCATCAGTAAGTTACTTCCATTCCTGAACTGTTCGGTTCGTCAGCAATTCGTGTTGCGAACTGATGAAAGAAAATAAGAAAATACAATAATTATTGTTAGCAGACAGAAAGTCAAAGCCAAGCCGAGATCAAGCAGAGGGTCCACAATAGTATTTTTCGGGATTCGGGATTTCCCTTATTTGAAACTCGGAATTAGGGATTGAATGTATTCAGGGGAGGTGGGATGCCAAAAATAACTCACGGAATTACGGGATTGCCCGAAATTTTGGGTCTGGATTGCGGAATTGAAGAACGCTAGTGGCCCCTCCAAGCACACAACATCAAAACATATAGATTTCGCTAAGCGTAAAAGCGTACCTCTTTTTTCTGAATATTGAACCATTCACAATCCCTGACACGTACATTAGCTATTCTTCGCAGACAGAAAGCGAAGTTCATCTGCAGGCATAACACTGTAACTCTGGAATCAATGTTTGAGTGCATCCCTCTGTCTCCTTGTTTGTTCGAAGTGAACACTTTCTGCAGATTATTATTGCCATCCTAATTTGACAGTTATTTATTTACACCAAACTGAACGCTTAGTTATAATAGTTTTAGTAGAAATAATAATAATAATCAAATTCACAAATACTTTATTCAGATTCTCTCCAGGAAAGGGACTGATTTTGAAGCGGCACAAGAACAACAACAACAAAAACATATATTTTAAATAAAACACATCAAGTCAAACATCTTAATGTGAAAAGGAGGTTAACAAACCACGAGAAACAAATCTAGTTAGCCGTCAGAGAGGGAGAGTTGAACCTTGATTCCGAGTTGGAGTTTTGAAGATTTTGCTCCAACTAATATTCTTTTACAGACGCGACGATATTATATTTATGAAAAACATGTCTTAACGTTTACCTTGGCATTTTTGATTCCACTTACAGCACGGCATCTTCTAGTCCGCCATCGCGTGCCGACCACACATGGACCACGCTTCCACGGGCGGGAAGTTTCAGGCGTTTCTTCACTGGCAGACCAGATAGTCTTAGCAAGCATTAAAACGACAATAATGCAAACTAAACTAGGATTGTTTCGCAGCATTGTGGGTTCAGCTATTACCAGCTGTATCATCAGCTAGGAGTGAATCTTGTTCTGCTTCCGAGAGGCAAATGCAAAGTCCTTTTATAGATACTCGCATGTCATTCTGCTTTACCTGTAGGCGAAAAGCACTTGTCCCTGTCTTATCTTCAATTTAACACTTCAAAGATCTGCCTCGAGGGCGTGGTACGTTTAACGTTTAATCATAATTTGATATCGATTCATTTAAACATCTTTCACAGGCATTGTCATGAATTGGCAGAGGCTTTCATTCAAAGAGATCAAAAAGAGATAGTACTTTGGGACATGTATACAACCTTCAAAGTGAAAACAAAAGTCAATTTGAATTTACAGCTCTGTATAGCCGGGTCATTTCTTGAAGGAAACAGAGAAATACAGCTGGAACCTCTTGTCAGACAACAAAGGTTTTTGAAAGGACGCGGGCTGCGACGACAGCCACTTCCTTGAATTGACGCACTAGTTTCAGGAACGGACGCTCCTCGATCGTGACAGCTGACTCTTACAAGAACAAATAAAAAAAGCTCAAATTAAAACAATGAAAATAGACAATGAACCTGAGGTAACGATTATAAGGAAAACAAGAACTGTGAGGAATAAACACAAACAACTCCCTTCTCTTTCTTTTGGATTGTTGAGCAGGCAAGAGACCGAACGCTTGCGTGACCAGAAATCGAACTTCCCCCTCACAGGCAAACGTTTATTAATTTTATTAATGTCTCTCTCCCGTTTATTTTGCATATCCTTTTGACTTTTGTTCCTTATCCATGCGCTTTTTAATAGGTTCTAATTTCCGTTCTTTTTTAGTTTAATTTAACTCGAGGCGGTCAACCTAAATGGCTTATTACTTCGAAAAAGGACGCGATAACGGCTACACATTGTCCGCCTTTGTGAGTTGCTCTGCCATCAGATTGAAGCACGCTTTCATTGCTCTGGTTAGAAGCGGTGAAATACAATTGTTGTTGCAAAATCCTAGAGCAACAACTTATGCCCAACGTAGCGATTCGACGAAAGAAACCGGGCCCCACACTTAAAGCATTCAGCTGCTCAGAAATATATACGAACCAATATCGCTCGGAAATTGAGGAAAGCTCTAGACAGCTCTTCTAAATAGTCACTACTACCGAAAATAGGATATCTGAGACTAAAGGCCCCTTTTTGTGGTCTTGTACACCGTATTTTCTTCACGCGAAGGAAAACTGTATTGTCCAAACACGAAAAATTACCATACAAAATGATTGAGCAATAAAATTAATCTGTCACGTCTTTGCACTTGCACTATTGATCAGAAGTAGTTTTACTAACCTCTTTTACATCCGTAAACTATTGTTTCGTACTTTTCTGAGTACGGACCGAGAAATATCTAAGGCCGGTGTCATCGCGCTACTGCCGTGCCCTCGACTTTGGCAGGACTTGGATTGAAACGTCGACGAATTAAAGTCATTCCTCATTCGAATAGAGTAGCTGTTGTCAACACCAAAACGTAAAAATATAATAAAAATAAATTTAAAAAAAGAAAACGGTTTAATCAACTTTTATAATGCTTTCTACTTATTCTGAATTTTAATTAATACTTATTCACTTATCACGGCCGTAGCACGACGATTGAAACGGGCTTAAATCCATGAAATCGAGATTTTGTTAGAGGAGTTTCAGAAAGAAGCAAAAAACAAACTAACTGTACTAACAAACAAAAACATTCACAAGTTAATAGTGGGGATATATAGCCTAAGCGGTTTCCTGTAGTCCACATTTTTCATGGTTACGGCATTGTAACTAAACAACCTTGCAGCGTTGCTCCACGGTAGAGAATAAAATGTCCCTCGATTTAGATTTTAGACGTGCCGGCGAACAAGACAGTCTGGATTAAACATTTCATTCAATTAAAAGCAAGTGTATGGTATTGTCTTCAGGGCAATTTTCGTAATTAACATCTGAGCCTAGAATCTGAAAGAAACCGAAAATTAGGCGAGTGCCTTCAGACAATAGGCAAGACTTTTGATTATGAGACCAATAGTTCTTCTGAACTCTTTGGGGGCAAGGGATATAGCTTGCTCTTATACCGGCTAAATACACTCTGTCTTTTCTCCTGCTAGTTCTTTCTTGTACTTCTTTGCCACTGATGCACAAACAGTGAAACAGTTTTGGAAATCAAAACGTATTCTTCTCAGTTTATCTTCAAGCGTCATGATGGTCTGATTTTCGTGGGATTTTGCTCCCATAATCCTGACGCTAAAGCTGCGTTGAATGTGCTCGGTGAAATCAGATAACAATCTAACAACAGCTGTTGGTTAGAAAGCTTTGATGACAGTTTTTCCTATAGAATTCAAAAGAATACGCGATGTCGTCTTGACAAACTTCAACCTGTCGGAACCACCTGTTGCATTCGATCATGATTGTACTTAATAGGTGATATTAGACCAAGATGTTACAAACATTTACCCTTCAATCAAATGAAGAATAATCTATCATAGACTGTCAAATAGATCTTATCCATATTTACGTCAAACCCTAAATTCAGCTATTATCTACACATGAAATAGACTGTCGCCTTCCCGAGACGAACAGAACGTGATCGATCTCATTTCTTCACATAACGAGAGAAATAAAATTCTGTTCTTATGGGCGAATTTAGGGATTGGCCGAGGGAACCGCTGCCCCCGGCGCCCTATTCTGTGATATGTTGAATGTATTATTTTTAAAGAATTCTCAGTGAAATAAATCGGTATAGATAGCTGGTAAGTGTCCCGGCCATCCCTTTTTAAATTTTCTGGATCCGCCCCTGTTTCTATCGCTTATCTGCACAAAAATTCTTCATTACTTCATTGAAGCTCTGCAACAGCTCACGGAAAACTTTAACCTCCTGGAGTTTAAGATGCTAATAAATACCCCAGATAATGTGAAATGATCTATCCATGTTTTTTAAACTGGTGCTAGTGAGGAATCAGTTATAAGAAACGAAAGACAGGCGAACTGAGCAAGCTTAGAGAAGAAACGATGGCGTTGGTAGCTGAACTGTTTTGCTTTACATTACTACAGTATGCATGAGCATATATTGCCAAAATCTCGTACAGATAGTGCCAGAAGGGTTTTTATTCAATTTCAGGACGCGGGCGTTTTCTCTACGTATTATAGCTTTATCAATATCAATTCTACTTTTTATTTTAATACCATGCACTGATGATTTTTACAACGGCTATTAGTCTGGTACATTATATATCAGGAATCCTAAGCACTCAGAAGGTAAACACACAAAGGTGCATTTCAAGCGAAGGACACTTTGCATCAGTTTGGTTCCCTCGGCCGTGCAAGACAATTTCATTTTGGGAGTTGTCAGTGTACCGTCCTGTTTTCAAGGGATGCCCATGGCTTCTTTTGCTAACTTGTTTTCCGTGTTTAATTTCCATTTAAAGACCAGGTCAATGTGCTCGAAAATCCAACATGTACCTAAAATAAAAGAAAACATACTGCCGTCAATTCACCACTCGGTGATTATTATTTTTGCCGACTATTTTTTTCTAAAAAGTGAAACAATATATTAAATATAAATAGCCATTGATAGGGAGCTAGCCACAAGACAACGCGGAAGAAACCGACGTCTGCAACCACTTGAAAAGTGAATTTGTGCTATTCGTCCAACTTTGATAAATGTGTTTAAATTCAGAACAGAAAAAGCCGGTTGTTTCATGTCGCGTCCTCCGCCGTAAAACGTGAAATTAAGAAGATTCACATCGTAGCCATATGCATTCATAGGGCCCCGTTTTTGTCAACGAAGGATTTTTTTTCTCCAATTCAAAAAAAGAAAATTCCGCGGCCACAAGTTGTGTTCCTGAATTGTTTTTCCCTGTCCATATGCCGAACGCATTAGTGACTGAGAACGGTACTTAACCCGAGATCATTGATGGGACCATGCACATTGTAGTACTGGTATCTGAACCTGCGAGATGGTGTCCCTAACCCAAAACCTTGTGCTCAGGTCATAATTGACGTGTTCTTTCTCAAAGCCAAACCAGGGTTTTAAAATTAATGATTATTTCGCATGGCTGACTATTGTTTGTTATGCTGAGCGACTAAAAACGTCAGCAAACGTTTTGCCTTAACGGTAAACATCTCTGGAGAATAACCCGGGTAGCTAGTGATTTAAACTTAGCGGAACCGTACTACAATGCAGGGCCTTAGCTAGCATGAGGCAAGACGAGGCAGTTGCCTAGTCTTGATTTTGGCCTCTTTTTTTGAGAAAATAATCCCTAGAAAAAACTGGATGAGTTAAGATAAAACCAGCTAATATAAGGTGAATGAACTGAGGGGAAAAGCATTTTAATGCATGAGGTTAATTCTTTTCATGTGAACTGTGAGAAGCGGTTTTTCAAATGCTTTAAAATGCAGATGGTCGTTATGGTATAACTTGGCACCAGTATCGCTAAGCAATAAAAAAGTGAACTTCTACACTTGCCCAAGATTGACTTTTCTGAAGAAAAATGCCACTGCAGAAAATGCTTACAAGAGCACTTCTGAGCCTCTACATTTCAAAATGTTTTTTCCAGACCCCCCTTGCGGCTAGCGCCTTCGGCCCTCGAAACTTGCCTGCTTGCACTGAAGTCTGGCTACGGCCCTGCAATGAAAAATATTTTCACAATTAAAACGTTTTTTGTAGCGGTTACCTTTTCGTTTGTTTTTTCATAATTCCTCGTCTTTGCAATTGATTTTTCTTGCATCTTCGCGTCCTGTAACGAGTACCTATAACACAGGGTTTACTGTCCCGGACTGGAACTCTAGAATTTTCTAGATTTCTGGCATAAGCTCTTTTGTCGAAGCACCAACTGGACTTGAGACATTGTGACAATAAAAACGTTACTAAGATGATAACTTTTAAAGACATCACTTATTAAGATAAATACTATATATAAATCTTCCGTACAACGGGTACTGCACTAGCTTCTTTCTAGATTTGTAAGAGACGGTCGCTCTAATTTCTCAACTTTTATACAATAACTAAACAATAAAGAAAAGGATGAAATAAGAAATAAGCGTCGGCTTATCTCAAATATTGCTGAAGGTCCATAATTATGTCCAATTGCAACCGAATAATGTCTGGATTAATTGCACTTATTGTTGAGTTTCGAGTTTACGTTATTAATAGTTTTTTTGAGCCATTTTAATGGAGTCGATAGCATTTCCCTCGAAATTTTCTTTATTTCTTGCTGGTGATACATTCCTAAAATCATAAGTGATGAAGTCTTTAAGAATCAATAGTTAAAACGTCCGCGTTACCCTTAGCTCTCTTGGGAATTTTTGCCGGGTATTGAAACTAAATTTAATAGACGATGTCTCCTCCACTTGTTTTCAATTATTACTGAGTTGAATAAAATTCAATAAAATGTTCAGACGATCTTCAAATAAACAATGCCACTAATTAAGCCTTTCAACTGTCAATGGAAAGCTCATCAAAAATAAGCATAAGGTCTTTTGTCGAAGCACCAACTGGGCTTAAGACATTGTGACAATAAAAACGTTACTAAGATGATAACTTTTAAAGACATCACGTATTAAGATAAATACTATATAAATCTCCCGTACAACGGGTACTGCACTAGCTTCTTTCTAGATTTGTAAGAGACGGTCGCTCTAATTTCTCACCTTCTATACAATAACTAATCCATAAAGAAATTTAAAGGCTGAAATAAGAAATAAACGTGGGCTTATCTGAAATATTGTTGAAGGTCCATAATTATGTCCAATTGCAACCGAATAATGTCTTGACTAATTGCACTTATTGTTGAGTTTCGAGTTTACGTTAGTAATAGTTGTTTTAGCCATTTTAATCAGGTCGATAGCATTTTCCCTCGAAATTTTCTTCATTTCTTGCCAAGGATATATATATGCCTAAAATCAGAATGAAGTCTTCAAGAATCAATAGTTTAAACGTCCGCGTTACCCTTAGCTCTCTTGTGAATTTTTGCCGGGTATTGAAACTAAATTTAATAGACGATGTCTCCTCCACTTGTTTGCAATTATTACTGAGTTGAATAAAATTCACGAAAATGTTCAGAGGATCTTCAAATAAACAATGCCACTAATTAAGCCTTTACTGTCAATGGAAAGCTCATCAACAAGAGCTAGCTGAGAAAGTTGTCCTGAGAATTAATATACGCAAATTATAAGAATAAAAATTTTAAACAATATACGCCACTTGCACATCTCCAATGATGCGCACCTTATTTGCCCCCCAAATTTTGCATAACCTCTGTTTTTCATTTCTCCTGGGTATGCAGCCATGGGAGGGGTAGGGGAGGGGGGTTGGGGGAAGGGAGCAAATAAGGTGCATTATGGGATATGTCGAAGTGCCGTATATCGTCACCGTAGAAGCGGGTGAGTCGTCAAACGTCACAGTGGCCTAACAAATACTTCCTTTAAAGAAAACCAAACTTATAACAAGAGTTTCCGAGTGAGCCTGTGTCATATGCTCCCACGCACTTTCCTCAAAGCGTGCAAAATTATCAAAGATAAACTGGTTAAATTGTTTTGCATTCCAAGTCATGGCACACAAGTGGGTTTGGTTTTGAGAGCAAAGTAATAAAGGCCCGCTCAGTACTTCGCCCGACAAAATCACCATGTTACGCAGGCTAACATCAAGTCATTAAACCTCTTCAGCTGGAAATGTACGTAGGAGGGTCTCAATGGGATGATAGCTTTGAAGTTCAGGTTTTGTTTTCAATTTTGACGATGGGCGACTAGTTTTAGAGCTTTTGACGGTTGAAGGTTATTTTTTAAAATAACTTAAAAGTGAAAATTTATAGTACAAGATTTTAAGCAAATATTATCTTCCTTATTTCTTAACACTAACTGTTGTGTTTTGGAGGTTTGGCATTGCATGCGCGCACAGTTCTAGAATTTCGAATGTATTTGTGAGGTCCTTTAAGATGCTAATAAATACCCCAGATAATGTGAACTGATCAATCCATGGTTTTTAAACTGATGCGAGTGAGGAATCAGTTATAAGAAACGAAAGACAGGCGAACTGAGCAAGCTTAGAGAAGAAACGATGGCGTTGGTAACTGAACTGTTTTACTTTACATTACTACAGTATGCATGAGCAGATTGCCAAAATCTCGTACAGATAGTGCCAGAAGGATTTTTATTCAATTTCATTACATTATATATCAGCAATCCTAAACACTCAGAGGGTAAACACAAAGGTACAGTTCAAGAGAAGGACACTTTGCTTAAGTTTGGTTCCCTCCGAGACAATTTCATTTTGGGCGAGTTGTCAGTGTACCGTCCTGTTTTCAAGGGATGCCCAGGACTTCTTGCTGACTTGTCTTCCGTGTTTAATTTTCCATTTAAAGACCAGATCAATGTGCTCGAAAATCCAACATGTACCTAAAATAAAAGAAAACATACTGCCGTCAATTCACCACTCGGTGAATGATTATTATTTTTTGCGGACTATCAGTTTTTCTAAAAAGTGAAAAAATATAATTATTAAATATCATTAGCCGTTGATAGGGAGCTAGCCACAAAGACAACGCGGAAGAAACTGACGTGTGCAGCCACTTGAAAAGTGAATTTGTGATATATATTTGTCTAACTCTGAAAAAATATGTTTAAATTCAGAACAGAAAAGGCCGGTTGTTTCGTGTCGCGTTCTCCGTAAAACGTGAAATTAAGAAGATTCACATCGTGGCCATTCATAGGGCCCTGTTTTTGTCAACGGAGGATTTTTTTCTCCGATTCAAAAAAGAAAATTCCGCGGCCACAAGTTGTGTTCATGAATTGTTTTTCCCTGTCCATATGCCGAACGCATTAGTGACTAAGAACGGTACTTAACCCGAGATCATTGATGGGAGCATGCACATTTTAGTACTGGTATCTGAACCTGCGAGATGGTGTCCCTAACCCAAAACCTTGTTCTCAGGTCATATTTGAATAGCTGAGCCGTGAGGACGTGTTATTTCTCAAAGCCAAACCAGGGTTTTAAAATTAATGATTATTTCGCATGGCTGACTATTGTTTGTTATGCTGAGCGACTAAAAACGTCAGCAAACATTTTGCCTTAACGGTAAACATCTCTGGAGAATAATCCGGGTACCTAGTGATTTAAACTTAGTGGAACCGCACTACAATGCAGGGCCTTAGCTAGCATAAGGCAAGACGAGGCAGTTGCCTCGTCTTGATTTTGGCCTCTTTTTTTGAGAAAATAATCCCTAGAAAAAACTGGATGAGTTAAGATAAAACCAGCTAATATAAGGTGAATGAACTGAGGGGAAAAGCATTTTAATGCATGAGGTTAATTCTTTTCATGTGAACTGTGAGAAGCGGTTTTTCAAATGCTTTAAAATGCAGATGGTCGTTATGGTATAACTTGGCACCAGTATCGCTAAGCAATAAAAAAGTGAACTTCTACACTTGCCCAAGATTGACTTTTCTGAAGAAAAATGCCACAGAAAATGCTTACAAGAGCACTTCTGAGCCTCTACATTTCAAAATTTTTTTCTCCAGACCCGCCTAGCGGCTAGCGCCTTCGGCCCTCGAAACTTGGCTACTTGTACTGAAGTCTGGCTACGGCCCTGCAACGAAAAATATTTTCACAATTAAAACGTTTTTTGTAGCGGTTACCTTTTCGTTTGTTTTTTCATAATTCCTCGTCTTTGCAATTGATTTTTCTTGCATCTTCGCGTCCTGTAACGAGTACCTATAACACAGGGTTTACTGTCCCGGACTGGAACTCTAGAATTTTCTAGATTTCTGGCATAAGCTCTTTTGTCGAAGCACCAACTGGACTTGAGACATTGTGACAATAAAAACGTTACTAAGATGATAACTTTTAAAGACATCACGTATTAAGATAAATACTATATAAATCTTCCGTGCAACGGGTACTGCACTAGCTTCTTTCTAGATCTGTAAGACACGGTCGCTCTAATTTCTCACCTTTTATACGATAACTAAACAATAAAGAAAAGGCTGAAATAAGAAATAAGCGTGGGCTTATCTGAAATAATGTTGAAGGTCCATAATTATGTTCAATTGCAACCGAATAATGTCTTGACTAATTGCACTTATTGTTGAGTTTCGAGTTTACGTTATTAATAGTTGTTTTAGCCATTTTAATCAGGTCCCGGTTGTTCAAAAGTTGGATAGCGCTATCCACCGGATAAATCGCTATCCAGAGGATAAGTATTACGAAAACCAATTGCGCTATCCTTTGGATAGTAATTTATCCAGTGGATAGCGCTATCCACCTTTCGAACAACTAAGGCCTGGTCAAAAGCATTTTCCCTCGAAATTTTCTTCATTTCTTCCAAGGATATATATATTCCTGAAATCAGAATGAAGTCTTCAAGAATCAATAGTTTAAACTTCCGCGTTACCCTTAACTCTCTAGACCTGTGAACTTTTGCCGGGTATTGAAACTAAATTTAATAGACGATGTCTCCTCCACTTGTTTGCAATTATTACTGAGTTGAATAAAATTCAATAAAATGTTCAGAGGATCTTCAAATAAACAATGCCACTAATTAAGCCTTTACTGTCAATGGAAAGCTCATCAACAAGAGCTAGCTGAGAAAGTTGTCCTGAGAATTAATATACGCAAATTATAAGAATAAAAATTTTAAACAATATACGCCACTTGCACATCTCTAATGATGCGCACCTTTTTTGCCCCCCAAATTTTGCATAACCTCTGTTTTTCATTTCTCCTGGGTATGCAGCCATGGGAGGGGTAGGGGAGGGGGGTTGGGGGAAGGGAGCAAATAAGGTGCATTATGGGATATGTCGAAGTGCCGTATATCGTCAACGTAGAAGCGGGTGAGTCGTCAAACGTCACAGTGGCCTAACAAATACTTCCTTTAAAAAAAAACCAAACTTATAACAAGAGTTTCCGAGTGAGCCTGTGTCATATGCTCCAACGCACGTTCCTCAAAGCGTGCAAAATTATCAAGGTAAATTGGTTAAATTGTTTTGCATTCCAAGTCATGGCACACAAGTGGGTTTGGTTTTGAGAGCAAAGTAATAAAGGCCCGCTCAGTACTTCGCCCGACAAAATCACCATGTTACGCAGGCTAACATCAAGTCATTAAACCTCTTCAGCTGGAAATGTACGTAGGAGGGTCTCAATGGGATGATAGCTTTGAAGTTCAGGTTTTGTTTTCAATTTTGACGATGGGCGACTAGTTTTAGAGCTTTTGACGGTTGAAGGTTATTTTTTAAAATAACTTAAAAGTGAAAATTTATAGTACAAGATTTTAAGCAAATATTATCTTCCTTATTTCTTAACACTAACTGTTGTGTTTTGGAGGTTTGGCATTGCATGCGCGCACAGTTCTAGAATTTCGAATGTATTTGTGAGGTCCTTTAAGATGCTAATAAATACCCCAGATAATGTGAACTGATCAATCCATGGTTTTTAAACTGATGCGAGTGAGGAATCAGTTATAAGAAACGAAAGACAGGCGAACTGAGCAAGCTTAGAGAAGAAACGATGGCGTTGGTAACTGAACTGTTTTACTTTACATTACTACAGTATGCATGAGCAGATTGCCAAAATCTCGTACAGATAGTGCCAGAAGGATTTTTATTCAATTTCATTACATTATATATCAGCAATCCTAAACACTCAGAGGGTAAACACAAAGGTACAGTTCAAGAGAAGGACACTTTGCTTAAGTTTGGTTCCCTCCGAGACAATTTCATTTTGGGCGAGTTGTCAGTGTACCGTCCTGTTTTCAAGGGATGCCCATGACTTCTTGCTGACTTGTCTTCCGTGTTTAATTTTCCATTTAAAGACCAGATCAATGTGCTCGAAAATCCAACATGTACCTAAAATAAAAGAAAACATACTGCCGTCAATTCACCACTCGGTGAATGATTATTATTTTTTGCGGACTATCAGTTTTTCTAAAAAGTGAAAAAATATAATTATTAAATATCAATAGCCGTTGATAGGGAGCTAGCCACAAAGACAACGCGGAAGAAACTGACGTGTGCAGCCACTTGAAAAGTGAATTTGTGATATATATTTGTCTAACTCTGAAAAAATATGTTTAAATTCAGAACAGAAAAGGCCGGTTGTTTCGTGTCGCGTTCTCCGTAAAACGTGAAATTAAGAAGATTCACATCGTGGCCATTCATAGGGCCCTGTTTTTGTCAACGGAGGATTTTTTTCTCCGATTCAAAAAAGAAAATTCCGCGGCCACAAGTTGTGTTCATGAATTGTTTTTCCCTGTCCATATGCCGAACGCATTAGTGACTAAGAACGGTACTTAACCCGAGATCATTGATGGGAGCATGCACATTTTAGTACTGGTATCTGAACCTGCGAGATGGTGTCCCTAACCCAAAACCTTGTTCTCAGGTCATATTTGAATAGCTGAGCCGTGAGGACGTGTTATTTCTCAAAGCCAAACCAGGGTTTTAAAATTAATGATTATTTCGCATGGCTGACTATTGTTTGTTATGCTGAGCGACTAAAAACGTCAGCAAACATTTTGCCTTAACGGTAAACATCTCTGGAGAATAATCCGGGTACCTAGTGATTTAAACTTAGTGGAACCGCACTACAATGCAGGGCCTTAGCTAGCATAAGGCAAGACGAGGCAGTTGCCTCGTCTTGATTTTGGCCTCTTTTTTTGAGAAAATAATCCCTAGAAAAAACTGGATGAGTTAAGATAAAACCAGCTAATATAAGGTGAATGAACTGAGGGGAAAAGCATTTTAATGCATGAGGTTAATTCTTTTCATGTGAACTGTGAGAAGCGGTTTTTCAAATGCTTTAAAATGCAGATGGTCGTTATGGTATAACTTGGCACCAGTATCGCTAAGCAATAAAAAAGTGAACTTCTACACTTGCCCAAGATTGACTTTTCTGAAGAAAAATGCCACAGAAAATGCTTACAAGAGCACTTCTGAGCCTCTACATTTCAAAATTTTTTTCTCCAGACCCGCCTAGCGGCTAGCGCCTTCGGCCCTCGAAACTTGGCTGCTTGTACTGAAGTCTGGCTACGGCCCTGCAATGAAAAATATTTTCACAATTAAAACGTTTTTTGTAGCGGTTACCTTTTCGTTTGTTTTTTCATAATTCCTCGTCTTTGCAATTGATTTTTCTTGCATCTTCGCGTCCTGTAACGAGTACCTATAACACAGGGTTTACTGTCCCGGACTGGAACTCTAGAATTTTCTAGATTTCTGGCATAAGCTCTTTTGTCGAAGCACCAACTGGACTTGAGACATTGTGACAATAAAAACGTTACTAAGATGATAACTTTTAAAGACATCACGTATTAAGATAAATACTATATAAATCTTCCGTGCAACGGGTACTGCACTAGCTTCTTTCTAGATCTGTAAGACACGGTCGCTCTAATTTCTCACCTTTTATACGATAACTAAACAATAAAGAAAAGGCTGAAATAAGAAATAAGCGTGGGCTTATCTGAAATAATGTTGAAGGTCCATAATTATGTTCAATTGCAACCGAATAATGTCTTGACTAATTGCACTTATTGTTGAGTTTCGAGTTTACGTTATTAATAGTTGTTTTAGCCATTTTAATCAGGTCCCGGTTGTTCAAAAGTTGGATAGCGCTATCCACCGGATAAATCGCTATCCAGAGGATAAGTATTACGAAAACCAATTGCGCTATCCTTTGGATAGTAATTTATCCAGTGGATAGCGCTATCCACCTTTCGAACAACTGGGGCCCGGTCGATAGCATTTTCCCTCGAAATTTTCTTCATTTCTTCCAAGGATATATATATTCCTGAAATCAGAATGAAGTCTTCAAGAATCAATAGTTTAAACGTCCGCGTTACCCTTAACTCTCTAGACTTGTGAACTTTTGCCGGGTATTGAAACTAAATTTAATAGACGATGTCTCCTCCACTTGTTTGCAATTATTACTGAGTTGAATAAAATTCACGAAAATGTTCAGAGGATCTTCAAATAAACAATGCCACTAATTAAGCCTTTACTGTCAATGGAAAGCTCATCAACAAGAGCTAGCTGAGAAAGTTGTCCTGAGAATTAATATACGCAAATTATAAGAATAAAAATTTTAAACAATATACGCCACTTGCACATCTCCAATGATGCGCACCTTATTTGCCCCCCAAATTTTGCATAACCTCTGTTTTTCATTTCTCCTGGGTATGCAGCCATGGGAGGGGTAGGGGAGGGGGGTTGGGGGAAGGGAGCAAATAAGGTGCATTATGGGATATGTCGAAGTGCCGTATATCGTCACCGTAGAAGCGGGTGAGTCGTCAAACGTCACAGTGGCCTAACAAATACTTCCTTTAAAGAAAACCAAACTTATAACAAGAGTTTCCGAGTGAGCCTGTGTCATATGCTCCCACGCACTTTCCTCAAAGCGTGCAAAATTATCAAAGATAAACTGGTTAAATTGTTTTGCATTCCAAGTCATGGCACACAAGTGGGTTTGGTTTTGAGAGCAAAGTAATAAAGGCCCGCTCAGTACTTCGCCCGACAAAATCACCATGTTACGCAGGCTAGCATCAAGTCATTAAACCTCTTCAGCTGGAAATGTACGTAGGAGGGTCTCAATGGGATGACAGCTTTGAAGTTCAGTTTTTGTTTTCAATTTTGACGATGGACGACTAATTGTAGAGCTTTTGACGGTTGAAGGTTATTTTAACAACTTAAAAGTGAATATTTAGTACAAGATTTTAAGCAAATATTATCTTCCTTATTTGTTAACACTAACTGTTGTGTTTTGGAGGTTTGGCATTGCATGCGTGCACAGTTGTACAATTTCGAATGTATTTGTGAGGTCCTTAAGTGTCTAGAGAGAGCGGTTTCAGCTGCGACCATACGGGGTCTGGTTTTTCCAGTTTAAAACCGGGACTTTTCAGGATCAAACTTGAAATCAGTGACGAACAGCTGAAATAGTGAGACTTGTTCAAAATAAGCTGAAATACCTTGAAACTTTTTCATAGTTAATGTTGATTTTTGACGTTTGACGGTAGAAGATAACCTTTTTTGACAGCTGACGACTAATCGGAGTCGATTGTTTTGAAAGTCAAACTATTAAAGATTTGGATTTCTGTTGTGGGCATCCACCGACCTCCCTCGATTGTGAGATCTCAGTGGATGCGTGAGCTCTCTGTTCTCTTCGAAGCAGTTTCCTCGCTCACAAACACGGTTTTCCTAGCAGGGGACTTAAACACGGACCTTCTTGCTCCTGATAAACAACACAGAGTCGGTCGGGCTCTTCTAGATCTGCTAGATATTTTTAATCTTGATTGTCTGATTACGGAACCAACTCGCAAAACAAAAACAACAGAAACAATGCTGGACTTAATCCTGACGAACGACAAGAAAAAGGTTTTAACATCAGGCGTGGTAGACACGCAACTTAGTGATCATTCGTTAGTTTATACTATCCTGAGATCATCAGCATCAAGGACTCGATCTCGCAAGATTTGTTTCATAGTCTGAAAAACTTCAGTCGAGAGAACTTTGTGCATGATATGCAAATTGTGCCTTTCCACATAATTGATTTGTTTGATGAACTTGATGATAAGCTTTGAGCAATTGTTTCTAAGTGTTCTCAATGAACACGCACCTATCAGGCAAACAATGATACGTGGTAATCAGGTGCCGTATATGACTGAACAATGGAGGAGGGCGATCAGGCATCGCAACAAACTGTGGAAAAATTCACGCGCGATCGTACGGATGTAAATTACGAGGCATACAAAACTCAGCGTAATACCTGCACCTCTCTTAGGCGAAAAGCAATAAAACAACACTTCGCGAGGAAAACAGCAGACACCGAAAACCCGCGCGCGAATTCTGGTCTACTTTCCGCCCCTTTTTGCATACTAAAAGTAAGCAAGCCAATAACATTATCTTGAAAGAAAATGACAGTATAATTAGTGACAAAAAAGAAATTGCCAATCTGCTTAATGACTACTTTGTTCACATTGCTGATAGCATGCCTGAAATACGAGAAGAGGATTACGGTGAGGATTATGCTAAACATCCCAGCATCAAAGCAATCCATGAACACAGGGGCTCTAGTGCTCCAGCTTGCTTCAGCTTTCATCGCGCAAGTGAAACCCAGGTCGAGCTATTACTAAAAGAGATCATCAATGTACGCAAGTCACCTGGTCACGATATGATCCCACCAAAGTTGATTAGAGAAACGGCAGCTGTTATTGCGCGGCCTATGACAAGTATAATTAACTATTGTATTGAACATTGCTGTTATCCTGCTAGCTGGAAGATGGGCATGGTGACTCCTTTGTACAAAAAAGACGACGAGTTTTGTAAGATCAACTATAGGCCCGTAACTGTGCTCCCTGCTCTAAACAATATTTTTGAAAGGCTTCTATCGGGGCAGATGTATGAATTTTACAATGGACTCTTATCAGACTTCATAAGCGCTTATAGAAAGTTTCATAGTTGCGAGACCTCTTTGCTAAGGTTGACTGAAGACTGGAGGATGATGCGTGACAGGGGGAAGCTCGTTGCGGTAGTTTCTATAGATCTCTCAAAAGCGTTTGATGTTATTCAGTATCCACTCCTGCTTTCGAAACTGAGGGCCTATGGTATGGACGACAAAAGTTGTGCCCTAATTAGGAACTGTCTCAGTCTCTGGCAGAACTCAGAGAGTTAAAGTTGGAGACACCTTTTCGACCTGGGAAAGCGTCAAGCTTGGGGTCCCGCAGGGGAGTGTGCTAGGTCCTATGCTATTTAACATTTTCAAAAACGATATTTTCTTCCACGTCAAAAAGGCCAAGTTGAACGCTTATGCGGATGATCATCAGGTGTACTACTCCCACGTCGATCCGGCAGGTCTGGAAGCATGCGTATCTCATGATGTTGGCGTGGCCAATCGGTGGTACCATGAAAATGGGATGATAGTTAATGAGAGCAAGCACCAGTGTCTAATCCTCGGTGATACGGAGTATGGTTTTTCCTTCCCAGTAAAGGACACGTTAGAGATTTTTGGAATGGAAATAGATAATAAACTGAATTTTTCTAAACATATATCAAATGTATGCAAAAAGATTAATAATCAATTTAATGTTATGTTGCGCTTTCGAAAGCTCCTACACAGGGAAATCTTATTCAAACTTTACAAAGCATATATTCTACCTCATTTTTATTATTGCTCCTCTGTCTGGCACTTTTGTGGAGCGCGCGATGCGGATAAACTTGAAGCTTTAAATAAAAGAATACTTAGATTGAAACTTGGAGATTACTCGTCTCCATACAACACTCTTCTCTCAAAAGTCAACTCTACTTCGTTATGTAACAAACGCGTTCAAAATTTCCTCATACCGTTATATAAGAGTTTGTTTTTCACTCATTTTCCTGATGATATGAATAATATGTTTTCACTCCGGTCCTCTTCTCATGATCTTCGTGGCAACTACATTCTTTCACTAAGTAAACCTAAAACAACTACCTACGGTCTTAACTCCTTTCCTTACTTTTCAGCTAAGCAGTGGAGTGCACTGCCGGACTTTTTTCGTACCAGTTTTTTTGCAGACTTTAAGACCAAAATACAGGATGTTACCTTCATGTAGATTCTTTTTGCTTGACATACTTTAACTTAAAATTGTAGATTGTTAAATAATATTTTCTTTTCTTTTCTTTTATGTACATATTATTATTAATATCATTTTATTATTATTACTTAAATGACTGCATTTAATGAAACGAATTTATATATGTATTTCTATATTATTTTCATGTAGTGTTACCACGAAGATATTAGCTAGTTAGCTACTCTAAAATTCGAGTATAAATAAAGTTTATGTTATGTTATGTTGTTATGTAATGGCTTTAAAAAAGGGCTTTATTTTATGTTAAATTGGGCTAGGAAAAAAAAAACGAAATAAACCGTCTTGGAGAATATTACATTATAATATTGGTTGCTTAATTCTCTTTATTTGTATTATTATCAATTAAAATTTTCACCTGTATGGTTACAATTGGAAACTTTTGAACGGTAAAATTGATGCACTTTTCTAGTATTGCCTCTTTCGCAGTAGTCTCCTTCGCAGCCGTTTTAGGCTCGTCACGTCACGCAACCCTCCTCGGGGAGGAGGGTTGCGTGACGTGACGAGCCTAAAAACGGCTGCGAAGGAGACTACTTTCGCAGGGTTGTCACTAAGATTTCAAGTTGGCGGGAAATCAAACAGCTAAGGGTTTCTTTCGGTTATATCTTTCTTGTTGAAAGTAGCCGTCGGTTAACCACGTACCCTCATAGTAGAAGGTGGCAATCCCCTGCCCCGCCTCGACAGCCCTGCTTTCGCACTATCCATTTTTCTCACTGTTCTGTGAAGGAACACGTGCATGTTATATTAAGTATCTTTTGTTATTCTAACTTTTGACATAAAGAAACAGGTTTCACGTTCTGTTTGATGACACTTGTGAAACTTTTATGAAAATTGGCGTTTATCTTCCGAAAGAATCGAAGGGGCGGTGGACTAACTTACCAAGCATAAAAACAACTTCGAAGAAAAAAAATCTCCAGTAACTCCTGTTGACACTGTTTTCGGTATTAATTCTATTAAGGACTCGAATGACAAGGGTTACAGATATATCTGTTGACTGGGATGAACTCCTTATAGGATGACTGGAGTTATTGGTATGACTAGGATGATTAGGATGCAGAGTGATTGGGATGACAGAGATGATTAGGGAGACTAGGCTGGAATGACTAGGATGACTAGGATGACTATAGGATGACCGGGATGACTGGGATGACTAGGATGACTGGGATGACTAGGATGACTGGGATGACTGGGATGACTAGGATGACTAGGATGACTGAGATGACTAGGAAGACTGGGATGACTAGGATGCAGAGTGATTGGGATGACAGAGATGACTAGGGAGACTGGAATGACTAGGATGACTAGGGTGACTAGGATGACCGGGATAATTGGGATGATTAGGATGACTAGGATGACTAGGATGCAGAGTGATTGGGATGACAGAGATGACTAGGGAGACTGGAATGACTAGGATGACTAGGGTGACTAGGATGACCGGGATAACTGGGATGACTAGGATGACTGGGATGACTAGGATGACTAGGGTGACTAGGATGACCGGGATAATTGGGATGACTAGGATGACTGGGATGACTAGGATGACTAGGATGCAGAGTGATTGGGATGACAGAGGTGACTAGGGAGACTGGAATGACTAGGATGACTAGGGTGACTAGGATGACCGGGATAACTGGGATGACTAGGATGACTAGGATCACTGGGATGACCAGGATGACTAGGGTGACTGGGTTGACCGGAATAACTCAGTATAGAATGACTGGATGTCTAAATGACTTTGATAACTAGGATGACTGGAATGACTAAGATGCAGAGTGACCGGGATGACTGGGATGACAAGGGTGACTAGGATGACTGGAATGACTAGGACGCAGAGTGACCAGGATGGCTAGTACCGGATGACAAGGGTGACTGGGATGTCTCTGAGATGACTTAGGGTCCCTCCCCGTGCGGCATTATAAGAGACCCCCAGGGTTTCCTTCTCGATTGAAATTTACTAGTTGGACAATTCAACCCATTGTAAACCAAAAGGGGTTAATTTCACTGGGAAGAGATCAAAAGAGGCAAAGAATTTGAAACAGTATTCACGTTTGGGGGCTACTTGTAACTTTATTAGTATCAGAGGAAATAAATTACAATACTTAGAGAGTTTATCAGTAGTTTATGTGGGGTTACGTGTTTGGTACTTATTAATCAAATTACTTTGACCGATGTCTTTGAATCTTTCCGTGGACTCTAAAACGAGAAGTGCTGAAAAGTGAATGCTGTTTAGGCTTAGCGCATGTGCATCGTTAGTCTTCCTTATCGTCCTGCTGATGTTTCGTCCCCAACGTTTATTGATCATCTCTAATTTCCATACGTTAACTCTTCCCACCCCTTGTAATGAATGACCTTTGGCCAAGAAGATCATCAGTGTAGGTGGACCTGTTTATCTGGAAGATTAAAAATATATATATAATAAAAAATATAAAAAAATAGATATAATAAATTAAAATACTTTGTCTTGACTCTAGCCATAATGATCACAAGTAATCTTTTTACTATTTATGCCATAAATTCCACTTATGAATCTATAGATATATATAGTTACATGGGATCGATTCAGGATGGGAACTTTTCATTCAATAAACCTTGATCTATCGTGGCCTTTAGTCAGCAATATATAAGGCCAAGTTGCCACTTTTGGCTTCACCTCTGAATTCTATACTAGCAGTGTCACATACGCATGTAGACCCAGACACTAATCGTACACAATGGTTAGAATTTTTGAGCAATACAGAAACAGGCTGGGTGGTCTTATTAAAGCATCTCCCCACTTTTTCAACAAAAAAAATATAAAGACGCACTAAGAAGAGCTTCCCTTCGCTCCACCACGCTTTGCAGTGAAGCTTTCGATTCGAATCTTGGAACTAGGTAACAGTTAGTTTTGCTTTATTTTTTATTTCTGTCGGAATCATTGAGGCCTCAGAATATAAGTATCACAAAAGTCTTTTCTAATTATTTCAGATCTATCTTACCTCCTCTCTGCGAATACTTTGTTGCCCGCATCGCCGCAACCATCGCGCCCACGTAAGGTTTCCCCGACGGCTGCAAGCACGCTTCACTTTCACGCTCCTCGAATCTAAATTTTCCTCTCCTTGTCTGCCATGAATGAAAAGGAAAAGTAGTAGAAGCAAGAAGAAACTTATTTGAAACCTCGGAAGCATCTTAGAAGATATTACGATCTGGAGGTTTTAAGCCCTGCTTCAGATAAACGCTCGTCTTTAATCAGTTTTTGAACACGAAATTGGGCAAGTTCCCAAAATATATCGAAGTGCCAGAAGCCCTGCGTTAATTATTGTAACACCTAGCATAATGCATTGTTTAGCATTGTGAAAAGGTTTATTTGCTATATAGTAAAGTAATAGGATTTTAGACGGTTTAAAAGACTATTATGTTTAATATCTCCCTGCCTAATTAAAATTAACCGCGCGTCTAGTTCACTATAATTATTTTATTTCGTTCAAGGTATAATCTAAACAAAACATGCAAATTATTAGTCCGGCCTGGAAATATTCTACGATTCCCTGGATCAGTATCTAATAATTTCCTTTTTCTTTTAATTTTTTTTTATAATCGGTCGATTCCTTTTTCCAAGTTTTTTCTTTTTATATGAAGTCGATCATTGTCTTCTGGTAAAAAGCAGCGATTGGCAAATTGACAATGCTTTTCGACTGTGGAAAAAAATATATATATATACACTAATTTTCCGTCTGTTTATCTTTTTCTCTTCCTATCAGCGATGACGTGTTGGTTATATTAGCTGCATGAAAGCAGCACTATAAAAAAAAAACACCTTAATGTGTTTTTAATTGCAGCTTTTACGATGACACTCTAAAGTAAATAATATGTGTTTCCAAAATTTACAAAAAACTGAACGAGTTAAAACTACTGCTTTCCCTAAGTATATCTATCACATTTAACTGGAAGAAACATTTGCTTACACTTGACACGTCGGCAGTCAATAATAATTGAGTGCTTGAAAGAGGGGATTTAAAGTCTTTATTTAAACGGGGTATGATCAATCTAATTTACTTTAGTGTTTATTTTTCGGAGTTATCTAGTGTTTTGGATAAGCATGCGCCATTAAAATCGCGCATTGTTACCATACATACCATACATTGTCCCGCTGTTCCATGGTTTAGTGAGGAGATAAAACTGGAGAGAAGAGTTCGTCGCCGACCGGAAAGGAGATGGCGTAGGACTAGATTGCCCGAAGATCGTCTGCGTTTTATTGAACAAAATCGTATTGTCAATGAGCTATTACTCTCTGTCCGCTCACAATATTACACCAAGCTTATTGATGATAATTGCCTTAATCAGAGGAAACTGTTTGGCATTGTCGGTAAGTTGTTACATCGGAGTCCTGCACCGCAGTATCCATCTTGCTCTTCCGTGGCAGATCTTGCAAATAAATTCATTGGCTTTTTTGGTGAGAAGATTATTACTATTCGACATGAACTGGAATCGAACCCTATGCAGGGAACTTATTTATTTAATAAAGTCACAGTAGCAACAACTAGACTCCATCGTTTGAGCTGTCCTTCATATTCGACCTTACTTCAGATTGTGCACCCTTTGGCATCAAAGTCTTGTGAACTTGACCCTGTCCCCTCTAGAATACTCCTTGGTTGTCTTGATCTCCTTTTTGCCCTGTGATCTGGAAAATTGTTAATCTTTGGAGACCTCTGTAATGCCCACTGAACTTAAACAAGCTGTAATTCGTCCTAGCTATATCACTGATCTCATCAAGCCTTATACACCTGGTAGACTTCTTAGATCCTCCAATCAATTTTTACTTTCTACGTCTAAATTTAATCTTAAAACGTATGGTGGCCGGTCTTTTACTATTGCTGCACCTTCTGTTTGGAATGCACTTCCATTCGAACTTAGATCTTGTAATTCCCTTTCTTCTTTCAAATCTAAGCTCAAGACTTGGCTTTTTAAAATTGGTTATGATGTTGTCGTATAGAATGATGATGTTTTTATAGGATGACAATGTAGTTTTGTAGTTTTGTAGGTTTAGGATTTTGTTGTTATTTTTATTATGTAAAGGCGCCTTTGGACCATTGGGAATTTTTATAGGATGACAATGTAGTTTTGTGGTTTTGTAGGTTTAGGTTTTTGTTGTTATTTTTATTATGTAAAGCGCTTTTGGACCATTGGGAATTAGCGCTCTATAAATATTGTATATTATTATTATTATTATTATTATTATTATTATTATAATGATGTTTATCTTCTTTGTAATGATTTAAGTGCCCTCTTGACACTTAAAGGATTAAAACCGGGATACTACAACGCAAATAAGGTTTAGTGCTTTTAATTTCGAAGTCACTAGCAAGTCACGGGCGATTTTCCTTAATTATCTAGTGAAACTTTCGTGTGCTTAAATAAAATTTTCGCGTGAGTTTACCAAATTTGGCAATTCCATTGTCATGGCTAGGGCCTGTCTTGGCAGATTGCGCAAAAGTCGCTTTCAAACTTTACAGCTGAGAAAACGAGTTTTCAGGAGTTTTTGGCTAGCATCCGGCGGAGACATTCAGAGGGATGGCTCCTCGACGCTAGGGACGCTTCTCAGGAAAATAACGTCCCTTGCGCCGAGGACGGAACGAGAAGAGATGGCTGTATTCGCAGGCTATAAGCTCTGCAGCCTCAAGTTGATACAAACCAAATTTTGTGTTTCATTCACCCCCTCCCCCCTATCATCTCGAGCTGCAGCACCAACTTCCCTTTTAACAGGCAAGGATATAGGAGACGACTACACCCAGGCCCCATTTAACGATAGCAAAGCTTGTTTCGCGCGAGATTTGTCGGTGTTGTACCGAGTGGCAGCCGAAGCGAGTTGTGAGAGAACGCGCGAAGGAGCACATTGAAGCCACCAGGGCCACTTGATCAGTCGGCAGAGGCGTCTCCTTTTGCTTCTCGCTCGTGCGCGACTTCTTGCAATATTCTTCAAACCATGTTCAAACAGAGAAAAAAAGCGTCAAATAACAGCTGTCAGAAAGGCGATCGTCGTTGGTGTAATAACAGACGTTGAAGTGGTTACTGAACCGACATTTAATCTGTATCAAGTGCCCCGAAGGTACAAACGAAACTGAATATATAATAAGTCTAGCAGCACGTGCAAATGAAAATCAACGCAGGGCGTGAAAATTACAATATTATAACACCCTCCCTTTTATAGAGAAGTAAGAAAACAACTTAACAGAAAAAAAAAACACAAAACAAACGACTTAGCACATATTAATGAAATTCAGTTCTTTGGAAAGAGTTCTTAGGCTTAAGTAAGCACATAGTCCTGTAGACGCTTGGGTGGCTGATGGACGCGCGTAGACCTTCTCGGTGCCTGTAAAGGATTGGGCGACTTAGGTGCGTCCGGCACCGAAGACAACGGATCGCGCGGCTTGTCGAATGTTTCCACGCGTGTATCTGGAGGTGCCTGTTCGCGTGTATCTTCGCGTGTCTCTGTGGATGACTGCTCACACGCCTCTATGACGTCGTCATCTTCAACTTTGATAGGCGCTTCATTAGACTTGCGTAGCTCAACACGATTTCGTCGAAGGAATCCTTGAGGCAGCTCAACCTCGTAGGATCTTTTGTCAATGCGACTCTTTACGACACCCTTTTGCCACTCTTTTCTTCCCACGCGCCAGGGCTCAACTCGCACGGTATCTCCGGGCTCTAAGGGCTGGAGGTCTCGTGCGCCTCTGTTGTAGTACTTGGCTTGTTGCTGTTGGCGGCGATGAAGCTTAGTATGTGTCACGTCCTCGTCTGAAACAGAAGGCTTTAATAATGCAGCAGTCATCGGGAGGAGACTTCTTGTCCTTCTGCTAAACAGCCGCTGTGCTGGGCTGATTTGCATACTCGCAGGCGGTGTGTTTCTGTGGTCCAGTAAAGCAAGAAACGCGTCTGAACCAGTCTTGCTGCACTTTAACGGAATCTTCTTCGCTTGCTTAACGGCGCTCTCAGCCTTTCCATTCGACTGACTGATACGGACTGCTGATTCTGTGCTCAAAATCCCGCTCTTTAGAGAATTTCAGGAAATCGTGCGAGACGAACTGTGGCCCGTTATCAGTAACGAGTTGCTCGGGAATGCCATGTCTCGCGAAATAATCTTTAAGCTTCTTGATGACGTAGACAGACGATGTACTTCTCAGATGGTCGAGCTCGAAGAAATCGCTAAAATAGTCCACAGTCACAAGGTAACTTTTTCCATTTAGCTCAAACAGGTCTGCTGCAACGAACTGCCACGGCCGACTATTTGCTTCGTGGCTGGTGAGTGTTTCCTTCCTTTGACCCTGTTCGTACTCTCTGCAGGCTTCACATGTTGACACATGGTTCTTGATATCTCCTGTCATCCCGGGCCAATAAAGACACTCACGCGCTCTGTTAAGGCAACCATTAACTCCAAGGTGCGAATTGTGAATACTTTTTAGGAGACCACTCCTAGCAGCCTTGGGTACCACTACCCTTTCTCCCTTAAAAATCAGACCATCCTGAACGGACAGCTCATCTCTCATATCGAAGTAAGGAGAGGCTAGAAGCGGCAGGGTACTCTTATTTTCAGGCCAGCCATGCTGAATCACTGCCTTTAGAACTTGAAGCGATTCATCCTGCTCTGTCTCACGCTGAATTTGCAATAGCCTGGCTTCAGATATTGGCAAGTAATTCATCATGTTGATTGTCTCAAACTCTGGTTCAATCTGCGCATCCGAGGGAAGATAAGCTCTAGAGAGAGTGTCCGCTAAGAACATTCTGCTTCCCCTCTCGTACTGTACCACCAAATCGTACTTCTGCAAACGGATCAACATTCCTTGCAACCTCTTAGGAGCGCGATGAAGTGGTTTCATGAAAATTGACTCAAGTGGCTTATGATCAGTATGGAAAACAGTTCTTCTACCGAAGGTAAAGTCATTAAACTTCTGTACTGAAAACACGATTGCCAACATCTCCTTTTCAATCTGCGCATAGCGAGTTTCCGTCTCTGTTAAGGCTCTACTAGCGAACGCGATTGGGTGACCATTCTGCATCAAAGCTGCACCTAAGCCACTCTGGCTGCTATCACACTGGATCTCAAGCACTTCAGTGGGCTTGTAGTAAGCTAGAACGGGTGCTGATGCAATCAATGTCTTGACATCATTCCAAGCCTTCTCTTGCAAATCATCCCAACACCATGCTGCATCTTTATGGGTAAGATCTCGTAGAGGCTTCATCACATCAGATAAGTGAGGTAGAAAACGGCTAAGATAATTGACCATTCCATTCAGGCGTAAAATATCGTCTCGGTTCTTTGGGCGTGGCATCTCGACGATTGCTTTCACTTTCGCTGGATCTGGCTTTAGACCCTCTGTGGTTAGCAGGTGCCCATGAAATGGAACCTCTTTACACTTGTACTCTAACTTCTCGGCATTGAGCTTAATACCTTTCTGCTGACATCTGCGCATGAATCCATCTAGATTGCTGTCATGATCAGCCTCACACGTGCCATGGATGAGAATATCATCTGCACTACACTTTACACCCGGGAGACCTTGTAATTCTTGGTGGAGACGTTTCTGAAAAATTTCACTCGAAACACTGAGACCAAACGGCAAACGGAGCCAACGATATCGCCCATATGGCGTAGCAAATGTCGTGAGCATACTAGACTCGCGATCTAACTCTAGACGCCAAAAAGCAGAGGCTAAATCAACCTTTGTAAACACACGTGCATCTGTCAAGTCGGGCAAAAAATCATCAATGACAGGAATTTGATAACGTTCCCTCTTCAAAACAGTATTAAGTGGTCGCGGGTCAATACAAACACGCAGTTCGCCGGACTTCTTTACAGCTACAACAATCTGACTAACCCACTCGGTCGGGTCGTCAACAGGAGCGATTACTTTAAGACGTTCCAACCTTTGGAGCTCTTCTTTGAACTTCTCCCGAACAGACACAGGGACTTTTCTTGCCGGAAGAATAACTGGCTTGCAATCTGGGTCAACTTGCAGGCGAACTTTTCCTGGAAGTGTTCCGAGACCTTTGTCAAAGACATCCGCGTAATTAGCTGTGAGATCATCATTTGCATTCTCCACGACATTAATGAAGTTTTCCTTGTGTACAGTTAACAGCTTCATTTTCTGCGTTGCATTTAAGCCAAGCAGAGGGGTCAAATCCTCTTTCACGACTAGAAACCGGACCTTGTACTTCTCATTAGTTTTCGGATTCACAACAGGCAACGCACAGGAACCGACAGGCGTCACTTTAGTTCCATTCCACATGACAAGCGTTTGCGAACACGAGTCGAGTTCCTCGCCCTCAGCATACTTCAGAGGTAAAATATTTGCACTTGCACCACAATCAACTTGAAATTGCACCGGTTGCTGCCTAACCAGCATTCTCGCATACACAGCTCTCCCTCTCAAAGCCTGTACTCTTACAACACTGATCTCCTCTAACTCCTCTTCGCTCTCAATATTATGGACAGGAACTTTCTTACACTTCTTGGCAAAATGATTCTTTTCCTTGCATCGCTTGCACTTCTTTCCCCATGCGGGGCACATCTTCCTATCAGGTTGATGGTCATAGCCACAAAATTTGCAGGAAATTTTCTTTGCCGACCGCCCGTCCACCGGCGTTGGAGCTCGAGTCTTTTTAGAACTTGACTTGACTTGATTAATGTTATCCACCGGCCCAGATAACGGCTTCATTTGCAACTCAGCAACTTCCTCGCTGCGACACACGTCGATGCAACGATTCAGAGTAAGATCTCTCATTCTCAGCAACTTCTTGGTCGTCTGCTCGTTTTTAATTCCAAGCACAATACGATCACGGATTAAACTATCCCGCAAACAGTCGCAAAAATTACACGTTTTGGCCAGATTCCTCAACTCGGCAACAAAACTATCAACCGACTCCGTTGGAAGCTTGTCTCGCATATTAAAACAGTATCGTTCGTAAATTTCGTTGACTTCGCCGATGCAATGCTTCTCCATTTTTTCCATTACAACGCGCCAATCACTCGAGTTCTCCCCCTCAGCGTAGTTGAATGTTTTGATGACTTTCAACGCATCATCTCCGATCGTATGTTTGAACATCGCCAACTGAAACTCCGGGGTTTCCCGATCCAAACGAGAAATAACAAAATAATTATTATATTTCTCCTTCCAAAGCTTCCAGTTTTCGGCAATTTCTCCGCTATGTTTCAAATCAAGGTACTTCGGCGGAATAATCTGATGAAAAGTCGACGACTGCGACGCTACCGCACCAGACTGTCCATTGGAGGTATCACCACCGGGCATGCTGTATAACGTAAAACGAAGAAGAAGCGGCCACCGCTGCCACCATGTAATAACAGACGTTGAAGTGGTTACTGAACCGACATTTAATCTGTATCAAGTGCCCCGAAGGTACAAACGAAACTGAATATATAATAAGTCTAGTAGCACGTGCAAATGAAAATCAACGCAGGGCGTGCAAATTACAATATTATAACAGTTGGTCGTATGGCTGGTCGTATTAAAATGGACGAGGTTGTAGACTGATAAGGAGATGACTGGGTTTTTCATCGGAAGAAAAAAGGGGTCGTGATAACGAGGTGGTCCGACGCCCGGCGTGGATCCAAAAAGTCTCTAATCGTTTTCAGACCGCTGGTAGCCTGGTAGGCCGACAATCGACTTTCCGATTCTTTATTAAATCTGGCCTGGAGAAAGACGGCTTGTCCTTCCGAAATATCGGGAAACCTCAAGTCGCTTTCTCTTTGCTGTTTTTTATTGATGTCTATATTTTTTTCCTATTCCAGATAGCCTGATAAAACATCTTTTCAGGCTATATTCCAAACACGCCAAATTCGAGAAAAAGTTTTCCTCTGTGATCCCCTGTCAAAGGGTTATGTTATCATGAAAGCGAGGTGCATTTTAAAAAATGGCGCCTTGTACTTGTCATGCGCAGAAAGGATTTTCAAGTCCGACATTTTGTCTTGATCGCATATTCCGAACAAGTTCGCTTTCTTTTCGAGGAATATGGCGTTGAAAGAAAGCGAACTTCGGGTTTTAGGCATACTTGGTCTAGTTATTGTTATACTGTGGGCATTTTTTGGACTAGTTTGGAGTTTTCTTCTTGTGTTCACATTTCTGATTTACGCGTATAACTTTGGAAGGCATCAGAGAAACTCTTCGCACGAAATAGGACAAGAGGAACCGGATGTGCCTTTTCAAGAGAAAATCCACGACTATTATTCGGAATTTCAGGATCTGCAATTTACTGGCCTACCAAAAGAGCAATTTACACTGCGATCACCTATGCCATTGCTGTCTGAAGTCACCAAGAGGCTTTGTTTTAATACGAGGTAAGCTTATTAATTACGCTTGAAAATGTTCCAACGATTTTCTGCTTATAGCATGCCTAAACCTTCGTTAATGAGATATTTTTTGCTTTCAAAAAAGCTCTTTTTATATTAATGGGGGGGGGGGGGGGGGGGGGGGGGTTGTCTACAATAATGCATGAGTAAATGTACACAGTTGCACATTATACACTTAATGTCAGTTCCCTCGGGAAACAGTTAGTTTTGTTTTCCTGAGAGTCCTGATGTTTCCCGAGACGAATCTTAAAACCACTGAATGAATTATTTACAACTACTTTCCTTACATTCTCTGCATCTTTTTCCTCCACTAGCTGCTTTTTCTCTTCTAGGATGACTTTAAAAATCGTTGCATTTTAGTTTGAGGCTTCGTGTTTGTGTTGTTGTGTTCATTCACAAAAAAGAAAACTGGCAGTGTTTTTCCGCCTTCTGTCACACCACCTTCCACCATGCTTTGATCACGTGCTGTAATGTATCCCGAGCGGGGTACATTGCGTGATGTATCACGATCGGGATACATTTGATTTTAGTCAAGGCCACGTGACCAGGAATCAACCAATGACAGCCGCTGTTTAGTTGATTGAAAGTCTAAGAATATAACAATAAATATTGTACTCCCCTTAATATGCTTATAAAAGCCTGCACATTCCGTGATGCCTGTATATACTATAGGCCTTCAATATACAACCCCCCCCCCCCCCCTCCCTATACCCTGTGCCAGGAAACATTAGGGACTTTAGGATTCATCAACGTGACAAGAAAGTAAAAAAAAAGAATAGGTTTAATTAGCTAGACAACAACTTTACTCATGCATCACACTTTTTTGTACAGTTCTTTGCCATTTTTACACAACTATACCCTGGCATTGCCAAATTTTGCATTTTATGGAGAGCATAAACAAGCATTGATGAAATTTATTTTTCTCTTTCTGAACTTGGATGTGGTCCATAAGAATTCAACTCCAGTAGGGTTCACCTTCAATGGACAAAGAAAGTGGGTAGGAATTTGCCTAGTCCCTGTACAGCATTTTCCCAGTCCCTATTGTCAATTCATTTTGGTGACGTATCCGAGGCAAATGGGTGGGAAACGCTTAGACAAAAACAGAATGCGCATGCATTAGTTGCTTTTTGAAATTCAGAGATGTACGTTAATGTTGTAAGCAACAGGAGATTTTGGTTTTTTTAACAACCCTTGTGGATATGTGCAGAATCGAATTTTGCCGACCAGGTTTGAAAAGTCATCAGAATGTTATTCATATTCCTATGAGGATTGATACTGCTCCTTCAATCTAATCATTCCAACTGAGCTATCGGAGTTTGCCGCTCGCAAATTTTTAAAGTAAATACAACATTGACCCTCTGTGTTGTACAGGCTTAGACCTCAAATCTTGAATCATCAGAAAAACCATACTTTCAAATAAAATTCATTAGCTGCGGATCAAAAAGTGCACAGAGACTGAATCTAAAAGTGAAAATCCCCTTAAATTCTCCGACATTCACAGAAGTGATGCATGTATTAATGTGAGAAGTATAAAATTCAACTTGCATGCATTGTCTCAGGATCGTGTTTTGAGCTAATGTTAATCAATGAAAGAACACACAACAACAGACAGAGTAATTATTTCTCGAAAAATTTTTATTCAAAGGCCCATAAATTTATAATTAAAAGCAGTTCACGTAACACAAATTTGGCTGGTGGATCTGTTCACGAATTAGTAAAATCGGCTGAGCACAGCAAAAACAGATATACAACACAAATCTCAAATCAGGGTGCTCAAGCCGATCTGAAAATGTATAAAACGTCCAAGATAAAATATTCTCAAATACGTCACTTTCTTGACTACAGAGTACAAAATTTACCTGAAAATTCTTCAAAAACTTCGCTACTTGGTGTCATTTCAAAACGGGCCAAGCACTCCAATCATCCGTGATGAAAGTTTCGTGTATTTTGAATTCCTCGAAGGACAATTTTGTAAAGAAAAGCCTCCCTTTGTCAACCTTGAAGAAAACTAAGCATTCTTTTGAAGTTTCCTTTCCCATCTGTGTGTTTTAGCAGTGTATTTTTAACCTTGAAATGCAAAACTTGAGGATTTTTGTCTAGGCCTCACATTTTCGCTCGGACCACATGACCCAAAAAGCTTTGGCTGCGCAGAATAAGGAGGCCAAGGGACGAGGCATGGTAGGAATAATCTGATAAGAAGACTGAAAAGTTCAAATTACAGCAGGCTCACATTAAGGTAGCAGTTGTAGGCACACAATGTAAACAAATGTGTATTATAAAAGAGAAAAATGAAAAAGGTTTCTCAAATATTGGATGTGTGATCAGTGGTAAGTTACAGTGCATGCAACTGATGTATCTTTTAACCTTTTTTGTTTTTTGTTTTTGTTTTTTCAGTTCAGTACCCCAGTACACACCACATCAAGCAAGGAAACCATGGCATAATAACAAAGGATTAGCTAACCCATATCAGCTATCAAGAGCGAGCCCTGTTGCTTACTGGCGTAAATCAAATCACTTCAGTCTGTTAAACCCATCATTACAGAGACCTTCCACTGTTAAGATTGCTTCACCAGATGTCACAATTAACAGAACATTTACTTTGTAAGTCAGAGTAATAAGCATTATTTGTTTGATCATGTCCTATACATTACATGATTATTGATATCTTTTTACTAGACACTATGATCCCCAAACCACGACACTAAGCAAACCAACAATAGTTTCTGTAACACCAAGGAACACCCCCAATATCTTTCTGGTTCTAATTCTCATCTTGATTGTGTACCACTTCTTGACCAAATGATTTGTTTTCTTGAAAGTTCAAAGATGGCAAAAACAAAGCAATTTGTCCTTGTGGAACTGGGTTCTTTAGATTGCAAATTATCAGAGATTAAAAACCTACACTCAATACTCAACTGGACTCCATCTGTGCAAAACTCCTTATTTGTCATTTTTCCATTTTCATGCTTAAAAAAAAAATAGACATGCCCTTTTTGCACTTTATCTTGCTATATCTAGCCAATTTTTTGAAACCCAACCTAACGAAATTTGTAGTCATTTGAGTGACAAGGCATCAAAAGGCAGTTTTTTAAGCCTGATAAGCTCCAAAATCACAGTAATGAAGGGAAAGGAAAGGAGAAAAAGAAAGAGCAATCAGTAGGAATGGAGGAAAAGAGAAAAAAGCAATGGTTGCACTCTTAGTTTTTATAATGAATAATTTGGAGATTTGTTTTTGGCCGGAGAAAAAAAAATGTTGGACACAAAAGGTCCATTTCGTGGTAACGTTTTCAAAAATCTGGCAAGATATACAGCTGTTTCGAGAAAGGTTGTCGGAAAAAGTGCACACGACAATCCTGAAAGGTATTGTGGGTGGTTTTGTCTGCCCTGTTCTCGAAAAGAAATTGAAATAATGGCACGAGAGGCCACGGACATATGTTCTCGAGTGTTAATGGAAAGCAACAAAATTAGGTTCGACAGCTACAGTCGTTAGAAACAGTGTATTGATCATATCCCATATTACCTTTCGGGATTGTCGCGTGCACTTTTTTCTGACAACCTTCTCAAAATAGCTGCTGTATATTACCATGAATCATGTTACTTTCTTATAGTTTGATAATGATGACATGACCATTGAAATGTTACGTTTCTTTCATATCGTTAATTTTTGTTTTAATTTAAATTTTGACATGATTTTTTTGAAGATCAAATAGTCCTTTAAAAAGAACTACACCAGACCCAACAAATCCATGCAGTAGAGCTACTGTCCTGTCTGCCCTAAAGGAAAGCAGAAAAAGAAGCTATGTTGTTGATGAGGAAGATGATTTAGAACTTTCTCTACGACCAATAAAAAGGTTAGACTTAGTGATCTCTTTTTTATCCCCAAAGGCTGGTGTTCACAGTGAACATAGTTAAATTTGTAATCTGTACACCTCCATTTATGACTATGACTCCCTTGCTTAATGCTAGTGAAGACCAGCCTGCGATCAAACCTGATTTTTATGCTTGTTCCTGTTTTTGGTAGCCTGCGTGCAGACGACAACTAAACTCTGATTAGTACCGTCTGCGACGCAGCACAGAGATCCTTGTTGTGGACCCCCAACGGACTCAACAAATTACCAGAAGTGCATTTCAAATTTCCCTTCAACCTGATTGGCGATCACGACAAACAAAACAAAGGCCTTTTTTAACTGGCCAATCGTGACGCGTACTCAAATCTGGGTACACAGCTGGAAGTCCAGAACAAGGATTTTGGTGCTGTTTCACAGACAGAGTTTTGTCTGCACGCAGGCTATGTTTTTGGTTGCTGCTTTTTTTCTTGGTGTGAAGGGTGGGGGATGGGGGGGGGGGGGGCATTGGAAGGGAGATAGAGGGACTAGGGCTTGTGAGAAGGAGGAAGAAAGAACAACAAAATGATTTTCTTTCTGGCCCTTGTTGTTCAAAAGGTGGATAATGCTATCCAATGGATTAATTTCTTTCCCCTGGTTTGTTTTCCCTAATGCTTATCCACTGGATAGTGATTTATCCAGATACCACTATCTAATGTTTGAACAACGGGGGCCTGGTAGACTCTTTTTGTACCATTATGTGACCCCCTGGAAATTTTGCATAATTTGTCATTATTTTTCCTCTACACAAATGGCAGTCTCGAAATATCTACAAAACATGCCTCTCAGAGATCCAAACTTTGCAACAGCAGTGTAGCATAATATGAAGTTTTTACATTATTCTTTAAGACTCAACTTTCCCTTAATAACAGACACCTCTATAAGATGGACATCTTGGTAAAACCTCGAATTGGTTCCAGCCTTTCTCCATTCCCTTTATTCAACTCTCTATAAGACAGACATTACTCTAAGATGGACATAAATGTTACATGTATTTTAGGTCCCTAAGGCCCGGTTCAGACGCTGATCTTTCATGAGCCGAACCTAATACATTGAATTAAGTACATGAAAAGTTTGGCGTCTGAATCAATTAGGATCACCTGTTTCAATTTGGAACGGCTCAGCCGTTCTTTTCGCCTGGCCCGGCCGGGAATTTCACCTTTGGAGTGACTTTGGAACGGCTTTGATTCAGATGCCGAACTTTTCATGTACCGAACCTAATGCATAAATTATTATAACATATTTTGTAAGTAGTTTGACCGAAATGAGCATTTTTCTCCTTTTGACTTTAGTTCGGCTGGAATTAAGATCGGCGTCTGAATCAATTCAGCCGGTCTAAATGATTTGGGTCGGCCTTAATTCGAATTAGGTTCGGCTCATGAAAAGTTCGGCGTCTGAACCGGGCCTAAGGAGGCCTTCTTAGAGAGAATTGACTGTATCCTTATTTCAATTTATGCTTCAGGAGATTAAGCACTAACCCAGTTAGCAGTAAAACTTTGGATTTTCCTCATGAAGGCCCTTTCCTGAGATCCAACAGAACGTTATCTGGAGGTCTTAAGAGGACAGCCAATCAGACCAGTAAAGAAACTAGGAAAGAAGAAAATATCAACAAGAGAATCAAGATCATAGATCATACTACAGTTCAGCCTGCTGAGAATGCACAAGATCATAGAAATTCTGTGCTGCAGAAAAGAAAAAATGTTGCAACAGAATCAGCACATGTAAGGGCATGATTTTACATGTAATACTTCTGTGTTAAGTACTCATCAAAATTTTGAGCAAATGTTTTCTCAAATAATTTATAACAGAGGACAACTCTGTGAAGTATATGAAATAATTCATTTACAACTCTATCATCAAAAATGTAAATGAGGAGATGTAATATTACCTTGTGTTTTTTGGAAGACTTGTTCACTTAGTGCACTCAAAGTAATTTTAGCCTTCTTGAAGACATGGGAAGAGGATTTTTCAAAATGGCAAGCTGACTGGCCAAGGTCAAAAGATAGTCAAAACGTTACTTCCTGTAAACACAGCTGAAAAATAATAACAGCTGGGCAGTTGTTTCTTTTACTTTATTTGACTTGGTTTAAATGTTGTGATGGTGGGGGAAGGGGGTGGGGGTGGGTTAGTTTGTTAACAGAAATTTATCTTGGCGAGTACACTGTACAATCTGAACATCACTCACCAAGATGGCAAGTGTTCCAAAAATTTAGTTTCCAACCCTGAACTTACAAGCACTCCAATAACAATTGAATGAGCCAAAGGCAAAGTACAGCTGCAGCTGGCCACAGAATATAATTCTAACAATGATTTAGGGGATTAAAAAGGGCTACCAAGCAACAAAACCATTTTAATATTAATTTTTAGTGGTGCACTAACCACTCAGCCATGCCTGTCTCCTAATGTATTCAGAGGCAGCAATATACAGGTACCACATAGTATTTCATTTTTTTAGTTTTCTTAAGCCTTGCATTAAACTTTAACAGGCTACAAGCAAGGAGGATACAGAAAGAAGTAAGTCCAAGAAAATCAAGAATTCTGCATCCACTGGAAATGAGGAGTGTCACAGGTTAGTATTTAAGAGCTGTATGTGCTTTATCTCTCTAGTAAATTTCAGTTCTAAAAAATGCATTTTGCACATAATCCTGACAGCATTATGATAATGCATACTTCTTCCTTTGCAGACATGCAACAGTTGAAAAAGAGGATGCACACATGGGAGATAGTATAGCTGTTTCTGATACAAGTAGCCATGAAGAAGATACTAGAATTAGTGGCAAGGAACATGTGGAGAATTCAACTAAGAGATCATCAACTTCTCAGGTGGAAAAAGATGATGTAAAAAAGTGCAAAGAAACTAATAGAGTCATTACTGTTCACCAAGACTTAGATGTAGATGTTGCCATCCAGCAATCAGAGCACAAGGCTGTAGACTCTTCCAAGAAAAAGCAGGTATGAAAGCATGTGGTTGTTGTTCTCAGCTGGTTCGATGGTGTCAGTCAGAGCCAGAGTCATTATCAGCTGCCTGAGAAAACAGCAACATTTTGTGATGCCACCACCACCTGCAAAATGACATCTGAGAAACAAGTGTAGAAATTCCATACTGATGATACATAGCTGCCCAGATCTGGGTAGTGACACTGATTGGTCATGCCGCGAAGGAAATTTGCTTCAACCCATGAGTTCAAGCACTACCCAAATCTGGGTAGTGATGCATCATCAGTATGGAATTTCTGCGCTCGTTTCTTAGACGTCATTTCACAGGGAAACCAGTGGTGGTATTGCAAAATATCAGCTTTTTTATCAGATTACAAAATAATAATGAGAAGCGTACAAGGGCTCATGATGTAGTGATCTGAAGCAGCTTTCCAATTCCCCTTACGACTACATCGCTTACAATCTAGTGAGAAGTAGCTCATCAAAACTGAAAGCAGAAGCAGAAGAACTAAACCAATTACAAAGTGTGGGGACAAGCATTTTTGTGATTGATTTATCCTTCTGCTCCTACAATCTGGTTTTCACCAGATTTTTAAGGCCGATACACACGAGGGGTTTTGCTCCTGGAGCAAAGCTCCTCCATGTGTACCAACGATTTCATGGGTATACTTCATCCTCGGGAGCAGAATTTCCTCCCCGCAAAATGCTCCACGATATTTAACCAGTTAAATATTTGGGAGCAAGCTCCCGGCGCAAATTGACCGAACTTGAAAACGCTCCCTCATGTGTACTGACACGTGCAAAATGAGCCTGGAGCATGCTCCGGAAGCAAAACCCCTCGTGTGTATCGGCCTTTAGTGATGGAGTCACAAGCCAAGTCAGAAGAAAACGGAAAAGTTGTTATTTTTTCAATTTCAATTTAACTCCTGTTACCATTACCTTTATTGATTTTCAGTAGCTAATTTATGGACACTCTTTCAACACTGACTCCAGCTCTGTCACTTAGTTGCCAAAAACCCTGCAACTCACATTATCTGTCAATGTGCACCATTAATTTACATGGTTGCCACAGGTCAGGGAAAAGTTATTCAGAGGAGTTACTACACAAATCAATTCATCCCATACTTGCATGTGCATGATTGTAGCAAAGTTATTAAAATAATATTTTGATTGCAGAAGCGGTTTATGGTTCCAAGGTTTGCTTCTAAAGACGATTCACGGCGACGAGCTGTACCAGTTTACTGTGCTTCTAATGAAGAATCTGAGATGGTAAGAGCTCTTACAGTTTATAAGTAAAGTTGTTTTTTATATTTAGATTATAATCACTACGTAGTGACAACAAAAAGAGCCATAACTCCTACATTTCACCACCAAATCAAGTAACTCAAGGCATTTGTACTGCTGTTGTTCACTGACATCTGTTAAGTTTCTGCATGCTTGAATCCCCTTGTCTGTGTTCAGCTTGATGGCAGGAAGAATGAATTACCTGTATGTTCTTAGCCAATGGCAATGAAGATATTAGGTCAAATGATAATGCAATATTAACAAACTGTTTTAATGAATTTTAGCCTCAAAGAAGAAAAGTGAGCAGAAAGATTAACCAGGAGCAGATCATCATTGATCGCAAGCTAGCGTGGGAAAGAGTCCAAAAATTTTTAGATGATGATGAAGAGGAGGAAGAAGAGGATGAAAAGGAAGAGAAGTCAAAGTCAGGTAAAAATCGCTATTTGTTGTTCTTTTCATCTTTTCCAGGACCCAATCACCCTAAAGTAGATAGATAAGTAGATAGACGGACGGACGGACGGATAGATAGATAGAGTCTTATTTTATTACTTGTCTGGTTCGAGGCATGAAGATTTTTTGGGCAAGTGACTTTAAAGCTCACCTGCCAAGCCTTGGCCTTTGAGAGCAGGAATTCGATTGTCTCGCAAAGCTTTATAAAAGGAGCAGTTTAATTAGTGTTTGCTTCAGGAAATTCAAGTGGCTCGTACATGAATGTATGATTTCTGTATGTAGCTCTCTAATGGGTTTACTTTTTAGATACTGATTTTTTATTGTAACACCCTCTATTTACTTTGTAGGAGCAACAGCAGTGCCATTAACAACTGCATCAACTTGCATCTCTTCATCCTTATTAAAGATTCCTTCTGGTAATCCTGTGTTAAGCACAGGAAGCCTAATCACAGTAACCACTCAAAGCCTTGTCACACCAGCTCTGTCCACAGGATTCCCAAAACCAACCACAGGGAACCCATTAGCAACTGCCATTTCCCTGGCCAGTCAAGCAAAGCAAGGAAATGTTGTTCTTTCACAACCCCAATCTTCGGCGGGATCATTATTGCAATCCCAACAGAGTTTACTTTCAAACTTGTTAACAACTGGAGCAGTGTCGTCAACAGCTACTACAAAACAACAGAATTTAGTTACAGCCACATGTGCTAGTGCATCAAATGCTAGCCTGGGAACTTTACAAGCAAATACACCATTTACATCATCTACGACAGGTTTGAGCGTTCCAGGATTAAAAACGAATTCATTCTCTTCATCATCACTTGGAATTTCTTCGTTCTTAAAATCGAAAACAACTGACAATTTAACTTCACTGACAGATTATTCAAATCAAAGTACATCTACAACTAGTTCTCAACTAAGTGCAAGCATAGTTCAGTCATCCGTGAGATCTTCACTGCCTTCAAGTCAGCCATTTTCCCAGAAAGTTGATTTTAGTTTTCCTGCAGTTTGTTCTTCCGGGGCATCAACAAGTGCCGCAACTACAACACAGGGAGGGTTTAAATTGTCAGTTCCAAGTGTGACACGTAATACTTTGGGCTTAGAGACGACTGGATCAAAGGGCAGTCACGGGGCTGCAGTTATAAATAGTACAAATAATGTTACTTTAGCAACAAGTACTTCTCAAAATCCTTTAACCTTTGGAGTAACAGGAAACCATTTAACATCAACAACGCAGAGTCCTTTTGGATCAATTGCTAAATCTACGGCTGTTACATTCACCGCAAATTCATCAGGCGTATTTGGGCAAAACACTGCTTTCGCAGCTCAGAATTCATCTGGTTTAACAACACAAAATAAAGGAGCATTTGGTTCCACTAGCTTGCAGTCCTTATCAGCGTCAACGGGCCAAGCACAGAGTGCTTCCAGTGGTAATTTTGGTGCAAGTCCGTTTACTCAGTCTTCATTACGAACCCAGCCGAACCAAATTGCTCCTCATAGTGCCTTTGGATCCATTCCTACCCAGAATGCTTTTGGAACACAACAGAGTCAACCAGCTTCCCAGATTACTTTTGGTTCCAGTGCTACCCAGAATGCTTTTGGAGCAACACAAAGCCTAGCAGCTCCCCATAGTGCATTTGGATCCAGTTCTACCCAGGGGGCTTTTGGAACACAGCAAAGCCAAGCAGCTTCCCAGAGTGCATTTGGACCTAAAAGTGCGTTCACTTCAGAAGCAGTTAAAACTCAGAGTTCTTTTGGATTACAAGCTGGACAAACTCCCGACCAAAGTGTGTTTGGAAGTCAAAGTGCTACCCAAAGTTCTTTTGGGAATCAAGCTGCCCAGAGTGCTTTTGGTTTCCCACAGCAACCTCCTACCCAAAATGTTTTAGGAACCAAAGCTACCCAGAATGCCTTTGGGGCACAACTGAACCAGCCAACCAAACAGAGCGCTTTTGGTGCGCCTACCAATCAGGCGTCGAAATCTGCTTTCAACTTTGCTCCAAATGCTGCTCAAACCAACACAAATTCACCTTTTAGTAGTTTTAGTAGTAAACCTTCTACACAGAATGCCTTCAGGGCAACACCTACCCAGAATGCAACAGGTGCCTCTGAGGGATTCAAATTTGGTGCAGATGCAGGTCAGACGGCACAGGGAGGATTTACATTCAATGCAGCTGGCAACAATATGGGTGGCTTTCAGTTTGGTAAGTTTTTGATTTAATGTCGTAGTTACCAACATTTTGATTAGAGTGCAATTACCTGTTTTTACAGTACTTAAGTGCGGACATCATAAAACTGATTCCCATGGAATGATCTTAGCTGTATATCGATAAAAATGACTGGTCAAATCCGAGTAGAATTTAGTACAGCAAAACCCCCCATATAAGAAGCTGCAGATTAAGAAAACCACGATGAAATTTGGCCTCTCTCTTACCTAAAATAAGAACCATTTCAGTTTATTACTGAAAGTTCGGGGGTTCTTACATTTGCATTTGATATTTACACATACCTGTACCTAATAACCTGATGAACTGACACATCTACACAAACCTTTTTAAATTTAATTAGGTACAGCAGGAGGCAGCAGTTCGTTTGGTGGTTTTGGACAGGCATCAGTGCAAGCTACAAGTAAGTCCGCCCTGTTTATTGGCTATTTGGTATAAAGCTCCGTTAAAACCAAGCGAGACTGGATAATGTGTTCCCCGTGATGGAGTTGCAAAGAAGACTCACGTATTTTATTGCAACCGGGGACATGTTATACCGGGGTATTTTGAACAAACTTCTTGGTTTAGTTCATTGTTCCAGTTCGGTTTCTTTGTCTGTGTGGTTGTTTTACGCGCATTTTCTTTTTCGTAATTTCAGCCGCAGCGGCCATGCCTGCACCATCCACGCCCAACGGTGGTTTCAACTTTAATCCCGGGTCGAGTGGCACCATGGGAACCGCATTTGCATCTTCTACGCCTGCACCCTCATTTGTCGCTCCAAACACGCCACAAGGTGCAGGTAGCACGCTTACAGCAAAAACGCGGGCTCGCTTAACCGCCAGACGAAGAGGCAAGAAGTGAGAAAGTGTTCACGTGACAATGAGTCAATTCTCTAAACAGTGCGATGTAATTGATGGTTGGAAAATGGCATTTGTCGTGGCTGCGATGTGAGGAGAGTATAGAATTTGCAAGGATTTTTATAGTTTCTAAGCTCGACCTCGGATTGAAATGCTCATCCTGTAGGCTCAATGCCGAAAGTTAAACAGCCTTAGTGAAGAAAGTTATGTTATTGCTGGCGTTTTTCACGACTGAAAGCGTCCACTGATTTACGGCGCGAACGCGATGTTAAAGACAAAAAATACGAAACCAGTTAGAACCCGGTATGGCTTCGTATACTTTGGTAGAATTCATGAAGAACGATTGACATGATTCTGTACATAATTTTCATGGAGATATGTTTTTGTTTTTTTTTTTCGTTTTATTCCATTTGACACATTCCAGATTTAATGCATGATTGTAGTAAATATCAATATTTTCTATCTTTTAATGATTAACAAATAAAAACATTTGTACGTCTTATCAGTCAGTAGCCCTTATTATTTCTTTTAATTAATATCTGTTGGGTACTCTGTTTTAGTTTTATTCTTGCTTTTAAGTTATATTTCTCTGTTTTTATTCTTAAACAATCTTGGATCCTTCCCTCAGTTACTGCCGGTTAACGCTTGTTTCTCTTTACTCTTATCTGTGCTTTTCTCTGTTTCTGTTTCTTCTTGTTGCGCTGGCTTAGCTCCGTCTTCTTCT
Source organism: Porites divaricata (assembly GCA_038088405.1). Classification (NCBI taxonomy): domain Eukaryota; kingdom Metazoa; phylum Cnidaria; class Anthozoa; order Scleractinia; family Poritidae; genus Porites; species Porites divaricata. The sequence continues at coordinate 3,334,930 of JBBMOI010000008.1, forward strand.
ATCAGCTCGTAGAAATCCTCGCCGAATACGACCAGGTCTGTTGAGAAAGATCAATACTTGCTTTATACCTTGCACGCTTGCCTCCTTGAAAACTAAACTACGACTTTTTTCCTTGCTCAGTTCTGTTTATTTTTTTCCTCGTGTTTTTCTTTCATTCTCAGCCTATCTCCAGTAAGGCCAATCGAAATGAAAAAGACATTCTTAATTCCTTTCCTTTTTGCCTGGCTTTAGTGATTGTCAACCTTATAGAGCTGTATAAAAACTAGTATTTCAGTTTTACTGTGGCTGTCAAATCGCTCTAGACTGTGAGCAGTCTATTGTTTTTTCCTCAAAGTTACCGAGGAAGCGCGCCACACACAGACTGACGCCAGCGGTGAAGCATCGAGCTCCCAGATACGATCCTTTGTTTGTTAACCACATTGCTTTGCGAACTTGCCGGGATAACTCGACAGATTTTGACAGAGAAGGGGACTGCAAGCAGTCTACATTCCTTTAACATTCCTAAGGCATGTGCATGTATGTTTTCAAAAGTCCAGGTAAATGTTTGAAACTTCTTCGACACTGAATAGAAAGGTAGTTCAAAGAACGCTGACACAAATGTGCGTTTCTCGGGGTAGCCGCTGTTAGTGGTTACCTAAAGTTTCGGTAAAACGGGCAACGAAAACGTGTAACTTGTTTTGCACATTGCTGCTGAACGTGTCGAAAAGCGATGTTGCTCGTTTTATCACCCACGTTCAAACCTGTCTTCCAACAAATAAAGGATGCTGCAAATTGCATGAACACTGACTTCTGATTGGACAAAATTGCGCGGGAGTCACGTACGTCACTTGCTGTAAAATAAGTTTGTCTTAGCTCGGTAAAACGTGCAACATTTGCAGATTTTGTTGCAAAAAAGTAGAACTGCTCTCTACTTTGTGCAAAAACTTTCCGCAACCTGCGACAACCTGATTTGTTACAAGGCAGGTTTGAACGTGGGTGGTAAAACGTGCAACATCGCTTTTCAACTCGTTTTGCAGCAATGTTGCAAGGCAAGTTGCACGTTTGTGTTGCACGTTTCACCGTAGGTTAAGATCTCTAGTGATTTTAGCGCGCGACTTACTTGTTACAACTCTGAAAATTCTCCAAAGCCGAAGAATGATAATAAAGCTGAATCCTTTCCATGCCTTTTTTGCTCGTAAGACACTGCAAAACAACACAAGATAACTCTGTCGGTTGCAACTTCATTACAAAAATATCCTGCTATAGTAGGCTCAGTTTTAAAAGACAATCGTGAGCGAGCGGTGTATATAGCTGCGAGAGTGTCGAGAGAGGGGCGGCAAAAAAACTCCAACGGGACGACAGCCTGTTCGCAGGGGATTTACAAAGTAAGAAGTTTCACAGTCATAAGCCTGAAATTCATTGCTACCATTGAGCATTGAGGTCACAGATTACTATGATTCAGCCACATATCATGGGTGATCTTTTCCTTACTCGTTCGTGCACTCAAGGACCGCTTTATCTTCAGTAGGAAACAAGTCCTTTCTAAAGTACCTGTTAAGGATGCGGAAACGTCTTTGTTGTAAAAGCACATTATTTTTCTAAAAAAATACTCCCCCAAAAAGTCTCGCCCAAACACCTCCCACTTCCTCTCAAAAGCTTTTAAGAGGGCACGGGTCTGTGATTATGTAAGAGATGAGAGTATGACATGAATTTCATTTGTTTAAAGTATTTCAAGTCCCTTACCTCAACACTATTTCGATTGTAAAAGCTGAAAGTACGATAAAAGCATCGAAAATCTGAAAAATAAATTTAATTTTGGTCACTTTCTGAGTTTGTAAAGTTTTTTGTCCCCACCAGAGAAGGCTGGCAAAAAGACCTAACCTTTTGCCGAAGTGAAACAAAAAGGCAGCCAAAGTGTTATTTTAGGACTGCTAAACGAGGTGTGAGTCGTCAGACCGGGATCTAAAACAAGAGTTTACAGCTATGAAGTCTAGAATTATGGGACAAAGCAGGAGCCCATCATTTGATGGGCTCCTGGACAAAGTCAACTTCAATTCAAATCTTACCTCCAGTTTGTCTTTCAAGTAATATTCGCATCCCATTGAATAGAATTTCAGCAAAACCTGTGAAAATAGTCCACATTATCAATGGGTATTTCGGGCTCTGGATGGATATGGGCGTGGTCTAAATGTAATCCAAACGGGGGAAAATGATATCCAAAAATAGCTTTGCTGGACTTACCTCAAGGACGAAGATACCAAGAATAAAGATGCCAAGAAAATGGAGAAGAATTCTTGCAAGGTGTGTTTCATCTAAAGAAAAGAATTGAAAGAAGAGTAGATGCATGCAGAAACTCAGATCTTAAGGGGATGAAACGTGTAATTCGCGCTCAATGCTCGTGAATATTCGTTTTTCTAAGTGCCATATTTGGAAACCCTCGCTGCGGCCTCAAAAAAAGCAATATGTTTAACTACAACTTCGCACTTGCATCACGCTTTTTTGTACACTTCTTTGCCGTCGCTTCACGACTACGACGTTAATGTGCCGAATTTCACGGAGGGCAAAAACACGAGACAACGACTTTCTTTTTTTCCCTTAACTTCGATGCAGTCTTTAGGATTATTCAGCCCCAGAAAAAATTGCTAACATTTAACGATCTGAAGAAGATGGGATAAGCGCGAATTCGCTTTTAAGTGACAAGTAAAATTACGTCACGTTGTTTACTTATTGATTAGTCATCCTAAGTTATCTATTCTTCTCGTTCCAAATATGGTGATTGTGAAAATGAATATTTCTCGTCACGAACAACGTACAAAGCAAACATATGATAGTTACACGTTTCAACCCCTTATGAATTTCTGATCTCTGCTATATTCCCAGCAGTTGGCTAACTTGGGACTTTTTTGTCATTTACAGGTGGGTGTTTCAATTTATTGTTGAATCGTTAAATTTATTGTAAGTTCCAAAACTGAAGGGCGCTATTTGCGATAGTTATTATATTTTCAATACAATTTCGTCACCTTTGATGACGTGGAATTCAATCAACATAAGAATGAGATTGATGAAAACTTCCAGCAAAACCAAGATAAGGATTCCAAGTTGCCACGTCATCCCTGTCAACATCTCAGCAATAAGGTGACGAAGAACGCTAGCAAAATAAAGGTAAAATAATTTTAATTATATATTTTCTAACGGTTATCATTATTTTGAAAATTCTATTTGATTTCTACAGTACATTTATGTTGTGCCTAAGCTCCACTAGGAAGGAAATCTCGGAGCGCGCTGGGAGTCAAGCTAGAATGCTCTCTCTCCACCGCGCCAGCATGAGCTGTGTAAGAGCTGGCTACCTAGGGACAGGGATGAAAGAAGGTAAATAAGAAATAATCTAGATTCAGTCCACCTAAATTCAATGTTCTACGGTCAGGGCCATAAAATAAACCCTTCGCTAACCTCAACTGCTTGGGGCAGTACTAGGTAATATAAGCTCTCAGTCGTCGCTTGGTCCTTAATGCTTAGACTTCGGTGCAATAATATTACGTTACGACCTTCGAGCTTAATTGCCGATTCAGTTCACGATCTATACTGGACAGCCAAATCAACAGAGGCTTTTAAAATCATATTTAGATTGAGCTTTGGGATTCAAAATGCAGTTAACTCGAATAGGTAATCAAAGACAAGTTTCTTTAACAGCAGCGCGGGTGTGCCCATAATGATCACCTGCAGCACTCCTCGCAGCTGCCTTGCTGGTATGTTTCAGTTAATCTTCTCTTCCATATTTCCCTGTATGTTCGTCTTCCATCTGTGTCATCCCTCTTTACTTTAGAGCTTGAGATAGAAATAAATCATTCATTATTAATTTTAAACAATTTTCTATCAAACAAGTAGAGTCGAACCAGGTCACTTCATTATTACGGACACTTTGCTTTGTCCCTCGGGCAAGAAAGCTTTTATATTTTCTCAAAATTAAAATTCAACCCACTTAATACGGACACCCCGTTAATACGGCGTCCTTACTGAGTACTTTAAAGGGGTTTGACAGCTAGTAACAAATTTAAAACTACCCGACGGGTATGTTACGCCTGAATTTACCGGGCTCCTACATGCCTCCGTATTCGTTCACATTTTTTTCTAATTCCAGTTGCCAGGTCGTTCATTCTTGAGTGCGCATGCGTAAGGTATTGGCCATACCGCGGAGTTGGTAGGTGTGCTTCAATGCTGTCAGTTGGTATTATTCTTGAGTGTGTACGTAAATTCAATCTGGTCATATAAATTGAATTAACCACCAGGGCCCAGTTGTTCCAAGGCCAATTGCCGTATTTCCTCGATTGAGCACCTTCACCCCAACGAGCTCCCACCCAATCGACCATAATGGAGATTTAAGGAAACACGACCGCAACAGCAGCGAGTTACCACTGTTTCAAACTTCATTACTCTAGTGTTCCATTTTAAACAATTTGTTTAATGTTGGGGAATTCTTCAGGAGTTGATTCTAAAGGACTGTATACTGTATCGAAGTTCAGAAAAAGAAAAAGAAAATCGTTGTCTTGCGTCCACATCCTCCATTGAACGTGAAACTAGGAAGTTTCAAGTCGTGGTCGTGTAACGACGGCAAAGAAATCTACAAAAAAAGCTCGAATGCAAGTGCAAACTTGAAGTTTTTGTTTTGCTTCATTGTCGTTCTCCTTGCGGCCGCCGTTGTCGTTGATTAAGCTCCCCCTCCCCCCCCCCCCCCCCCCTAGAATAAGCATACTGCCCTCAACCAAACAAAACAGCCTACACTGAATCTTGGTCCTTTGTCCAGACAAAGGACCAAAACGCAGTGAACACGTCGGAACGCAAAAAGTTGCTAACTTTACTATGGTCTCTACTATGGTTCTGATTGGTTTAAACATAACATTTTACGAAATCTTCGCAAGGCAGCATGTATATTAATCCCTTTTTTTTTCTATTCAACTTCCTTATAACAAAATCTTGTCTTAGTCTAAGTAACACAGAAATCGTATGTGCGGATCACGTAAAATAGTAAACATTTCTTGGCTATTGTTTGCAATTCTTGTGATTGGTCGAAATGTTTTAACACAAAAATACACCCTTTAAAAGTGGAGTTTAAATACATTTTCTTTCGTTAACTGCCTTTTTGTAGGTTTATGCACTCTCTGCGCAAAAATGAAAACAATTCTATCTGAGGAAAGCGTATTGCGCCACAACAAAAGAAATTGCTTCCCTTCTTACCTGGATCATTACTTAAGTGCTTTAATTTATATAAACATACCGATGTTCGAAACCCTAAAGTCCGGGGTGCTGATTTTCGATTTTTGAAACATGTTACTAATTATTATTTTAATTTGTTGTTGTTGTTTAAGTGCCTCAAGTATCCTCATAGTTTAAGTGGGTGCATTCCAAGGACAAAAGAAAAAAATGATAAAAAGTAATGAACATTCTTACTTGTAGACATGAACAATAGAATAGTTTCTTTAATTTATTTCCGTAAAATTTCCACCAAAATTTCAGGGCGTTTGGATACATAATTGTCTTCACACATCTTTTCCCGGCTGAATAAAATTTTAACATATTTAAGTTTTCGTATGAATAGCGCATAATCAGTAAAATGGAAAGAGAAACCAGTTCCTTTTAGTAACACTTCTTATTGTTTAAGTGTTATATACATTTTCATAATTTGTTGTACCCTTCGAGCAGATCTAGACTGAGGTTTCTCTCTTGCATGGCTTTGGGCGTTTACGAAGTCGTTCGCGTACTTGTCAGTCGCGTAGCTGGGACACATAAAACAAATCAACGTACCAAGCGACTGACAAGCTACGCGAACGACTTCAAGGCTAAAAGGCGTGCCAGAGAAAATCCTTCGTCTGCTCGCAGGGTAATTTTGTTGCTAATGAGCTACAATTTTCGGGCAGTCAGAGTGTAAATATAGGACTTAACTTTCAAAATGTTCTAGACAGAGGCTAAAAAAGTAGCCCCACTAAGCACTAAGCACTTTGAGTAGTTATTAATGAAGCAGTGAAAATATTGAATTTTATACTTATACGATCTGGCCTCTAGTAGTAGATGGTTTCAAAATCCAAGTGAGCCATCTCAAAACCCTCGTTAATTTATCGTTTATCTCAGATTATCAGTTCTAAAGTACAAGATAATCGTTAATAATCTTCCTGTTTTTTACGAAGACTCAATCATTCCCATTCTTTTAACGTAAGCACGAAAAAAAGCCCCGTCTTAAAGCAAGATGTTGACTTCTCAGATTAAAGCTGATTCTGAGACCGTGAACGTTGCATCAAGCTCGCTTGTTAACTGTGTGTTTTAGAGTATTCCAACGCTTGATCAGTTTCAAGAGAATTTTACATTTTTATATATATACACGTTCAAGACAGAGACCGTGTTCAAGACACAAGATCAAAACAAAGGTGTTTTTTCTCAGCGAGGAACATTAAATATTTGTCATATGGAACGCTTAATTTTCAGACTTCTAACAGACTTTTCCGAGTTAACAACTTAACTTAAATGGAACGAAGACAAATCAAATTTGCAATATTTTTCTGAATATACCATATCTTTCCCTTTGAGGTATTATAGAAATGATTTCCTGAGTTCCATGTATTTTGAAATCGTCTTGAACGCAGCAAGTGAAACTACTTTAATCATAAAAAGTCAATAGAACAGTTTTTCATTGTTTGAATATCTCAGTATCATGATGAAGGACCACTATTCGTAACTCAACGGACAGCATTCGCTGTATTTCTCAGTTAAGAATAGCCAAATACTAATGCAAATTTTAGACATTTACAGTCCAAGTTTTACCTTTCATCCATTGCGACGTGACGCCAAAGAGGCAGCTGTTCTGACTTGACTGAGCGACGAATAAGCTTCACTCGACCCAAAAAACTAAAAATTCCAAAATATTTCTTCCCTCCTAGAGTTATGATCCATCTCGTAACATTTATAAATCTTTAGTTGTATTCAAACCTTTAGCGAGACACAAAGCGCGAACCGTATACAACAAACAACTTGAAAACACAAAAAATATTTCATCCTTCAAAACGTATTGAAAAACAATGAAATAGGGAAATTAGCATACACAAATGAAGACAAGTGTATTTCCTGTTAATTTAAGGGCCCTTTAAGGAAAGAAGTACAAAACATATGGCTTTTATGTTATCAGTTGCCTTAAAAAAAATGTCTCGAGGGTATTACTTTCTTCATGGCCTCAGTTTTTTATCGTATTTATACTTTAATTCAGTGTCTCGGACTAACAAAATGAATTTCCAGTAAAGAGTATAATTTTTTGTTTTGGAGCATTATTAAAACCTACAATGTTGCAAAACTGCGGCGTTCAAAATATTAGTCTCCCCCAATTCCAGTCTGTTCCAGGTTTCAAGATAATAATCTGCAGAGATGGTGAGAAAATCGTTTATGAGAAAATCGCGCTGGGTGTGGGCTGTCACACGCGTCTTATTTTCGCTTTGATGGTTTTCGCGGCGCTCTCACTATCTGAAAGCCTAACACACTGTGGGCTTCTGTGGGCTACCACCAGCCTTGTTCCCGGTCGTTGACTGCGATTTCGAATGTGACGTCACCTGTCAAGCTTGTCAGGAGAATTGCCCGGAGTATTCGCGCTTGGTTCCAAGCCTTCGCCGCTCACTCGGATAGCGTGAACTGGCCTGGAGACGTGACCCAGCACTCGACTGACCTCACATTTTACGAAAGATTGATTGTCAGTCTTCTTGAAGTATAAAAGATCATTAAAAATTATTAGTTAAAAACTGAGTGTTTTGACTGAAGATCTGGCGTTTGAAACACGTTCCTTCAAATATTGTTCAATCAAGAATTTATTCCTTTATCATGCAAAAACCATGCAAAATTCTTTTGGTTCAGATTTATCCAGCTTTTATTCATTGTTTATGTGCTCATTAATTTGTTTTTTGATTGATGAAAGGATTGATTTCTTTATCTTTCTTTTTACATACTCATTTTTTTTATAGATCACCAAACACAAACTGAAAGACTTAAAAAAAAACTTAGGGGGGGACCTTTTTACCGATAATACGGTGGCCATATTGAATTAATTCGATTTAGGGAGTATGATAGGATGCCCAGGGGGCATGAGCGCATTTCGTTTGTATTTTCGAGCGCTTTTCGGGACATTTTTTCTTAAAATTTTCTTAGAATAAGATGTAATGGGAAAAAAAGATCCTTTTGCCGTGTTTGGATGTAATAATGATAGCCTTTTTCTAGTTTAGTATTAAAAATATAGTCTTTCACTGTATATTTCTCGGCAAAAGGCTGTATGGGTAAAAAGATCTATTCAAAATAATACTTGAATCATGGGTAAAACTGAAATACAACCCACACATACATTTCAAATCAATAAATCCAATCACAAGCGAGAAAACCGTTTCAGGGCGGAAAAACGTTCTGCGCAAGCTTCTGCGCATTCCTTATTGCAGGCTCATGGCGGGCTTTTCTGTGACTGCACAGAGTCACAAAGTCACTTACTGTCGTCACTGACTATAAAGACTGAATGAAATGCACAAGGTGTGAACGTTTGCTTCTCGAAAAGCCTTTATACTTTTGAATGGTTTTTGTTTTTCGTCACTTGAAAATTACTTTGGACTCGGAACAACCAATGTTAAAGGAAAAACGGATCATCCCGTCAATCTGAAGTCAGGAATAAAAAGTTTTGAACATTTCCCAAGAGGCGAGTATTTTGATTGCGCATTCGATTTATTTGTGAGTTGTTTTCGCCGTCTTTCACCGGGCGGAATTAAAACCCGCATGTATTCTGTTGTTAGTTAATACTTTTTCACATGCCCAGATTTATTCCCTTTGCAGAACCAGCTTTATCCATCTCTTCAGTCAAAGAACCATTTGTGCGCCGTAAAACTTTCTAGGAAATAGAAGGCCAGTAGGCTTAGTCGAGAAGAAAAGACTACTTCGATCATTTTTCTGTTGCTCAAGTAATTAATGGCAGTCAGAGTTTTCTTCACTTTTAATTACACAGTGCACTGTGAAAGTTTCTGTTCTTTATTAGAAATAACTTTCTGTACGCAAATTTTCCTTTTCACTCGCTGCGAAGTTGAGAACGTGACAACTGCCTGCAGTTAATGACTTTAAAACAATTGATTCTGCCCGTAAACAATTGCTGGAGCTGGATTTGTATGAGGCGAGCAAACAAATACCCTTATGTGCAGTTTTCTGTATTTCTAACGATTGGCTGAGTTTAATTTGCGTGAATGAAGACCCTCACATGGACCTGCTATTCACTGAGTTATGAAAAATAGCTACATGGTGAATCATGGTTTAGCTGCGAAGCTCACTGAAACTGATCTTTTGCTTTTAAGATCTTTAGGTAGGTTGTTTTCGTACCAAAAAAATCATTTCTTCATGGTCAGCAAGAAGTTTTTGCAATGTAATTTTAACTTTTGTTTGAAGATGTTATGCATGTTCATCTTGACAACACAAAGCATAATTTATAGTTATCTCTTAGTACGCGAAACGATCAAGTTTAAAAATAAGCTACAAGTTGCTTTGAAACCGAATTTTGAGAAGATTTTACTAGATGAAGATTGACCTTTTTTCTGCCCACATATCAACTCAATAACTTCTACATTGAGGATTTTGTTTATATTTTAGTGATCTACAAAGCTACGAGTGTCCGATCGAGCGTGTTTTAAAATATCAGCTCACAGTGCGACAAAGTTCAGTGACTTAAAACACATCGTGGGCAAGCGTTCATTTTTTGGGGCAAATCACTGTACAAAGATATGTTATTTTTGTGTCCACAGTGGAGCTCCCGACCTTATATATCCAGGAACTTCCTTATATGAACACATTTTGTGAGTACATCTTGAAAAAAATGGGACCTACCCATGCACATTTCCAGTACGGCGCAAGGAAATTAATGTCGTTAAAGTCCGTTTTACTATGAGGTATTCTTCGAGAAAATTGAGTAATGATAAGGTTATAACCACAGCTTGCAACCTTTGAAGACAAATTGCTTGTTCTTTCCAGGTTATAAGTGGAAACATTATATTTTTAGGCAAAAAAATATTTGAAAACCTGCAATTTTTTCGGACTCGGCCAAGGGATCTGGGCAGAAAAGTTCACGCATGCTCATTACGTTTTTCCGCCCTGAAGAAAACCGTCTGGTTCTCAGTCCCTTTTCGTGATGCACAACTTTTAGGGGCTTGGACCAAGTTTGCGCAAACAACAGGTTACACTGGCCCCTCGAAATCCGCTGGGGGAGATACGGGGGGAGCTTCACTAGTGATGAGGAAGAGAGAAAGGAGGGCGTAATTATAACTTGGCCTCTACTCCTTCATACCGGAAAATGTCGGATATGTGAGTAGCGTGATCCTGCGGGTGGGCGTCCAAGTTTAGACCTTAAAACGGAGCGTAATTGAAATTTACTTACCCACGAAGTTAAGGAGTTCCAGATCGAATTAGAATTTGGAAGTGTTGGTAATCGGGGAGAGGGGAAATCCGGAGTACCAGAAGAAACACCTCTCGGAGCAAGGGGGAGAACCAACAAGCCGGGATTTGAACCCGGGCCACACTGCATGGTGGGACGCGAGAGCTCTTACCACTGCCCTACCCTTGCTCCCCCGAGGGATGGGAAATTTTAAAGCAGAAATTTTGTTTTGTTTGGTAAGTATTTTTGCAAAGAGCATTTCTCGCTCGTCAATGTAACAATTAATACCTCGTAATTGAATTTCCGATTTACCTCAACTGATTATAACTTACTTCTGCACGCGATGCTGCAAGCTCGCTCGCGATAATGCATATCGCGCGAAAATACAAGATATATGTTATATACAAAATGTATCAAATGAAGTTACCGGGAAAAGTTCGAAAGCCTTGCGACCCCTTAGCTTCTCCTTTTCTTTGTTCACTGTATTTACGTCCACCACAACACTTGTGATCAGTGCAGTGACAATTAAAACACAGTACGTACTTTAAGAGTTATTGGCCCCTTAATCAACATGAACTAAAACACTACCAAAAAAATTCAATTCAACCTACGTTAAAATCAAATGAAATATATTTCTAAATATTATTCTTCTATACCAATTAAGCTCAATGTTTTGAGTATAATACTGAATATACCCCTCAAAACGTCCACGAAACATTGAGTTCAGTCAAAAGTATCTAATTATTCTCAGTTGTACCTAAAAAGCACATGCAAAAATCTTAACTTTTTCCGAAGTTGCGTCTGTCTTTAAGGCGATGTTACGCGCGGGACACTAGTTCGCAACGACGATTTTTAGCGCAACACAACACAGCGTAGCAATTTGGAACAATGTTGCAACCATTCTAAACAATGTCGCAACAATGTTGAAATGATGTGTTGCGTTAAAAATCGTCGTTGCAAATTGTACCGTGTAACATTTGTTAATGGATCAATATTTTTATTTAATGTTTATTCATCAGGAGCCTATGCTATGCTCCATGTTATTCATTCATTCCACTTACTAGCCTAGAGTTCGGTCATTACAGAGAAATCTCAGTAATGACCGAATGGACGAGGTTAATAAGTTATTTATGATACGGCCATTTCTTTGACAATGAGAAATTATGGACCTGAGCCTGCGATCATTAAACCAATAACCGGTCAAAGGATAACTTAAAAACACGTCATCTCAATGAGTTGTACATTTGAGTTCGCGACACAGTCATGTGACACAGGTCGGCGAATATCCTTTTTGATAGCTATCAATTGACCATAACATGGATTTTCATAAGGATGTCCACTATCATGCTAAAACACGGATTGTATAATATTATGCAGTTGGACACCTACATCCGTGGCATTAGAACTTAGGTCAATTGAAGGAATAGCGTTGAGATGTTGTGCTCGACCTCCTTTTCCCCGTCTCTTTCAATGCTGACCTCGAACTTGGACAATTCCAGCGAAAAACCATTAGAAAACGACACTGGAAGAGGGAAATAGAGGATGTTACACTCGAAGAGAAATTTCGTATCTCTTAAGCGGCCATTTAATGTTCTATTTATTATATAAACACCAATGAAATGCCAAACCATTTTACTGAAACAGTTTTTTTCCTGCGAAAGGCTCGATTTATTATGTAGCCATAGCAACAGTGATATTTTCACATGTGAAATTCCCGTGAGAAGATATCATGTTATTTTCACATGTGAAGATATCATGTTTTCGCGCGAAAGCTCACCTGGTATTTCATTGGTGTTTATATAAAAAAGCCTGGTATCAGAGCAGTATCCCTTAATGCCCGGCCGTTACAAGAAAATCTTAACCGGTTAGGAGCCAATCAGAGTGGGCGTACTATTGTAGCCATATAACAATGATTTATATTCATTATCAAACACAAAATTAGAGAAAAAGGAAACTTAAATCTGGAATAAAACTGAAATGCAAGGCAGCCATATCTGTCGATATTCACGTCCACCGATCTATCGATCTCAAAAAAACGTTTTCCTTTTCATTCCCTTTTCGTGATGCACAACTTGTAGGCGCGTGGGATCAAGATTCCACGGGCAACAGATTCCATTGGCGGTTCGAAATTAGGAGGCGGAGATCCAGGGGGGAGCTTAAACGTAAACGTCTGCAGAGCGCTTGTAAGAAACAGAAAAATTTCGATTTGAGCCAACATTTGGCCAACACAGCCTCGCGGACCACCCCCAAAAGGCAGAAAGCTGAAGGTCGCTCGGCAAATAAAGCTTCCATCCTCGTCAAGAAATCGCTTAGGATCAAATGAGTCAGGATCTCCCCAGTGGTGTGGGTCGTGATGAATGGCTTTTAGATCGAAAATGACTTCAGAATTTTCAGGAATTTCGTACTTTCCAAGAGTGGTATCGCTCCGCACTCGATGAGGAATGGTTGCATTCACAAACGAGCTGTGACGCATAATTTCAAAGATGGTCGCTTGCAAATAAGGTAAGTTGCTCCTATCTTCAAAGCGAGGCTTGCTCTCGCGGCTGATGGCGTTATCAATTTCCTTGTGTATCTTCGCTTGGACTTCTGGGAACGCTGCCATATAAAGAAACGACCACGTTAGAAAAGTAGCAGTTGTATCTGAGCCAGCCGTCGTAAGATCTATGAGAGTGTTTATCAAATAATCCTCATCCAAAATGCCTTTGTTTTTGCTGTCCTCAAGTTCAGCGTCGTAATGTGCTTTTATCAACGCATCCGAAATGTCCCGTATGGTCCCTTCTTTGTACGTTTGCTTTCTCTCCTGGAATTTTGATGTAATCAGTTTTTTTCTAAGGTCAACGGAACGCTGTATTCGTTTGTGAATGCCTAGAGGTAGAAACTTCATAAATGGCAATATCTCGAGCAGCAAGGCACTTCCGGCCAGGTAGACGGCCTCGTCGACCATCTCGAACATTTCGTCCAAGTACAGGCTTTCTTTGGGGAGGCGAGTCTCAAACAGACATGTACAGATGATATTCATGACTGCCAACTTAATGGATTCCGCTGGATCGAAGGGAACACCACTTGATCTGCTGAATTGATGACACAATTCATCAACCTCATGATAAGTTTTTTTCTCCAAGATTTTAATTCCATTTCCAAACATTCGCAGGGCGGAGTGCGCAACTTTGCGCAACAACTTCCACCGAGCCCCATAGTCTCCGAAAACAATGGCTTTCTTCCCCTGGAACAATTCACGGGAGACGTAACAATCTGCCCTGCCAGCGAAAATATTCCCTTTGCGAACCAGTGCCTCCCATGCCAGATCAATATTGGTAACGACAAAAACCTTGTGGCCCATGATGTTCAGCATGTATATATCACCGTACTTCTTGGCCAGATCCTTCATGGTCACGTGATTAAAATTGCCCATGTCCAGAAAGTTGCCAAGAAGAGGAAGTTGGCGAGGGCCTGGGGGAAAGTTTTTCCTCTGTGATCTGCGGTGCATCAGGAGAAAATAGAAAAGGAATGACAAGGGGGCAAAGAAAATAACTGCTTCCCAAAACATCGCCGCAACTGTGTATAGAGTCTAAAAATGAAAAAAAAAAAAAAAAAGATATCAAAATTATGGATTGAAAAGGAATGTGCCAATAAAGAAATAAAAGTCAGTCAAAGTACAGTGTTGAGGTATCAGTACCACAGTTATGCTGTACAGTTTTGAAAGACACGCCATGCAGAGAAGTACAATTCGTATTAGTTGAAAGTACATACCATTTGATATCATTTACCATAAACACATCATACCCGATCATACCCTAAAATGTCCGTTGAGAAAGATTGACTGTAGAGGGTAAATAAACACACGCACGACAAGTGCCAGCGGTAGAAATAGGTAACAAATGAAATACGTTTCGCAGTGTTTTAACCCCGATCAGAGCTCTGGGGCACTTAGCATCATATTTATATGCAGATAAAATAAACTGGCTCGAGACTTCCCGTTTAAGAGGACTCGAAAAATTAATGCAGTGGAACCCCGTTCTATGGACACCTGGGGTCCATTTTTTTTTATAAATCTCAGTATTGTGCTTTCACACGCACAACAGTTACATATTTTACAGTAACCAGTGACTAAAATAAAAAAAGGCCAAACAGGAAGCTATGTAACAGACCAGTTATAACAACTCCAACAACAACAAAAAAGAAGTTTGAATCGAAGAAGAAGCAAATTTAAGCAGGCGGTCACTGCCTGTCCTTAAGTATTTAATTTTCGAATTTTTTAATATTCCATTGAGTTAGAGGAGGAATTGGGGGCTTTTTCAAACATTTTAGTTTGCATTGGTAATAATACTTTCTACGGTGGCAGAAAACAGGGGCACCCAGCGAGAATATAGTTCAAAACCACTTAAACATAGCATTGTTAAAAGTATTTTAGTATTTAAACGTTAGATATAGGCATATTTTTATTGCCTAGCTGAAAGTCTAGTGATCCGAAAATTATAGGGATCAAAACTTACCTTTTTGAAAATATCAGCCAAAAAAAGGCTCCCAAAATTCTGGATGACTTTTTTAGGGTAAAAAAATCCGTTAAAAATAGGCAATTATACCCTCTTTTAGATGTTCGAAAATCCTAGAAGAGGCAGGCAAGCAAGAAATTTGACAACAATGTTCCGAAACTTCTAGATCTCAAATCGTCTTCCGAACAGATATTTTCCGAAAATTGTCGTTGGGTGCCCCTGAGAAAACTTAATACTTATCTCCTATTAGCGACTTTTAGATAAACACGTAGTGTAACCATTGTACACGTAATTTCATATACAATATAACTGTTCGCACCTCTATACTACATACGGCCTTCATCTACATAGCCTTAGACATATAGCGCTACACAACCCTACATAGCCGTACATAGCCCTACATAAAGTCGCTAAAAAACGTCGCTAGAAAAGTCGCTAACAGGAGAAAAGTATCGGGTTTTCTGCATGTCACCTCAGAGCCACCGTAGAAAACAACAGCAACACTTGTACATTAAAACACTTGTAAAAGTTTTATTAAATTGATCCCCCGCTTAACAAGGACACCCGTATAAAACGAACAGTTTCGTTTGCCCAGAAAAAATGCTCATATATCTTAGCTAAAAGTAACCCGCTTAATACGGACACCGGTTAATATGGACAACGGACACTTCTCTGTGTCACGAGTCACAAAATGTCATATCATACATCGTCAACCCCGCATTACGGACAAATTCTCTTCTGCGAAACGTTTACAACAACAGACACTTTTCTGTGTCCCGAGTCTCAAAAATCTCATACCCCGCACTACGGACGAGTCTTTTCTGCCAACCGTTTATACTGAATATCTTCCCGATGAAAAATTACCGGAACCTGCAAGTGATCTTTGAAAAGTGCTGTCTAACATTCAGTCCACTTGGCTGAGTCGCGTACAAAGTAAATTCCCGGATTCCATTCTCGTGTTTCAGGAACAAGGCAAATTTAGTGTGAGACCCTCATGACTTGCGATCGTGAGATTTCTTTGGAGGAACTTTTTTAAGCTATAGTTAAGAAATTAAGCAACGCTTTTTCGTTAATAACGTCTTCTTAGTCTTTATATCGATAAAACATATGTGCGTGACTTTTTTTTTTTTCTAAGAGCCCGCTTAATACGTACACCAGCATAATACGGACGCTATGGCTTGCCCCCTTGGTGTTCTTATTAATCGGGTTCCACTGTATAGGCTCTCATATTCCTGAAAGGAGGTGTAATTTTTTGGCTGAAGTCTCTGCAGCCGCTGATTTGTTTTGGCTATACAAAGTAGCGGGTACTTCTCCAAGAAGGTCATGTTTGTCGCGTTTTAAATGTTAATGCATGAGAATTCCAGCCCTTTAGTTAGTTAAGTCACCAATCCGCCGTGCGGTCGCTTACGGACGAACAGCCCACAGAAAGACCAGCACGACCGGGTGCTTTTCAAATTTCTGAGCAGGTCGCTTGCACTGGTAGAAGTAAATTGTATACCGCAGAATCCTGATTTTTTAATGAGAACTTGTTGATTGTGCTAGAAACAAGTGTCCGTTGTCCGTAATAACGAAAAAGTCCGTGTATTAAGTCAGGGGCACCCATTCAACGAGAATATTGATAGTTCAAAGCCAATAAACATAGCATTGATGAACGTATTTTAGTATTTAAACGGTAGATATAGGCATATTTTTCTCCCTAAAAATTTTTCATCTGTTCGGATTTCTTAGCTGATTTCTAGTGATCCGGAAACTTATAGGGATCAAAACTTACCTTTTCGATAATTTCAGCCAGAAAAAAAGGCTCCCAAAATAAAAAAGATAAATATTTAATTCTAGGTGACCTTTTTAGGGTAAAAAATCCGTTAAAAATGGGCAATTATACCCTGTTCGAAAATCCTAGGAGAGGCAGGCAAGTGACAAATTTTACAACAAATATTTCGAAAATTCTAGATCTCAAATCGTCTTCCGAACAGATATTTTCCGAAAATTGACGTTGGGTACCCCTAATTAATTAAGTGGGGTTCCACTGTTAATACCTTGACATGACATGCAAGAGTGCTATACCGTTGTTGTTGTCTGAGGCCTTCTTGGTTCTCTAAGACAACAGCATTGTAAAAAAAGGTGTGACTCGATGCCACCTTCGATTTTTCGAACTCCACATTTTTCGAACCAGCCTGCATATCTAAAACCCTTTGTTAAGAGCGGCTTTTAGGCATACCTTTAACTTTGGACTGAACTAATCCACGCTGTCTTCAGTCAAGCAGGAGTTAAGTTTCCGCTTAACTCAAAATATGATCGAGAATATCTGGCAGTGAAACCCCACACTGAAAGAGTTGGTGGCGTCGCAAAGAATTCGAACTTTTCTGCAACTGGATGCATTTTGTGATCGGACACTGTTTTTTTCACGTGATATGCCAAAAGGGCGGATTAAGGATTATTCGGGCACGTCTCCGCCGCGTGCAGATGTATGACTGGTCTACGAGAAAAGAAATATTTCAGACACTCAACATTGATGAGAAAGAAATGCTTGTGATATACAAAAATAATGTATACGACATAACACCCAAGCAAGATGAAATTTCAGTGATTTTTATTTTTATTTTTTTTCATGTAGTACACTTCGGCGCGGCCGTACTTTGTACCACACCCACTGAGAAACTCGGCATCTTATCACGCGATATCCCATCGGCTCCAAAGAGTCCAATTGAAAAAAGCCCTATTTCTTTCTTTCTAGCTAAAATAGAATCAAAGATATGTAGGATTTATTAACCCTCAAGCCACTTTTCCAATAAGAAATGGTTTAGGGACAATGTAAACCTTTAAAAGGGATGGCGGGTCGAGAATGTTGCTAGACAAAGAGTTCGAAACGGTGGTAGATATCTATTTATAAAAGAGTTCTGAGCAAGCCTGAGGTAGACCATTGATAAATTTATACGATAGAGTAGGGTCTAAGAAGAACTGATACTAGCAAGAAATATAGTTGCGGAGAGTAGGAGTTATATAGCGAAAAAAATCAAGTCTAAATCAGTCGAGGTCCTAACGTGACAAGCGTGCTGAACAGATATGCCTTCTTCTATCGTCTGCCTGCAACTATCTAAAGCTACAATCATGGACAAAAGTCTTGGGACGCTTTTGCGTTTCTGGGGTGTTTTTCAATTCACACAGGTCCAGCCCCTCCCCTCACCCCACAAACAATGTTGGACGCGTGTATCCAGAATTTTTTCAGATATTCAACTTTGTATAGGGTAGGGGGAGGGAGAACTGCAAGAAAATTTCGAAAATGATGCCGTTTTAAGAGGGAGCTGAGAAATGACGGAAAAATATGCATATTGCACTACTGTCCAAAGGACTTTTGTCCAGGATTGTAGCTTATAACGATCGATGATCTATTAATTCTAGGCAATTAACTCAATTAGTTTTTAGGTGAAAAGGATAGTGTTCATATGCGAGAAAATATGTGTTTGCAGGTGATTAAAGGTTGGCCAATAAAAGAAACTGAAATTGAGCTAAAATCAGCCATATGAGGAGAATTTTGCAAACATGGAAGTAACTTGATAAATGAAGTCCTATAAGAATCCAAATCGCTAGTTAGAAGGGACTAAGTTTACTAAAATACTATCAAAGCGAATTCCAGTTTACAGTTGGAAAAGTGAGTGAAATTCGTCTGAAAATGGTTCAACTGAGAACAAAGAAAGGTGTTAGAGTGCGTGGCAAGAATTAGATTATAATGGGACCAGCGAAACTGATTATTATGCGAACTTCAGCGTACAGGGTGCAAACGAACGAACCACTAGAACAAACGAAGCTCGTTACCAAGATGAAACTTAACTTGAAAACTTGATTGCAATAGTCAACTAAGTGAGACTTAATCGTGTTTTTACTTAGAACTACAGTGCAAGTAGTTTTTTTTCTGTTGTTCTACTTACTGAAGTAAAGGCTGAATGCTTGGAAAAGAATGATGTTCATGCTCACAAGGAGAAGCTAATACAATAAAACAAAAGTACTGTTTGTACGTTTGATTTTAAATGAACAAATTTTACACTGACCAAAAATGTACCCCTACGATTAAAACCTGGCAATGTAGAATCCCCTTCTCACGGAGTCAATCACCCTGTTTCGTACACTGAGCACTTTCCTGAGGATTAGTACAGATCCCAGCATGCAGATCTTTTTGGGTCTCTGTCTCAGTAGCTCTCTCTGATACTTTCTTGATGTTTTCGATCTACCATCCCCTTCTTTACTGTACCAAGCGCACCAATTGTTGGTTTTCAGTGTCACGCTATTCAAAATAGGTGAAAATAAAAATCAAAACCATTCAATAGATAAAATCCAGAATCTGGAAAATGAAAGGAGGTACATATGCAAAGACCCTCGCCAAGATTCAGGTCAGAGAAATATTTCGTATACGAGATATCCGAAGAACTCTTTTACCCAAATTTATAGAGATTTGTATGGAGACGCCATGCTGGTGCTCACCTGGATGAGCTCCAACATGGCGGACGGAAACCAACAGAAACATCTGTTGCCGAGTTTTGCTACAAAAGCGTGAATTTATTCTTCGAGAAACTCATAAACATTAAGATAATACTTTTTCCAGTACATGAACTGTTTAGATGGCAAAATTTCCTGAAATAAGTCATTTTTTTAACCTACATGACAGCTCTCTTGGCCGTCATGTAAATGCCGCGTCACGCAAAAGCTTAGAAATTCATGCGTACTCTATCACAAAACCAAGAACCCTTTTGAAGCGAAAATTTGTTTGACAATTAGTTTTCAGTTGCTCTAATGCATCGTGAAAGTGAAATCTCGGTAGGATGGATAGTTTTTTAGTTTGAATTTTAGTGACGTCATGTGAAAACCAACAATAACCACAGGGATCACTTCGGATTTAATTTCATCTGCCACATTAATTAATTCTCTGTATTTCTTGTCGGGGATTTCTTACGACCCCGTACGCTGGTACATTTAACAATCAAGAGGACTGTATACTTTTCGAATAAACGGTTTATTGCAATCTAGATCCAACAATCTAATACAATCACGTTCAACGATCAGACGAACTCACACCCAATCCTACGTTTACACAAGTTTTTCTACTAGATGAGACAGTAATTTTCCAGTATTGACGTGTACAGTAATTTTTCGAGCTCACAATATTGTAATGCACCTAAATTAAGCTATTATTGCGAAATAACACGTGCTTTGTCCTTATTTAGTTAAGTAAATTCACTAAGAACTCTGATCACAAATTGTAACATATCGAGACTATTCTTGTTCGTTACAAAGTTCATGTTGTAATGTAGTCATATGTTTCTAATTAATGTTCATGAGGTTAAAGGGGCTGTGTCACGGCAGTCCAGTTCATTTTGTTTAATTTTGCCAATTACTCGCCCTCAATCGGTATGGAACTTAAAGTAAGCAAGGAAATTACATGGAAATGACAAAATCAGAGATTCGAGACAAAGAAATTAAACATGTCTCCTGAGCATTATTTTTGAAGTTGCAAACAGCAGAGATCAACTTTGAAAAACTGTTAGGCTGAACAGTTTTCAAAAACCCAAATTTCAATCTGTTCCAATCTTCTTCAGTTTTGCCCATCCTTGGCATTTGTTGTATCTGTCGTGTTATTTCATCTTCCTTTAATGTTTTAAGCGGTTATTTTTATGTTTCTCTTAATTTAACGGGCATTTTGTAATTACCTAATTTGGTTGAATTTCGTGACACAGCTCCTTTAATAGTAATCAAATTACGCTTATCGGATTTCTTTTCCGACATTTCTAGTTCTAGGTCTTTATACTTGCTTTTGTTTTCGATTTCCTTCAGTGCCGGATGTTTCTATCTGATGCGGGAACAGTTTAACTAGTCAATCCGTTTGCAGGTGGAATTCACTGAATCTTTTACCTGGCCTGTTCGCTGTCGTAGTTCTATCAGTATTGACTGGCATGTCCCTCATGATGGTGATGTTGTTGTCTTTATTGTGCATCACAGTTCAGTTTGGCTAGCCTGGATTTCATCCGATTGTTTCGAGTCGTTTTCCCCTCTCAGCGACACGTTATTGAGGGAGTTATCACGACTCGAAGTGCTCGTACCATTTGTCTGTAGAATCGTGATATTATGATCTTTACAGATGCTCCAGTGAAGACACGCTGTAGCTTTATTGTGCCTGGAGACGAACTCTGGTTTGCTTAATACTTCACATCCAGAGGCAGTATGGTCCACTGTCTCTTCATGTTGTGAACACATTCTACATTTGTTCTCCACTTCCTGGCCACATATTACTTTCTGCTAGTTTCTGGTGTTTATTGCCTGGTCTTGAACTGCTGCAAGTGGCCCCTCCGTTTCTCCTTTCAGATTACTTGACAACCATTTGTTGGTAGAGAAGCCTCAAGTAGACACAGTCACCAGGATCCTTGGATACTGGCCATGCAATAATTTGTTTTTCCACTTTTCTTATTTCACTTACTTCATCTTGGACTTGAATAATTATGTGTTTTAGGGCTTTAGCATTCAGTTATGGGGCTAATTTGTCTGCTCTGTTCTCAAACTCTGGCACTGTTTATATACTTCCCTTTTGAACCTATTAGTCGCATTCTTGTTTATTGAATTTTTGGCATTATATCCTTCATGTTCAAGCAACTGCTTTGGATGTTGCCCTTCTTTATGTTTCATGCAGATAGTGGTCGAGCCCTATTGTTGCTACCTCAATCAGACTCCTTCCTCCTCCTTTTCTCGGGATGTAAAGCCTTTCCATATCTGCTTTAGGATGTAACATCTTGTGCATGTTCAACAGTTTGCGTGTTTTTGTGTCAATCTTCTTCAGTTCTGAGATTTTCCAGTCAAAGATGCCAAAACTATATTGCACAATTGGGACAGCAAGACTATTGATAGTTATTATTACTATGGCACTACAAACGTCTGGATGCCCAGTGGAGTAAAAAATAAAAGCTTTGGCTGGGCGGCAAACCGTAACCAGCCGAAGCAGCGACTAAAATTTGTAGTTACTGTAACAATTATACAGTAATTTGCGCAAAAAAATTTATTATTATTATTATTATTATTATTATTATTATTACTATTATTATCATCATAATTATTATTATTCTTTTTTACTTAAAAAAACTGGTTTACCCGGCACAAATCTTTATATTTCGAAGACTTCTTTCAAGGTAAAGAGAAAGTACAGTCGAATCTCTCTAGTACGGACACCGAAGGGACAGAGCGTATTAGAGAGGGTAGGAGATCGTATATAAAAGAGGTCACTACGATGAAGTCACTTTTATGACTCCACTTACCGTTTTAAGTGTTCAGAAATCTAAAATCAGGCTTACTCTCGTCTTTAAAGTTCACAAGATTGACAGCAAAAAGTTCTCTCTGAAAAAGATCCCGTGATCAAGAGTTTCTCGAGCCGATGCATTCCAGCAAGCTAGTTGAACAGTTTCCAGTTTCAGCGTCGTGATGATAAGCCAACAATTTCACTTTTGGGCACATGTTTCCTTAGTTTCTTTAGTTATAGAGCATAGCCACATCACCAACGTACACTTAAAAATCATAAGATGACAAAGGATGTACTCCTGAGATTTGTATCTGCATTAAAACTGATTGAAAAACCTTTGAATTTGCCTTGCTAATTAACCATATACCCATAAATCGTTCATCGTTCATGGTTAATACTTTTTAAGGACAGAAATTCATGGACCGCGACCGACAGAGACGTATACAGTTATATCCAGTAAACCTTTAGGACGCTCCATAATTATATATCATGTCGATCTGCCAGATATCCTACAGTGTGCGCATTTGGAATTTTTACCTAATATAATTGAATTTGGACAGGGTTTAGAACTAAAGGAACCGGCTGTGCAAACATTTGGTCCATCGCTCGTTGTGGAAGAGCATTCCAATAGTGTGGGGTACCAAAGCTGGATTCATTGATGTTGATGCGGGTAACGCATGTATTTACAGTTCTGGGCTGACCTGATCTCTATGGCGAACCTTTTACTGACCTACCTGGCAAAATACTGCAGCTAGAAGATTACTTTGCAGTGAAATCCCAGTAAACTAAAGGACTCAAGAGCATGGGTCGCAAAGTAATGAAACGTTGACGTGTATTGTTGCGTAATATGCAAAATAGCCACGTCTAGTATCAGTCAACCTGTATTAAAATTTTTAAAGACCATCACGTCTGAACTTGGAAAACAAGGACACAAATTTTGCTCTGTCAGTACTTTCAAGTCATAATCTGCACAAAAAGGAACTCAAAACTACCATCAGCTGTACAATTCTCAGTTTTGCATTTTATGCATGGTTTAATTTGACCTGCTACCATTCCCCCCCCGGGTAACCCGGGACAAGTCCAGCTTTTCGGGCCCGGGCGTGGGGAATTGTTTGAAGCTGTCATGAGGGGGGGGGGGGGGGGTGGGTAGGGGGGCAAATCAAAAATAACTTCTCTTTGATTTTGTGAAGTACGTGTCATTTCTTGCGCGGTTTTGCATGACGCAGGAATTTGTCGAAGAGTGGTTGGAGGGGAATAACCTAGCAAAATTAAAGTCTTTATTTGAAGGTATGTTTCAAAATTTCAAACGAATGTGGGTTTGATGCGTACTCGAATGTTTTTTTTCGTGCAAAAAAACGAAGAAATATTTCTTCTGCACTGTTTAGTGAGAAGACAACATAAATGGACCAGTGTACTAAGACAGATATTAGACTTTAAATATATATAAATAAAAAGAGATTCAGTCCAGTGTTCAGTCTAATGAAGGGATTCTATTATATCAAAAAGGCCCTTTTTCTTCGCGCTTTTTTGTTTTCAAATTTATTGTTCATGTTTTACCCACATTATACACTAATTATCCTTCTCTAAATAAACTCCAGGAAACGTTATGAAAAGAAATATGAAAATGTCTCGTTTTGCTATTGTACGGAAATTAATATTACAGAGAGATGTAACCAAAAAGTACGTATACAGGAGCCAATAACCCTTGGCCGGGTTGTTCAAAGCCGGGTTAAGATAACCCAGGGTTAGTACGAAATTTGAATTCAGATATGAAAGCTTAAAAAGCAAATTCAGTTCAATTCTTTTGTCTACAATTTGACGATTAGCTACTCTAAAAAGAATAGAGAAAATTTTCAGAGAAAATGCTTTTGATGAAAAGAAAAAGAGACCCGGGTTAAAATTTAACCCTGGTTAGCGCTAACCGGCCTTCGAACAACTCGGCCCTGATATATATGAGGTCGATCAGGAGCTCGGGGGTGGGGAATAGACCACTAAGAAAGAAGAAAATTTGCAAATCCCCGGGGGTATGCCCGGGAGGGGGTATGATATTACCCGGGTCAAATTGAGGCATGCATTACGTGCGGGCAGATGACAGCAAACATCAACCCGTCTACAATACCGATTGACTGACTCAACCGAAGGCAAATGCCGCGGAAATGTTTTCTCTTTTGATTATGTTATATATAAAAGAAATGGTAAACGTTGCAGCTGTGCAACCATCGACTTATGGATGCACTCTGGAGGTTTACTGAGCAATCAAGAAGGTAGAGTTGCTCTCGCCTATCGCCTCGTGTAACTCTTACGCTTCTTTCGTGCTTTTCATGCAACCTCCCGCTTGCACCAGAACTCGATGGTTGCACGCTGCAATTTTACCATTTCTGAGTTTCACGATTATTTATTGTCAAATCGATCACGTGATGAAAAAAAATCGGACCCGATTTCCCAGAAACCGGTAAACATCCGCAGAAATGAACACGTCAATTAACATAGTAAGCCGTTCTTTAACTCGGCACATCGTGCCTTAGTGGGAAAGCTTCCCTTTTTGACAACGTCACCCCTCGCGCATTACTCTAAGGTTGCTCACGTTTATTAATTTAAATCGGTTGAAAAGTAGTAACTTGTCAGGGGATAACTTCAATTAAACACGCAACTTCGATGGGTCTACTCCTGAGCCCGCGATGCGGTATGTGATGCTGGTTAGCGACTACCCTGTTTTAACAGCTGTCAATTGATTCCAACGATTGACGCGCGAGGAGGGAGAGAGGGAATTTGCTTCCTTCACCCTTACTACATATTTTCTCGCGCTTCTGATTCCCCTTGAAACACTTAATGAGCACGCTATCCAAAGTCTAAAATTTTTTCATTATATACTTTAATACGATTATATGTAATTTATTTTTAATTTTAACTGTTATTAATCGCCCACCACTTAAGGTGATGTTACACTGGACAACTCGCAACGACGATTTTTAGCGCAACACAGCGTTACAACATTGTTGCGGCATCGTTTCGAATGGCTGCAATATTGTTCTAACATTTGAACCCTGTGTTGCGCTAAAAATCGTCGTTGCGAATCGTCTCGTGTAACATCACCTTTCAGATCAGCGCTTAGAAAACCATTTAATTTCTAATATTGACTATTCTGATTAACTGCATGATGATGCATCGCGCAGGGCCTGGACATGAGTTTAGTCAAAAGTGTCTTTTCTTCTAACTGCAAAGTTCATGAAAAGTACACACATCAATTTGTATCTTTAGGTTGTGTTCACACTACACCGGATAGTTTTTTCGCATCTAGGGTGTCTTTTCACACACATAAGAACGGTTGTGGTGGCGCCATTTTGGTAAACGGAGCGAAGGTGCTCCGCGCCGATCTCTAAAGTGGAGCGTAACATATCGGATATAGTTTGTGTCATACTTTGGTGTGAACACCTATATTCGGCCCTTAGAATTAAATACGAAGGAGCGAGGACTGGAACCAATTGAGACGGAAGTAAAAATTCAAGAGTGAGGACTGCAATTTACTGCACCAAACGCGCCAGCCGCCATTACATGTTAGTTCGATGAGTGTGAACGACCTGTGTCGCCCCTGGCCGGTGCGGTTCATACTATTTCGGATACCTTTTCGTGTCTGCACAAAAGGCTATCCAGTATAGTGTGCACATATACTGCCTAAGTTCGTTTCCGCGTTAAATTGTATAGAGCTTGATATTTGAAAACGTTGAGTAACTGCCAAAATAGACCTCTTCTGTCAGGCAATGTTTTACGCGTTCAATGAATTAGCCAAAATGAGAGAGGCTTAGAGTGTAACCATTGTTTTTTGTTGTTGTTGTTGTGTTTTTGTTTTTTCTTGCGCTCTCTCTCTCTCTCTCTCTCTCTCTCTCTCTCTCTCTCTCTCTCTCTCTCTCTCTCTCTCTCTCTCTCTCTCTCTCTCTCTCTCTCTCTCTCTCTCTCTCTCTCTCTCTCTCTCTCTCTCTCTCTCTCTCTCTCTCTCTCTCTCTCTCTCTCTCTCTCTCTCTCTCTCGCTCTCTCTCTCGCTCTCTCTCTCGCTCCCTCTCTCGCTCTCTCTCTCGCTCTCTCTCTCTCTTACGTTTTTCAGTCACTTCTCAGTGTAGTCCTTTCTTAGGGAGTGAGATTCTCGGGCTTCTGGGGATGCAACTAAAAACGTGCCTTTTAGCCTCTCGTTTTAGTCTATGAATGGCTGCAATTTTCGGTGGTAAGTTTTCAAAAATCCAAACTGGCTATATATTACCTAGAGAGAATGAACTTAATTAGTTTATTTATTTATTGTTTTTACACATTTCAAACACTACCGAACACAAATAAAAAGAAAGAGAAAACTTTAACTGTGATAAAACTGAATTACGTTTCCATGTCTATCAATAGTCACTGACGGCCATCGATCGATCGATCCTTGGTAACAAAATCTTTTCCTTTTCAGTTCCTTTTCGTGATGCACAACTTGTAAGGGCGTGGGACCAAGATTCCACGTGGAACGGGTTCCACTGGCGCTTCCAAATCCGGAGGTGGAGATCCAGGGGGGAGCTTAAATGAAAACCTCTGCAGAACGTTGGAAATAAACAGAAAAATTTCCATTTTAGCCATCACTTGGCCTACACAGACTCGCTGGCCAGCTCCAAACGGAAGAAAGCTGAAAGTGCATGGGCAGATAAAACTTCCATCCTCGTCAAGAAATCGCGTAGGATCAAACGTTTCAGGATCTCGCCATCGGTTCGGGTTGTAATGAATGGCTCTTAGGTCGAAAATAACTCCAGAATTTTGGGGAATCTCGTACTTTCCAATGGTGGTATCGCTCAATACTCTGTGAGGAGCGGTTGCATTTATGATAGAGCTGTGACGTAAAATCTCATTGATGGTCGCTTCCAAATAAGGTAAATTGCTCCTATCTTCATAGCGAGGCTTGGTCTCGCGGCCGATGACGTTTTCAATCTCCTCATGTATCTTTGCTTGGACTTCTGGGAACGCTGCCATATAAAGAAACGACCAAATTAGGAAACTAGAAGTTGTATCTGTGCCAGCAGTAGCAAGATCCACGATAGTGTTTATCAAATAATCTTCATCCAAGATTCCTTTATTTTTGTTGTCCTCGAGTTCAGCGTCGTTATGTGCTTTTACAATTCATCGGTGATGTCCCGTATGATCCCTTCTTTATAAGTTTGCTTCCTTTCTCGGAATTTTGATGAAATCAGTTTTTCTCTAAGGTCAATGGAATGTTTTATTCGTTTATGAATATCCAGAGGTAGAAACTTCATAAACGGGAATAAATCTAGAAGGACAGCACTTCCCGCTAGATAAGCGGCCTCGTCCATCATTTCAAGAATTTCATCCACGTACGGGTTTCCTTCGGGAAAGCGAGCCTCAAAAAGACACGACCAGATAATATTCATGACTGCCAAAGTAATGGATTTCGCTGGATCGACGGGAACACCACCTGATTTGCTGAGCTGATGACATAATTTATCAACTTCATGATGAACTTTTTGTTCCAAGTTTTCGATACCATTTCCAAACATTCGCAGAGCTGAATGTACGACCTTGCGCAACAGTCTTCACCGTGTCCCATAATCTCCGAATAAAATGGCTTCCTTCTCTCTGAACAATGCGTGAATAACGTACGAAAATGATCGTCCAGCAAAAATATGACCTTTCCGAACCAAAGCCTCCCGCGCCAAATCAATATTGATAACGACAAAAACCTTGTGACCCATAATGTTCATCATGTATATATCACCGTACTTCTTTGCCAGATCTCTCATGGTCACGTGATTGAAAGTGCGTAGGTCCAATAAGTTGCCAAGGAGAGGCCCTGGGGGAACGAACTTTGACGTCCGTGATCCGCGGCGTGTCAGAAAAAAATAGAGAAGGAAGGTCAAGGGGACAAGAAAAAGAACTGCTTCCCAAAACATCACAGCGACTGATTAGTCTCTGAAAATAACGGATCGTGATAAATCTTTGCCGTAAATCAGTTAGGAACTGCACAGGAAGCTAAAAACAAGAAACGTTCATTTACTTTACATTTCCTAAGATTACAAGAGTAGCATTATTAGTAGCAGCCCGAGAGGATGTATACTCAAAGAAATTTTATACGGGGAGATTTCACTCCGAGATCGAACCCCTTAACCGTATATTGCTGGTTTTCAGTGTCACGCCATTCAAAATAGATCAAAATCAAAATCAAAACCGTCGTATAGTTAAAGTCCAGAATCTGAGAAATTAAAGGAGGTACATATACAAAGACCCTCGCCAAGATTCAGGTCAGAGGAATATTTCGTATACGAGATATCCGAAGAAATATTTTATCCAAATTTATAGAGATTTGTATGGAGACGCCATGCTGGTGCTCACCTGGATGAGCTCCAACATGGCGGACGGAAACCAACAGAAACATCTGTTACCGAGTTTTGCTACAAAAGCGTGAATTTATTCCTCGCGAAACTCATAAACATTAAAGTAATACTTTTTCTAATACATGAACTGTTTAAATAGCAAAATTTCCTGAAATAAGTCATTTTTTTAACCTACATGACAGCTCTCTTGGCCATAGTGTAAATATCGCGTCACGCAAAAACTTAGAAATTCAAGCGTCCTCTATCACAAAACCAAGAACCCTTTTGAAGCGAAAATTTGTATGAAAATTAGTTTTCAGCTGCTCTAATGCATCGTGAAAGTAAAATCTCGGTAGGATCGATAGTTTTTTAATTTGAATTTTAGTGACGTCATGTGAAAACCAACAATACTGATATCGACAGCAAATAAACGCCTATGGGGGGGGGGGGGGGGGGCTACTCCCTATGATGGCTTATACGGGAAGGCTCCGCCCGAAAGGGGTACCTTTTTCAGGCTTAAGGTATATGAAAGGATAGGCAAATCTGTCATTTGGGTCTACAAAAGGACCCAAAAGGGCTAACAGATGAATTTTATGGCTTTAGAACGTCGAGAAAACATTCTATTTTTGTGATTGATTCCTATTTAAAAGACAGTGCATTTATGGTAGTTACAAGGGATGCAAAGTTCTTAACAAGGAAAGGGGTACCATTTGTCAATGGGAGGTATACCAAAGGGGTACCATTTTCGTGAAAAATGGTATATAAAAGGGGGTAAGGGGTTGGACCTCTGGGCGGAGCCTCCCCGAATTAAAATTTGTTGCCGGAGTACCCCCCGGGGGGATGATGGTGGTGAAGGAGGAAAACAACGCTCAAAATTTGGTGGTGGTAGTAAACGGAAAGGGGAGAAATGTAGTGGTGGCGGTGGTGATGGGGGGGGGGAAACAATAAAAATCTGGTGGTGGTGGTAGAGAAGGGAACACAATAGAAACTGTGGTGGTGGTGGTAAACGGAAAGGGGAGAAATGTAGTGGACATGGTGGCGGTGGTGATGGGGGGGGACAATAAAAATCTGGTGGTGGTGGTAGAGAAGGGAACACAATAGAAACTGTGGTGGTGGTGATGATGGAGGGAAAACTGTGTTGGTGGAAATGAGGCCTTCATTTATTCATTCTTTATTTTGCCATATATATACAAACTCTTACAACGCAAGATGGAAAAATTATGAGATTAAAGAAGAAGTAAATGGCGAGGAGACATGAAAGAAACCACGAGGCTTATAATGATTCAGGTCTCCCCAACTTAAGATAAACTAGTCTTGATACAAAAATTACATTATGGGCTTAAGATGGCTGACCTTGACAGCGGACTCACACACACACACACACATTATAACCCACCCACACACCCCCATGTTAATTTAATCAATCTAACAATCTAATTAGAGCCATACCCAGAAGCTAATATGTACTAAGAAGGAATTCTTTAAGCTTTCTCTTAAAAGAAGCGGAGGAGGACGAACCAGTTATAGTTATAGTAGAATTCAGCGAATTACAAACCTTTGGACCTTGGAAATAAATTGAGAACTGTCTGGTGTTCGTTCTGCATAGTGGCAAGCGAAATGAGTGGGCATTCCTAGTATTATATATAATTATGGCAGGAGCCCATATGGGCTCCTGATTATGGATTTGACTGTTTATTAGGAAGAGGTTATTGAATTTGGAAGGGAGTGTAGAGTTCTTGAGTGAAAACATAAAAAAACCTAATTGAAACGAATGGATATCATAAAAATTTAAAAGTTTAAGCCCTTACAAATGGGATTAGTGATGGCATCGTAGGTAGAGTTGATCACTACTCTTAGGGCACGTTTCTGTAAGATTACCATTCAATATGGATGAAAATCAATAGAAATGTGGTGGTGGTTGTGGTGGAGGAAAAACAATAGAAATGAGATGGTGATGGAAGGAAAACAGCAGAAATGTTTTGGTGGTGATAGAGGGAAACAATAAAAAAGGAGATGAAAGGAGACTGGTGTAAAAAATGATTTTGTTTCGTGCTAGAACGAGCTAGTTTGGCTTCGAATTCTTTTAAATTCGATTTGCTGGCAGAGATAAGTTAACCGGAACTGCAACTAGAACAATTTGGCGGACAATAAAAGCGGCAGGAGATAGCTAGAGATTGTACTAACTAGAGGTAATCATTGATTACGGATCCGCGTAATCATTCTCAAAAAGGGTCTAACAGTTAAGTTTATGGACAGACATACCTTTGAATTTGGAAAGATTGCATGCAGCAAAGCTGTTGTCTTCATTCGACGTCAGTCAGGCCCGAGCTAAGTTTCCACAATATTCAAAATATTATCGAGATCGAGGAAATCACGCAGTGAAATCCTTCCTTTAGAGTATTTGGAGCTTAGTAGTGTACCAAATGCATGATCGATACAAACATTTCTGTAACTGGATACATTTTGTCATCTGACATCTTGTTTTTTCGCGTGATATGCAACGTTCCCACTTGAGAAGACGGAAGTTATAAGGAAAAGAATTTATTTCAAACTTAACGCCTTGCTACATTAATAAATAAATATTCAACATAACATGAAAGTAATAGATTAAATTTCTGCTTTGAAATTTCCTGTACACTCCTGCAGTACTTTGACTTTTCTCCTCCTTAACCCCACCGAGTCACGCGATATCACTCAGTAGTCCAAAGAGAACCTGACTCCAACCTGTTCCACTAAACAGGGGCACCCAACGACAATACCCTTCAAAACCACTTAAACATAGCATTGTTAAACGTGATTTAGTATTTAAACGGTAGATATAGGCATACTTTTATCCCCTAAAAATTTTTCATCTGTTCGGATCTCCTAGCTGAAAGTCTAGTGATCCGAAAATTATAGGGATCAAAACTTACCTTTTCGAAAATTTCAGCCAGAAAAAAGGCTCCCGAGAATTCTAGGTGACCTTTTAAGGGTAAAAATCCGTTAAAAAGGGGCAATAATACCATTTCTTAGATGTTCGAAAATCTTAGGAGAGGCAGGCAAGCAAGAAATTTTACAGCAAATGTTCCGAAAATTCTAGATCTCAAATCATCTTCCGAACAGATATTTTCCGAAAATTGTCGTTGGGTGCCCCTTACTAAATGCCTAAGGCCCGTTTCAAACGTCGTGCTACTGCCGTGCCGAACTGAATTGATCGAATTAAATTCGACTTTAGCACGGCAGTAGCGCGACGTTTGAAACCAAGTCGTGCTACTGCCGTGTAGCACGGCAAAGCTTGCCGTGCTACACGGCAGTAGCTCGACTTGGTTTCAAACGTCGCGCTACAGCCGTGCCGAACTCAATTCATAAATTATAAATACATTAGAATCATTTAAAAGTTTGCTAAACCGTTTCTTTAATTTTTGTGTTTTGTTTTATTCGACTGAATTAAATTCGACGTCTGAAACCAAGTCGTGCTAGTGTCGTGCTACAGTCGAGCTACAGTCGAGCCAGCTTAGCACGGCAGTAGCACGACGTTTGAAACAGGCCTAAGTCATGTTAATGTTATTGTTTTTTGTTTCTTTTATGATTCTGGGTTTTAGTTAGCAGTATGAAAAACTGTTTTCCCCGTACAAAAATTTTATATTTAATTTTATAAAGACCTTTAACGAACACTGAGTACCAACGCTCTCTTCTAGTTTGGGTTTCATTATCACTTCTATTTCAGATACTACCGCAGGGTTCAGAGGAGTTTACCCTTTGACGATGATTTGTGGTCAAATCGATTACTTACAGGCCAAATGACCGACGGCTCGGAAGATACCATGATCAGATGGCAGAAATTAACACGTCTATAAACAAAGTTCTTTATCTCGGCACTTCGTGCCTCAATGGGAAAGCTTCCCTTTTTGGCGACGTCCCCCTCGAACATGACTTTAAATTTGCTCGTGTTTATTAATTTAAATCGGTTGAGAACTGGTAACTTGTCAAGGGGATAACTTCAAAAAACACGAAGCCTCGATGAGTCTACTCCTGAGCCCGTGATACGGTCATGTGATACTGGTTAGCGACTACCCTGTTTTGACAGCTGTCAATTGATCCCTGAATTTGCAATATCATTTTGAAGGCGTTCCGCTAATTAGAAAGTGAGAGATTTCGACCAAAGTTTCTCGGACGCATAATAGACAAACACATTTTTGTAGCTATGGGGCTCCGCTCGCGCGTAGAGCACCGTTATGGTGATTTCAACCTCCAGAAAAGCTTACGTTATTACGAGCTTCTCCCGAAGGTGCATTTAAACAAGGGTTCCGACAGTTTCCAATGTTGTTGGCTATAAGCCAACCTTTGGGCACGTGTTTTTTCAGAGATCTCTCTAGAAAGATCTCTCAGAGCATAGCCACATCGCCAACGCACACGTTAAAATCACAAGATGAAACTAACAATTGTGTTGAACTACCTTCCAAAATTCTAATCGAGAAAACGTGACAGTGAAATCCTATTAAACTGAAGGACGCAAGAGGTTGGATGGCTGAGTATGAATGTTGACTTCTTTCTATATTAGAGAGATCCTGAGACGAGGAACAAAACGAGTACAAGATTTTCTCAATACTGAGTATTGCTCACGGGTGAAATTGCGTCATTTTGGCGGGAAAACGCGATAGTCGTCTTCATTCTAGTACAAGTTTTAGCGAGAATGTCGTAGTGGCGGGAACAAGTTATCAAATGTAACTAAAGACGTTTTATCATCTTGCTATCGGGAGAGGCTTAACCTCCTTTAGTATAAATAACCGTACTGACTTTTTTGTTGAAAAAAGGAGAAGGAAAATGAAACTTTCCGGGGTGTAGTTTTTAGAGAACACGCATAAAAAGCTTTAAGTTTAATGTCGTACTTGTACTCGTTCACGTCCTCAAATCTAAAGCTCTCTATTGCTGCATACAGTATGCAAAAGTACCCTATGTCCTGTACTATTTTTAAAATAGACCCTTTTCAATCAATCGATCTGCACGGAACATCACATGGTATGAATTGGGAAAGCAAAACGAACCATGTAAGAGAATCCAAACCAGCCTTGGATTCTCGATTATACACCGTGGATTCGGGATTCCAGAACTGGATCCCGAATTCTTGGTCATTGGACTACGGATTCCAATCGTTAGTGGGATTCTGGATTCCTTGAACTGTTTTCAGGTTTCCAAAGCTCAGGATTCCAGATTCCACAAGCTAAGATTTCTCATCTTCCAGAATTCGGATTCCCTTACGTGAAGAGAAACAAAGTAGCATACAAATTTCGCTCTGTTATGATCATAATCTGCATCAAAAGGAACTCAAAACTACGTTTCCATTTTTGTATTAAAATATTGAGTTTTCATAATATATACTTCGCTGGTTGGACTTGTGTAGAATAAAAACTCTTTGATTCGCCCCGCGTAAGGATCGAATCCATGACAGCTTTGGATTCTCGATTGCACGCTGCGAATACCAGATTCATGGAACTGGATTTCGGATTCCTTGTCAGTGGAACTTGGATTCCGGATTCCTTGAGCGGAATTACGGATCCCAAAGCCCAGGATTCCGGACTAAGCTAACATACTCTTGTGAACACGAGTTGATTACTTGGCATGCTTTCATTTTAACATGGACTCTTCCCTTCTGTCACTCGTGATATCGACTACCCGAAGAGTTTAGAGGAGGACTACTCCGAATACCTGTGATCAGTTACATAAAAGTAAACTTCAAGAGCTGTAGTCAACTTTTTCATGCCTCATCATATTTAATCCATCCTTAACGTTTACAAACGGGCGTGCAGACGTCTACTATTTCCACTGTTGCACGCGCAAAAGGGAAGTTCCTTTCCGCAAGCAACGAAGGACAAGGAGACGCCTGCACTCGCAGGCTAACAACCTATAGTTTCAAATTGATATTGAGAAAATTACATTTTTATGACCTTTGACTACTGTCTCATTGCTACAAGATGAATGCCACCATAGTTTGTTATCTGTTGTAATATCGGAGTTCGTTAACGAGAGGCTGTTGGGCATTTCCCTAAGGTATTAATCTCCGCGTATTCCGGCTCTTTCCTTACAAACTTCACAGAAGCGGTCAGCGGCTTCTCACTTGGAGAGGAGACGACTCCACTACTAGCTACCAGTCTTCCGACGAGTTCAATGGGGATTTTCTCGCATTGCTTCAAGTTAGCGTACTGTATCTGTCCCGGAAGATTCTCAATGTAGTAGGTTAGTAGGTCTTTAGACTTGCCAGCGACCTTCGCTGCATTCAGGTTGGAGATTTGCGCCACAGGTTTGGTGAATTTTAAGATCATTTTCCAGCCCCCTCGGACAGAATTGATGACCTGAACGTCGAACTTCATTTTAAAGTTATTCGGCGGCCACTGCTGTGTCAGAACTACCGCTGGGCTTTCTTGCGGCATCACTGGCGCAGATACGCTGTCAGGGAGATCAAAATCTTCGCATTTCGTGACGTCGGGGTGAAAAACAAAAAACGCGTTTGGTGCAGCCTCGTACAGTTTGGCTTTATCGCACTGAAGCTCGAGCTGCAAAAGAGATTTGCCCCTTAAATTTTTATTGTAAGGCTGTGGTGCAAGGCAAAAAGTGTCGCTAGTCGGCTGTTTCTGTACAGTGGAGACAATTGCCTTGACCATTCTAAAACGTTGAGTGCTAACTTTCTTGGTGAACTTGAGCGATATTCTCCAGTTATTCACGGTTTCCTGCACTTCATATTTGATGCTCATTTTGAAGCTTGAGTCAGACTCGTCATGTGGTTTCAGTTGATACATCTTAATCACTAGAGGAGGTGGAGTTGATGGAGTTGGCTGGTAAAAAAAAATAAAAGGAAAAGAAAGAAAAAGAGATTCTTTTAGAGCTTCGGTCCACTTTAAAAATCACCTCCCCCGTATATTTTCTTCGCGTATTCTTCCTATTCATCCTTAGGTAAAAGTTTATTCTTGATTTTTAATCTTATCGTCATTCATTTGCCTTCATATGGCCAGTTTAAGTGGCAGTAAAACGTCTCCCAAATATCTTTGTCAAGCAAAAAGGTTACAGAAAGAAACTAAGACACTAAGACATATTGTAATTCATCTTGGTTGTCTTTTTTCTTAATATTTGAAGCTTTTCCTCCAAGAAGGCCCTGGAAAGTGATTCGTTCTCAGTGGTCATCTAAAAGTACTCTCCACTTTGATTCGAGCCAGCCTGATAAAATTCTTAGATCACACAAAAACAGATCCCACTTACCGGGGGTAGGGTAGGGAGGGCAGGAATGACGTTTCCTCCCCTAAAAAGAACAATGATTTTGCCTGGTTTTATGCCTTGTTTGACTTTGTAAGCCACCAAAGCCATCCTCAATTCGTCTCCCTTTTTTAAACTCGGATTAAAATTCGTGTTCTTTAGCGCGTACGTCTTTTTATCTGCAGATATCTTTATGACTTTTGCTCGCCACACTTCCAACTTCTTGATTGGCTCAGTGAAAATTAAGGCCATCCTCCAGCCGTTTGGGACAATGTACTGCATTTTGATGGTAATTGTAATCTTGAAGACCTCAGTTCCATCTGGTAAGGTCCATGAATGTGGGTCCAGGTCTGCAGTACCACGGATAGTGGGTTCAGCGGTTAAACATTGCACTGCTGCCAACATTACCAGCGCACAAAGCCAATACATAACGCCCCTTCTCCTTGTGATGAGATTTGCTGATTAGAAAAAGGAGCATGTCTCACCATGAATTCAAAGCAACTAAATAATTTACAAAATTAACTTATAAATGAATTCTGATTGCGCTATAATGCCGCCCATAAGGCCACTGCCGCACACACGCATACACACCTCAAAGCCCCGCACCCCCCCCCCCCCTTCACTCCACCGCACCCAAGTTATAGGCGCATCTGACTGTAAACAAAGAAGATCATGATTATAACCCTTCCCCCCCCCCCCCCCCCCCCTAAACCAGTACATGCAAAACGTAGCTTGGACCGCA
Source organism: Porites divaricata (assembly GCA_038088405.1). Classification (NCBI taxonomy): domain Eukaryota; kingdom Metazoa; phylum Cnidaria; class Anthozoa; order Scleractinia; family Poritidae; genus Porites; species Porites divaricata. The sequence goes on from JBBMOI010000008.1 coordinate 3,371,408, forward strand.
CTCCTATAGCTTTTTAGGAATCGAAGCGCTTTTTCTATTCCGATTATAAACCTCCAGCTCAGATATAAGCCCCTCCGCTCGCAAGCGCCCCTCCAAAACCCCTTATGAAGATATATATATGCTCAATAATGAGCGGCAGTTCACGGTGTTCTGGTTTACCTTCGATTACCAGAAGTTTTCAATTTCTGTACGGCGGTTAAATAACCGTATCAGTCACTCAACCTCTGTTATAACCTTTTGAAACTTCAATTAAAATTTTGTCTGCTCTGTTGTTTGTTTTTCTTTCTGTCCAGGAGACATTACTTCATTGATTTCATTTTTTGTGCGAGATAATTCCACCCAGCAGGTGCAATAACATAAAATTTTATATCATTTGACCAGACTCCCGCCTTAACACGCCCCTACTTATTTTTCGTCATTTTTCAAAAGACGTACTTCTCGATTAAGCAAACTTCGTTAGTCTTCAATTATTAAATCTATTAGATCTATTCAATTTAACTTTCAGGCAGAAACAATGTTACATATATTTGAATTTGACGTCTTGCCTCTAAGTTTGCTCTGGATACTAAACAAAATGGCCTTGATACAAATCGTCTTTCTTATGTTAATAGTGAAAAGTAGCCGGTTTGTTTGATACTTCTGACAACTTTTCGTATTGTAAAAAGAAGAATTCTCGCAATTGTTTATTTTCAGCTGTTCTTGACTCTCTTACGTTTCAGACTAACCTATCGTTACCCACCAGTAGCCCGGCAGACCTGATGTTCTGAGGGCTAGTTAGTTTGAGCAATATACAATGATCTCTAACTATTAAAAAAGAACAGCGTAATAGTTCCCTTAAAATTTACAGTGAAACTTTTTAAAATCATGTCAAAAGAGACTGATATACCAGAAACTACAAGGGTTCAGATAATTTCGAGGTGCAGTACTTCACACATTCATCCGTCGACACTGAAGTGAGTACCTCAAATTTGATAAAAGAATTATCGGGATATTTTGGGATGAAGTTTTAGAAATATGCTAAAACAAATCTTGATGTTTGGCCGTTATCTGTAGAAAACGAATCTCTTTTGACATGCAATTTCACCTCATAGTAGCTTCAATCTTTTTAAAAACGTGTGTAAAAGATCATGGAGATAGCTCCGGCCGATCGCTAGAGAGAAGGATTCCATTTCAATATAGTATGCAACGAGGTGCTCTTGTTAGCGGTTTTGTAAACATTTCGGTCTACTTTCATAAATTATTGTTTGATAGATTGTTAAAAAAATTTAACATTCTTCTCGTAATTCGAGCTAAGTACTAGTCAGACACTTCTTCATTTTCACACTCACTGTTGCTGATGCTATCTGCCATACACTGTTCTACGGGCGGAGATGATTCTAGAAAGATATGCGTAAGTTTATTCTAATTAATTCACGACTGGAAGGGGTGGCGAATGGTAAAATCCGAGACTCGCCGAGACGCCGAGATCCTAGTTAGAAATCCGAGCCCGAGACTCTTTGGTAAAAAGTTTCGAGACTCAAAAAAAGTAAATAACCATGTAAAAACGAGACTTCGAGACTTATCCAAAACGCTCCCGAGATTTCGAGATCCTGCCAAACTTTTCCGAGACCCACGTTTTTCGAGGTACCATTCGGCACCCCTACTGGAAAGAGCGCATTCCAGTCAGTGCAGTGCAGTGCAGTACAGTGCTCAACAATAAAAAACTATAAATATGTAAATCAACAAATGATATACCCTTCCCTATAACCAGAAGCTCATCACGTGCTAAGCAACCACTCTGAGTGTCTCGAGAGAAAGTAACTGGATTATTACGCTGACTTCAGGATTTTTTCAGATTAAAATAGAAAATATTTGTCTCTTTAAACTAATAAAAAAAACACAGAACGTCTTTAAAAAATTGCTTTGCCCAAATTTTCTCTTGCTGCCCGAAAAATCTGAGTTGCCCAAAATTTGGGGGGGCGGCTGCAGTCCCCCTCGCCCCCCCCCCCCCCCCCCCCCGGCCCGTACGCCTATGTAATCAAACCATGTATTTGAGACAAAATGTCCGACAATGACTGTTTATTTTCTTGTCTAGTCTCCCTCACAGCGGTTTTTTTAGATGTCAAGCAACGATCCCCCAAAAGAACTCTCTTGTTTGGAAATGATTCTTCACTTTTTACTCTATTGGTATTTTATATCTCGCTCTTTATCACTCCAGGTCACGTCAGTCTTTTCGTCCCATCTCAGACCTCTCCCTTTCTCTATTCGATCCACCAGATTTTTGGACATTTTTTTCCGACCTCCACCTGTTATCAGAGATTTAATTTCTGTCCCCCCTTTTTTCCCGTCGTTTTCCTTTCTGCTCTTCTTTAAACTACTGTAGGCCCACATGTTCAAGAGGTGTAAAAAATGTCCCTGACCTAATCAGATAACTTCTTTTTAAATGCATTATTTTACAAAAGTGTCTGTTTGACGAAATTATTTTATTCGACGCCATATACTGTATCTATGATGTTGATCTCACTAAAATTTAAGCTAAGGATAATAATACGCTATGTTATCGTGAGTGGTGATCGTATAAAATTGTTATAAAAGATTTCATAAGAGAACGTAACGATATAAGATATAACAAAGATAAGAAAATTAAAGTTAATAATGATGTATAAAAAAAATCGCGATGATAGTGATTGTATTAAGTACGACTGTCTTAAAGATAAAATTGAAAAAGGAAATATTCTTTGAAATTACTTGATCCAGACATTAACCCTTGATTAGTAAAACTACGAATATTTGCAAAATAATGTCAATTGTTTCAGTCTCAAATACATATTCATAAACAGTTTTGCTCACTTAGTCTAAAATACTTATTTCTATAATTAACAACCGTTTTACTTAGAGAACGTCTTGAAAATGCGATGAAAAATTAACAGAGAAGTTTAGTTGTGAAAGGTTTGAACTTAGGAGTCATTTCATAAGTAGGTTGAGTTTGTTCGTCCGGGTGAATGTAGTCCTGAATAGGACTGTTGTTGTTGACAGTGACTGACGTTTCGACAACCTGTACGGTACTGATCTTCAGAGTCAAAGGAAAAGTCACTTTGACTCTGAAACGCTGAACCTTTGACTCTGAATGATTTTAAAGTCACTTTGACACTGAGATGACTACCGCCCAGGTTGTCGAAATGTCAGTCACTCTCACAACAACAGTCCTATTCAGGACTACGTTCACGCGGACGATCAAACTCAACCTACTTATGAGAAAAGTTTAGGCTGCGTACCGAGATGTCTCTTCCCTACTCTGTCGAAGAAATGCAAAAGAATTGCCTTGATTTCAAGCTATTTCCCATGGCGTTTCATCTCCCTGCTTTCAGTTTGGAAACGAGGTTTTCAGGACTTATAGTTAGTCTTATAATAGAAAATTAAATGGGTTTGCAGATTAATGATAAGTGCTCATTAGAGTCTGTTCTTGACAATAAGTTCATAAGATCTAGGAACTAACACGACTCCCACCTCGCCGGTCAGATCGGGTAGTGGTTTCCCTGGCGCTCTTTCAAACTTAAACTGATGAAGCAGCCTGGCGGAAACTAGAAATAACTCCGCTTTGGACAGGGACTCGCCTAGACACACCCGGCGACCGGCACTAAAGGGCAGGAAACTACGAAACCCCTGGGGGCCTGAGGGAGAGAAATTTCCTTTTTCGTCAAGAAACCGTTCCGGCCTAAACACTTCCGGTTCATCCCATTCATCAGGGTCGTGATGGAGCGCCCATAAGTTTGTCATCACCATCGTATTCTTTGGTATGTCATATCCTGCCAACGAACTGTCCCGTGTTGCTTTGTGAGGGATGGACAGCGGGGTTGTCGTTGCGATACGCAACACTTCAGCAACGATGCATTCCAAATAAGGAAGCTTACCTCGGTCTTCAAGACAGGGCTGGCGATCACGGCCGATGACGTCATCTAACTCAGAGTGAACGCGCGCTTGGACGTGTGGGTAATTGACCATATACGATAGTATCCATAGCAACGTTGCTATCGTGGACTGAATACCAGCGTTGAATACGTCATTCATGGTCATAATTAGATGATCCTCGGTCAGCAGTCGCGAAACTTTGTTATCTTCTCCTTTTGCTTCATAAAATGCGCTCAAAAGTGCATCAGTTAGATCATTTATTTCTACTTCTTCCTTCTTTATGCTGTTGTCAAATTTTGCCTTGTGTTCGCGGTACTTTGCGTCAAGAACAAGGTCCCTTAATTCTCTCGCTTCGCGAAGAATCTTCGCCTGTTCGATAGGAAAATGCCGCAACCATGGAAGCATTTCTAGGATGTTGAAACCTTTAAAGAGTTTAACAAAGTGATTGTTATATTTTATGATCCGTTGAAATTCCTCGTCTTCAAGCTCATATCGTTGCCCATAAACAACAGAACAAATTACGTTTAAGACTAGAAGGCTTATGTCATGATTTGGATCAAAAGAGTTTCCTTGGCGAGCGGAGAGGCGGTTCGAAAGTTGTTCCACTTCTAGGTAGATAACCTTTTCCAGCTTTTTGAGACCACTTCCGTACATGCGCAGTGCGGAATGAACAAGCTTTCGCTGGAGGATCATGGTTGGGGATAGATCGGCAAAGAAGATGTCTTTTGCATCTCGCGTTAGATAATCCCCAATGAAAGCTCGTGGTCTCCCAGCGAAATCATCTTTCTTTGACAGCAAAGCCTCGCGAACCACACCAATCGAGTTGATCAGAATACACCGTTGACCACCTGGTAAATACAGCGTGAAGATTTTCCCATATTCCTTTGCAAGGTCAGTCACGGCCAGGTGAATTGGTTTTCCCACCAATTGGGTCAAATTACCGATCAGTGGATAAGGGTGTGGGCCAGGAGGCAGATTTTTTGGTGATGGTGCACGAAATATACGCCAGCCCAAAACAAGAAAAATAATCAAGGTAGCTGCCTCCAACAGCATCTCCGCATCCGGATTTGCCTCGTGCTGGAATGTGAAAAGATGTCATATTAGAACGTGACAATTGTTGTGTATCAGTTGCATGAAAGTTGAGAGGACATGTTTTAGCAAGTAACTGCATGCCGGATAGCATCGCCATACGTATTTAACCCTAGTCGCAATAGTGACCAACATCAAATTTCTCCTAACAGTATCCATGGATTGTCAAGAGCAAAGTCTATCAGAATTAATTAAATGATCAGAAAGAGAAAAATCTTTGATCTTTTATGAAATTCTCTCAACTAATTCTCGAAGGAAATGTATAGAGTTCAGTTTGGAGAATTTGTATGTGGATACTAGGCTGAAAGGATAAATAATGAGAAGCAATAAACTGCTAAATTGTAGATATTTTGTTATTCCTGCGCATGACTGTGAAACTCTGTAATTGGCTATATCACGACTGTGCTGCTTTCACTTCCTTCTCAAAATTAACATGACGTAAGACATGACAATGCCGATGACTTATAGTTTGCTGCACTGAAACCTCCGACCGGCAGAGTCAATATTTAAAGAAAGTCAACGGTTAAATGTCTCCCGCAAAGGCTTCCTCTCTTTGCGGGTCGAAAACTATGTCTGAATTTTTAAACTAGCAATTGGTCACGAATTAGTATTTGATTATCTAGCATTTTACGTATTTCCACTACAATAAACTTATCTTAAATTACGTAATCAAATGCACTGTCCAGTCCCGGACAACTGGTTATCGAAAAGACAGTAACTATTACCAACAGTCAGGGCTGCACCCACACAGACAAATATATTCCACAACCATATTCCACCTTATAACGTGGCTTCTGGGTTCAAACCATAAAGCTAAAGTGGTTGTTTCTATTTTGCCCGCAGGGCACCTGATATTGGGGGCGCTCAGGCGGATAAGAGGGAGCCAGCGCGAAGCACGAGACACGAGCATCCATAACGCCAGCTGTACAGGCTACTCCTACTAGATCCACCCTGAAATTGTACGTAAAGGGTCATTGAGTGATCATGAATTAGAACAGTGATGAGATTGAGGGTGCATTTACTTAAAGCCTGCCACCAATGACGTGATCGACTGAGTTTGTATGTCCGGTTTTTGTACATGTTGTGGTTCTATTCATTATATGATATAATGAGTTGGAAACAAAGAAAAATAAACTTTGAACCAAGGATAAAATTGAGCCACAACATACACAATAAAACAATTTACTCATTTCGTGCCGTCAGACATAACGGAGACAACTTAAAAGACAGTATTATACGCTGTCAGGACCAAGAGCCATGCTCCTTGTTAGGACTCAAAACTGTTATTTTCTCCTTACAATTATCCATACACTGTAAAGAGATAAGTTATAAGAATCAATAAAATGATCACCCAAGAGAAAATACTTTGATCTTTGAACAAATTCTCTCAACTAATTCTTTAAGGAAATGTATGGAGATCATATCAGCTTGGAGAATTTGTATGTGGATACTGGATCTTAAAGGGTTAAGTCATGAGACCGTGATACTCCTAAGAACACTAGCCTGGTTCATAGGCTCATCTATCTAACACTGAGATCCGGGGAGGCTACTCGACCAATATTTGGGTGTAGGTGAGCGGTTGGGGGTTTGAAACCCTGACCCTTGTTAGGACAAAAAATTCCTTAAATAGACACCCTGTTAGAGACAACACCCTCGATTTTATTAACTTGTTTTGGATAAAGAAGAAATATGCACACCTTTATGTTTAAAAGCCATCAAGTTAATTATTGGCAATTGCAATAGAGCAAATTCACCATAAAGTCACTGCTTTTGTATACTTGGATAGGAGTACAATAAGAATTCATCAAGCAAATCAAATCAAGCCTGAAATCATTCGTGCAGGCAATACCTTGTTGACAGACTCATACGAAATTATCTAGCCTGTTTGGGACAGAGAGGACAAAACCCATACCCTGTTCTACGGCACATCCGCGTATAGGTTATATAAGGAGTACCCCCGCCCCCCCCCCCTCCCCCCTCCCCCCCTCCTCCTCCGCGACGGGACTGAGACATTTTTATCATTTAGGTTAATCGTCACGCAAGGCCCATATTATACCCCCTATGCATGCACAGTCATCGTCATTTTTCCTAGATACAACCCTCACGTCTGACGTTAGCTCTAATTGTGGGATTACTCGATATTGAATGAATATTGATCGAGTTAGCGCCAGCGCATTTGAATCATAAAAAAAAACTTTGAATACTGATAGAATGGTGAACAAGTACATGACGTCAACTTCACGCAGACACCGCCCCGAATTGACATTCCTCCGGGATTTATAATACAATGTATCAGCAAACTGTGAAAATATTGGCCCAACGAACGCATCAGTTATCGTTTGATTACGTAATAAGATGGCGAAATAGCTTCTGCTTTAATTTTTCTTCCAATGAATCAAAATGTCACAGAGTGAATAGCGATCGAACAAGAAAGGCTAAAACACGTAATATTTGTTGCTGTCTTTTGTCTTTACTGTTTAAACTTGAAGCTGTGTGAAGCCACATCACGTATGACAAATACGGTATGGTTCGATGCGTTTTATAGCAATACTCAGTATAAATTTATTCTAAATAAAACGTATTAACTCAGAGCACAGCGTTAAAGTTACCGAAGCAGTATGAGGCTATCTGCTGGGAATAACTTTAAAATAATCATGTTAGAAGCTGTGCTTTTTTTTATGATCCTTAATTGGGGAGCTAGAGGGTTGAGAGGACGTATGCGGCTACAGAATCTTAAAAAAATTTTGTCTCATTGTTTGAATTATCTATAGATGCGTCGTAGGCACAGCCTCGGAAATGCTTCTACATTTCAGAAAACCAGCTTTTGTGATTTACATTTTACAATGCAGCGAAAAGTTGGTGCTTTCCTCACCTTTAATGAATTTCCCTACCTTGGTTGCCTCTTGTTGTTTCTCCTTGTACGCGGTCTTTCTTGGCAGGTCACCGTCACGAAATCCCAACGAAAGGCGATCTGCATATCAGGGCCCAAATACCTTAGCCCGGGTGGCCCCGTGGGGTACTCCCTTAATCAAGTTTCTTAAAGGGGCTCTCCTAGACACTAGACCTGCTACAGACAAGAAAAAAGATGAATTTGTGACCTGTTCTCCTGTAGGATCGTAAAAGAATAGGTCCAGAAGAAGAAGAAACAGTGATTTTTACATCCTGACAGGAGCCCACCTTGTTCGAAGCGGCATGTCCCGGGCCCCTTATACCTGATATATGGGTGTAGCCCCCGGGGATTCTTAGCAAGAATGCTCTTTAGTTTTGTGGCAAAGCTCGAATCAGTCGTATCAGCAAACCACCTGAGTACACAAAAACTCTCTCTCTCTCTCTCTGGTGCGGAGGAAACTTACCTTGTCTTATTTGTCTGATTTTTCTTATTTCGATCCCTAGGGCAAGTCCACGTCTTTCTTCGGGAAGAAAATGACGCTGTTCAGAGTCAAGCTTCTTGAACAGGCCATCATAAACTATGGAGGATGCTTCACAGTTAAATATTACACCAATTTCTTTCCACGCAGCTTAAGGGTCGATCTTTTCTCACTCCAAGTAGAATCGCTGAATTGCGGATGCAAAATGTTTTGAGTGTGCATTTCTGAGTTCAGTTTACCGAGACTCACCCAAAGGCTTTTGTGCACTGAGAGGCTAGAAGTAAAATTAAAATATTATGATTTATATTTTAGTTTAATTCTGTGAGTTCCTTTTCAAGCCTTGCCGTGGCGTTGTTTCCTTAGACAAGAAAACTTTGTTTTCTGACTCTCTCTATATATATATTCCATTGTGGTGTATAAGTTGGTAATGGCGCCATACATTCTGCTGAAGGAACCTTGCCCTGGGCTAGCATCCTAACCAGAGCGAGTAGCAATGGTCATGGGTTCTCGCGTAGGCTATTACCTTCTTGGATAAATAGCAAAACTTAAAAAGAAAATTCTGCAGTCTCACCGCTATCCACATCTGCCCTTTCCCGACTGAGAGAATAAGTTCAGAAAAATTTTGCAACCAAAATTTTCTTCTGATTTTTTGGTATTAATGTGGTGTTAGTGTTTTTGTTGTAGTTTTTTTTCTTTTCGTTTGTTTATTGTCGATTAACAAAGTATGGTGTTGCAATTATCCGTCAGTCAGTTAGTTGTGTCTCTGAGTATTTAAAGTTTTCACTCCCCACATTCCAAACTTCGTTTCAACTTTTCGAGTAAACAACTTTTTAAACTGTTCACTTTGTTCAATATTCTTCTACTTTGGCCGCCAAGTTTTTGGTTCTATGCATGTCATTCATTTAATCATTAGAGATGTACATGATTTTATTTAGTTTAAATAACGATATCTGTCGAATGGCTACCGTCCAAACATATCTCCTCACCTCTTGTAAAAACACGGCTACGTGGCTATTCGGCTAAACGGCTTTACTAATTCGTGATTCTGTGGCTTCGTGGCTACGGAGCTACTTAGCCGCGTAGCCAAGAGTGCCGTACTTAGTCGCATGGAACCACGTAGCCTCAAAGACAGTCACAATATATACATGTTCACGTTCTCAAAAAGTGAAAGAGAGACAAGCGTAGGAAGGCAACGTCAGCGTATATCCTTGTAGCCAACTGCCTTTAAAATTGGTAGTATATACGAAAATATTAATATATGTATATCTGACGGAATTGTTGACGGGCACGTTTCTGATGCAATCAAGCTAACATACGTGCTCTGCGTTTAGTAAAACAAAAGATGGAAAATGGTAAACAATGTTCTTTCCACATTTTTGGTGGTTGAGGATACCAGATTACAAGTCACGTTTAGAGGCCATATCTAAGTTATGTAGTTCAATGACGGCACGTTTTCTAAAAATCACTTTCAATTGGGCGTGATCAGAGAGGTATATTAACTTGGCTTTAGATCACAGTGCGACATTCTTTTGTTGCGCAAATGGGTGATAAATAAATTAGATCACTTTTTGAGGAAATTTAATAAGAAGAAACATATAGGTGGACATAGACTTTTTCCTTTTTTGTGTTCTATTTTTGTAAAGGTTAAATTGGTCGATATCGCGACTTTTTACGTCAACATTTCTTTGGATGAATGTGAATTTAAAGGAGCCTTAATGTCATGCTATTAGTTCCACATCTTTTAGTCAATACTTGGAACTCTAACTGAAATAGAACTCTAAAATAGAGATATCAAATTGATTTGTCAAAGGAAAATAAAGCACGATCATTTTTCGGTCATTTCTGGACACTGAGACAGGAATCAGTTGAAAAGATTGGCCCTTTTTTTTTTCAAGTTACAATCCGTTTCTGTCCCCAGTGGCCGCACTCGAAGGCGAAAGTCATACAATTTAAGTTGAGGTGTACATGCAGTAGAGTAATTTTAAATAAAACTGAACCATTATTTCAGAGGATTTCTCAGTTCTTCGAATGTGCTTTTTAGGGTATTAAAGTTATACGTACCACGAAAAATATCGTGACACAGCTAAATCAATATTTGCATAGAAAGACATAAACTCCAGAGTGGTTGGATAGCTTTAATCAAACCCACCAGCTTCTAAAATAGAGCTGGCTTAATATAATGCCGTATAATCATAGCACGACTGTACGTAGATACTGATCAACAATAAACTGTTTTTCCCGGTAAAAGCCCCTCGCCCAGGTTCATTTTTCTAGATGATTTTAGACCACGAGTAGTCCCTTTTTTTCTGCTTTATCAGCGCACGCTTTATCGGGTTTTTAGTTGAAGTTATCTCCAGACCGAGTTGGCTTTGCCCTTTCGGCGCTGATTCTCTTTCCAGGTCTGTTCACTGTGCCCCTGATGAGAATGACAGACCTTCTGAGCGGACTAAATTGTTTAAAATAACATCAGTCTACGTTCCCGTCTATATCAGTGAGCTCACTAAAACTTAATAACAGTGTAACATAGCTATTTATATCTGTTTAGTTCTCGTACCATAGCTAAATGAGTATTTACCACGTACTTAATGCTATGCGTTCCTATTAAAAAGAAACTAACGTATTTGTGGCTATTCTTCCCGCAGCTGCATGTAGCTAGTTTACGCTCATTGAACTAATGTGTGGTCATTGAACTACTGGTATGGTTATTGATCTGTTGTGTACTTATTGAACTGCTGTGTGTTTATTGAACTAACAAAAAAAAGCTAAGCTAAGCTAGTTAATTATAAATCATACTTGATTTAAATAATTGTCGATTTAAAATGTTATGGAGTAGGCGTGTTAAACCCTCAAGAATATTGTACATCTAAGTATACTTTCACAGTCCCGTAATCAGAACTTCGAACTGCTGACTAGGAGCTGTTCATTCTAAACAATGCGTGGCTTTGTAAGCGCAATGAGAGTGTTATAGATTAATCAGTTATAACAATTTCAGCTGTTCATGCATAACCACAGCTAGTTACTCTCCGAGGAAATGATAAAAAACACATCACCGCAAGGTGGTGAGACTACAAGTAATGGGCCTAACTGCTCCCCCTTTGTACGCGGATTGGGTGTGGGCAGGTTTCACCCCTGGGTCTAACCCTCTACGTTTTTATATACCCTTTTGACAAAACGTTACCCCCTTTCGTTTTTATTGACAAATAGTTCCCCCTTCATATACCTACGTAGTTTAGAAAACTGCATTCCTTTTAGCTGTTGTGAATGCACTGTCTTTTAATAATAATAATAATAATAATAATAATAATAATAAACTTTATTTATATAGCGTCCATATCATTAACTGTTCTAGGCTTTTTACAATGTATTAAAACTCTAAAAAATCTAACAACCACATATATAGGTATGAAAATTAAATAAAAATATTTTTAGCTTGGTGAAATAAATATGTTTTTAAACGGTTTTTGAAAGAATTCAAGGAATCGGCATTTCTTGAAGATGCAAGTATGCTGTTCCGTAATCTAGGTCCTGCAATAGCAAATCTTCGATCACCATAAGTGACTTAAGCTTAGATCTCGGGAACGTGAAGTAACTTATTCGAGCAGGAACGCAAATGAATGAATCAGTTAACCAGTAAATATGTTTTCTTGCCTCTTTTCACTACCATAAGACGCTTTTGTTAATCACAATTTAGGTCCTTTGGCAGACGCAATGGCAGATTTCAGTACCCATTCATACTGTCCGGCTACGACTCGTGCCGGCCCTACCCTTTTGTGTCCACCTTTCATGCTGACCCTCCCTGTTTAGGCCATTATAGGAAAATCTAAAGGAAGTAGCGCTCCCCCAGAAGCACAAGCCGAAGAACTCTCTACAAAAGCACACAGAATTCGAACCAGAACTGATTTGGTTAAATTATGTTAACTGAGATACCCTGCTGGGAGCAGATTTTTCTTCGATCTTCCCAGTAAGACTGATCTAAAGAGACTCTGCTCGCTGTAGTTAACAAACCGCTTTAGTACCGCGCAGTTATTGAACTTTGCTGTTACGCATGCGGTTTTCCCGACAGTAGTTACGTTTATTTACTACGTGACCAAAAGTCAGTTTGGAGAAAAATGGAGGAATTGATGCGTGACACCCGAGTGTGTCAGAATCGTGCCCAACCAGATCTAAAAAAAGCTGGATTTTTCGGAGAGTTTGATAAATAAAGAATTAGTCGCCGTTTCCACTCATTACATGTACCCGCAGAACACGTATACCACGAAATAGTGTCGGTTCGTTGAGAGCATTTGGAACACGCAAACTTCCTTTTAGAAGTTGTAGTCTTAAAAGATAAATTTCAATGTGAAGCCGGAAGTAAAACAAGATCCTCGCCTGCATCTGGGTGGCAATTTCTAGCCTTAAAATTGCATTTAAAGGACGACAGTTGGCACTAGATTCTGCGCAATTACCTGAATTTCTCTTTTGACGATAATTTAGAATTCTGCGGACTCAAATACAACTTTCCCTAACGTTTTGCTGAGTCTGTTTTTCTCAAAACTTACAGACGTAAACGGGAAACGCGCGCACAAGGGGAGGTCGACCTCAGTCTAAAGTGCGGTATGTTTTGGAAGTGTCGCACATAACAGAATAAAAAGGGGGGCAAATTTCCAGATTCTATTCATTTTTATTCAGTGTACGTTTCAAAGAAGTCAAACTGAACTTGTTTTAAAGAAATCTTTAACACAACTGATCGCCATCGAGGGTACGTATACGAAGCGACCTTTTTCCTTCTCTGTTTGTTTTCTTTGTTTTGTTGTCTTTTTGGGTGGTTTGTTTGTTTATTTAGTTTATTTGTGAACGGAGCTCTCAGTTCTCTACATTATCCTGCATGGTTATGTATGACTTATTTCATCCTTATTAACTTTTTAATTTATTATTTAAAAAATTTCCTTGGATCGAATATTGAATTATTGCCCTCTGTAAGCGCGACTTGTAACTGCCAACAAGCGCCTGGCTTTTTACGGATTAACCAGTTTATTTTTAGCAAAATCTTTTGAACTTTAAATTGTTATTGTTGTTGTTTTTACAGCAATGGTCATGGGTTATTTTTATATGTACACTTAAATTGTATTGGTTAACTTTTTTATCGAAATTTTGGGCTAGTTTTGTAGAAAAACAACTACAGTAAACTACAGTAGTTTTTCAAAACTTTCCGCGGACAAAGCTAGCTCATAAGGTTGTCAGTCTGAAAACGTCCATCAGTTAGAACTACTGCTTTTTCATTGGAGTAATTTGGACGTTTTTTTCACGACAATTTCAGTCGTGTCCTCGTTCCCAAGTCAGTAGCATATGTGTATTTGAGTTTTTAAGGATAAAACGTGAAAGGTTTTACTAGGATATTAATAGGCCTCCATCGACAGGTTCTCCAAAACACCTCCGCGAGGGAGTTTCGTACCGTTTCTTGGCCACTAGCCAGAATGATTCTGTTAAGTGTAGTCCGTCTTTGCAAGGCAAGGAAAACGGCCAGGTTTTTTTGTGTTTTAATTTGTGTCAACCTTCCAACTCTCAGTACTCAGACTCTCATTCTCGGCTGCAAGAAGATTACTTCGGTCTAACCAGAATCAAGCAGAATAGCATAAATCGATCTTGAAAGGCCACAGAATCCCAGCTCTGCGTATAGACCTTAATTTACTTTACCGATTCAGCTCCATACGATTACCCCCATCTTGGTGGATTAGCTAGGTTATACAGTAGTTTATTTTCTCCTATACACATGTCTCATTAACCGAAAAATAATTGTTGATTATACGAATCTGCGTTCTTATGGGTGCTTAGAGGACAGAAGCTAAAGCATTGATTAAACGCTAAATTCTCACAAGTTATGCATAGCTACAAAAACCAACTTAAGTCTCTAAACGGAGAGTTTAGATTAGGGGTTGTAAGGATGAGTGACCTCTAATAACAGTAATCAAACAAACATATTAACATAACCATGAAATTTAATTTTGAAACAAAAGGTTTGGATATATCGTGACTTCAGCCCGTTGGCAAAGTGTAATGATTCCAGTTAAGGACGCATTAAAACGCAACGTTTTCTTCTAGCGGTAGTATGTAGCTGCAAGGCTTAAAAACCTGATGGCTATGCATTTGCTTTAATAGTGACCTTAAATCAAAGCCGCAATCAAAGCCATACGAACAAATTTTCAGAGCTTGATTATGAAACAAACAAAGGTATCTTGTGAATGTAAAGAATTTTGTTTTTCAGTAAAACAAATTTTAGCACGATTTGCCCTATGGCGTTGTTGTTAGTCGTGAGAAAATGCAACGCGGAGATTGCCTACAACGATTAAATGACCATTAAAAGAATAAAAACCGATAAGTTTAAACATAAGAGACAAAAATAAATTTATCTTGTTTTACCATCATACTGATCGATCGGCATTATCTATTTAGAATAGATGAAGAATAAATGCTTATTTAGAACAGAGGGGCGATAAGTCTGATCTCTGAGCGACATACACAGATAATACACATCAGAGCCATCAGAACTGAAAGTGGTAACTAGAATATCTTTATCAATAAACAAAATATTTTTATTTTTATCATTTTGTTTACAAGGTCAAGGGATGAAAAAACTACCTGGTGTATGAAATTAATCCCTACTGGAGCAAATCGTAAAATAATAGAAGCTTTTCTCCGAAAAGCACGTTCGCAGTAGTCCAGTAGACGATGACGATGGTTCTTGTTTTAAACTTCCTATGGAAAAGAATGACTGGATGTTGAAAATTATAGTTATTTATATGTTGACGCAAATGGTTACCACCAGTGCTTTCTTTTTCTCGCTTCATAAAGAAGTCTGCGGTTTTATCTCATCAAAAAAGTAGTCAGCCACCCATTAACTTTTCTTTAATATTGAGTTAAAAGAATATTTCGAGAACATGTAAATGCTCCTAAGCCAAGAAACGCAGAAAATAGCAACACGGTGGAGCAGGCAATATAAACTAACTGTAAAGTGCTACACACGATTTCGTGAGTTGTAACAGCAACGTAAGTAGCTAATTTTATAACTTTGAAAGATAGTTAAGTTAAGGACGATTACAAACACCTTTAACACCACAGACACAAACCTTGAGTGCCACGCACCCAAGAAATACTTGAGACAAACAAGTAACAATATCGATATTCGAACGTCATTAAGCAGTATCGAAACAGCCCATATTAAGGGCACTGTACCATAAATAAAGTACCAAGAGTTCATACGTGCTCTTACAAAATGCCTGATTTAGTACTTTTGATCCAGGAATATCAATACCCTACTAGGAAAATACCACGTTCAATTAGCAGATTGTTACTGAACAATATCGTAATTCATACTGATCCACTGATTTTCGTAGCCCTATGAGATCCTTTGAGAATCTTTGCTTGCATTCAACCTTCGTTTGAGTGTAATATAGTTAGGTTTCTAAGTTATACGTAGCCCACAAGGGCTTGAAAAACGAAGTTAAATCATTTTGTCTGTACTTAACGTTCAGGATATTTTAGCTGGGGAGCTCAATATGTTGAGATGTTCTTTTGCCAAGTTATTCAAGCATGGGATTGAAGCAGTTCTTAAACAGTGACGAATATATCGGCTTTTGGAACCATTTTTGTGTCCCTATCCATCTTGAATATAGAAATATGGTTGTGAGAACTTTTGTTTTCTGTGTATTGAGATATAAGGCCTTTGATGGTAATTTCAGTGAAATATTTAAACAAACTGACGAAATAGTCTCTTGAATCTTGCACCCATTAAGTGCCTACAATTATAGCTCGGTAAACTCAGAAAAAAGGAAGTTCATACTATGTAAAATACACTGAGTAGAACTCAATCCAAATTGTAACAACTACAGATACTGATATTCCAAAATTATGCCCTCCAGTCAAGATGCAAAAGCGTAAAAACAGCACCCAGCAAAGGAAAGTATTGCTCAGTAGCTCATTTATAACTGAATAGTCAGGATTCAGTTCACAGCATCCACACACGGACTTCAAAAAGTTAAAACCATCTTGTACACCGCGGCATAATAACGTGTACTAATTAAAGGAAACGTATCTTTGATATGAATGGTCATACCTCAAGATTTGATTCAGAACATCAACATTAAGTTAGAAAGTCCATTTTGTACATGCAGCACAACAATGAATGTGCACTAGAGAGAAAATCTGTGCTCATTGGTTTTCATCTGAATATTCACGCTTATAAGAGATACGGTTCGTTCACGGGTTTCACAAAGGATAGAACCACCTCGTATAACACTACGAAAACTGATGCAGTCAAAGACAGATTTGTATAGTTTGCATTTTGTAATCAGCGGGCATAACAAGCTGCACAATCATAAGTTAGAACTTCCTGTTGTCCTGTGAGGCATTCGCAACCCCATATTTCTGAATTCTGCAAGAAAATGTTTTCGCTTGCCTTTAGGGTTCAATCGTTGTAAAGATTTAAGGTCCCGGGAGTAAATTACAAAAGCACAATAGTCAAGACAACCACGGAAAAGTATTACTTAATATAATGTTTATCAGTTTTAGCTGTTTGCATGCGCATTCAACTAAATTTATACTTTCCACCGATCGATCATTGTGTCGCAAATAAATTCAAAATATAATACGTAAGTGATCTTACATTTTCCTGAGCATAATGATATTACCTTTAATAGCGGATGTTCAGTCCAATAAAATTAAAAGAATAATCATAAAAGCCGAGTGCTAAAACTTTATTTTCATCTAAAATAGTGTCTTTCTCATCCACGAGAGAGGTATTATGCCTCATGTGGTATTTTTTTTTTTTTTTGGGGTGGGGGTGTTCTAATTTGGCTCCCTCGATCAAGGCCAATATATTACTTTACACCCACGGTCTGAATAGAGTCCCAGCGCTGGCTGGAATAAGCTTTTGATGGGGCTGTTTTGGCTTAAATTGTGCTCAAATGACTCCAGGAGTGGCTAAATCAGACATTGACCTGCAGGGCTTAATTTTTGGCACTTTGGGACTGAAACAGATCTTTTTAATTAACAGTCTACTGTAAGGTACAAGGCTTCTTTTGCACACGAGCCAGAAAGCTTGCATGCCTTTCTTGTAACCCGGCAGATCCTAAAACACATCGCTTCTTTATCACTTAGACCTCGGCAGCATCTTTTTATTCATTTAATTAAACGTGACATCAGGCATCACAATTACTCCTGCGCTAAATAATTGGAGTTGTATGTCGATTGGTTGGAACGCAGAGGCTCGGCAGAATGCATTTGAAGCATTTCGCTTATGTAGACGTTATTTTCAGTTGCGTAATAAGATAACAGTTTAACGAGGAATAAAACACAAACAGCGGTGATAAACATATCAAACTTACGCATTTTAATAACTTGACGTTTCGTATGCTACGCAACATACATTTTCAAAAGTGGAATAAAGACCGTTACAATTTAACAGTTGTTTTACAAGATAACAGTTGTTTTAGGTTCCAATTTAAACGTGACCTACTTTCAGCCTTACAACGTTTATTTACTATGAGTTTTAGCCCAGAGGGAGGCACGTTTCGGGAGACGTGTTACCTTTGGTAAATATCGAGAAACACTGGACGAAGTTTCAGCAATCCACTCAAACATTTCATGTGATTTAAGGCTGGAAGTCTTTAATCTAAAGTGATGTACTGTTCGAGAGTTGTTGTTGTTGTATGTCGATTGGTTGGAACGCAGAGGCTCGGCAGATTGCATTTGCAGCATTTCGCTTATGTAGACGTTATTTTCAGTTGCGTAACAAGATAACAGTTGTTTTAGGTTCCAATTCAAACGTGACCTACTTTCAGCCTTACAACGTTTATTTACTATGAGTTTTAGCCCAGAGGGAGGCACGTTTCGGGAGACGTGCTATCTTTGGTAAATATCGAGAAACACTGGACGAAGTTTCAGCAATCCACTCAAACATTTCATGTGATTTAAGGCTGGAAGTCTTTAATCTAAAGTGATGTACTGTTCGAGAGTTGTTGTTATTGTATGTCGATTGGTTGGAACGCAGAGGCTCGGCAGATTGCATTTGCAGCATTTCGCTTATGTAGACGTTATTTTCAGTTGCGTAATAAGATAACAGTTGTTTTAGGTTCCAATTTAAACGTGACCTACTTTCAGCCTTACAACGTTTATTTACTATGAGTTTTAGCCCAGAGGGAGGCACGTTTTCGGGAGACGTATTATCTTTGGTAAACATCGAGAAACATTGGACGAAGTTTCAGCAATCCACTCAAACATTTCATGTGATTTAAGGCTGGAAGTCTTTAATCTAAAGTGATGTACTGTTCGAGAAAAAACAGTTAGAATTTCAGTATTTCTAACCGGCCTATTTCTGTTTAAAGAGATACAAACAAATTGCTCTTACATCGAAGTTACTTGCTGACGCAAGTATTAACTATACATGTATCCCAGATCAGGGTTGATCAAAACTCCAGAAAATTTCAAAAAGTTCTTGTATCCTCTTTTTAAAAAAGTGCAAAAAAACTGGCAGCGTGTTAGCTTGTTCCAGGCTTACGGATAGTGGCCATGGAGTGCAGCGCGAAGGAAGAAAGCGAGAAAAAAATA
The DNA here is from genome assembly GCA_038088405.1 of Porites divaricata. Taxonomy (NCBI): domain Eukaryota; kingdom Metazoa; phylum Cnidaria; class Anthozoa; order Scleractinia; family Poritidae; genus Porites; species Porites divaricata. Next base: position 3,390,334 of record JBBMOI010000008.1, read on the forward strand.
AGGAGAAAAAGAGGAGGAGAGGGAGAGTCCCTCGCTCTCCCAACTCTCCACCCCCTCGTTGTTTGTTTATTTTTTATTTTTTTCTACTCGCATCTCACTTTGTGCTGTCCCCATGATTTAAACGCCTGGAACAGGCTAGTACCGTGTGTAAGAGGTTTCATTTGAACAATAGCCCGCAGAGCAGGCGTTTTTTAACGAAAACTCGGAGGTACATTGACCCATCAACCCTTCCCTTAAAATCAGTTTTTGACTCGTCCCAACTCTCTGGTAGTATTAACGTCTAAGATGGCAGGACAACGTCATTCCTGAAAACAATTCATGGATCGCGCTCCAAAAGACGCCTGCCAGGGGGGGGGGGGAAGAGACGAGGTCTGGGATCGAGAAACGATGTTCTCACAACTTGCAAAGCGGTCACCCTGCGTGATGGTCAGCGGATAATTGCAGCATTTTTCTCACAGTAAATATTTTTAGAGTTTTAGAGGCAAGAAGCGAACCGGCATAACCGGCAGAGGAAATCAGAAGTGCTTAAAAAATTGAAAAAAATAATATCATGCATCTTTGTCTTCCTTGCATATCGTATTTGTCTTTTGGTACTGAAATTGCGGGGGAAACTAAAACGCAACCCCGTTAGATTTTAACCAACAACAACGCGATCGATCGATTAATAGGTCACATCGTTTTTGCCGGGCAAGGATAACTTGATGCTGATAAAAATTACTGGAGAAAGTGTCAAATTTATCGGAAGCAAGTATATTCAGAAAGCTTTATAAATATGAGCTTACAGCTCTACATAACATGACTGAATAAACATCAGATAAACATTCACACTTCATAACATTTCACTTCGTTTATTACGATCAGTCAACACCTTGAATCCAAAGTTAAAATTCAAAACGATCCTAAGAAACAAATCACAACTACTACTGAACGCTCTGTACCTTGAAGCGACTTTAACTTTCCTAAGGTTTGTGGCAAAACACTGCTCGGTAGCTAAACTCTTCGGCGATTCTTATTAGTACGGAGCTATATGTTGCATATTCCAAACTCTGCAAAGGGAAATTGTTTAACAGAAAAAGAAAACCACATACTCTGTCTGAAAAGCGACATCATACCAATAAATTTGCGAATTACCAAAATATAATAGTGAGAAACAGTCCTGCCTTCGACCGCCATGTTTTTGTTTCTTCTCAAGACCGTTGATCTATGGATTTTGACGTAATGCGCATGATCAGTACCAAATCCGCTGGCAAGACCCTTGCTGATCGCTTTGCAAGTTGTGAGAACATCGTTTGGATTTCATTTAAGAGAATGTATGGGAAGTAGCTTCCCCCCCCCCCCCCCCCTGACGCCTGCTTTGCAAGCTATTTGAACAATCACACTAAGGGCTCTTTGAAATGGTCATGAAAAGTTATAACTGTTGCATTCTTTACATTCTGACATGTCTCCCGTGTACCTCTGATTCTAAGGGAAAGGACGACAAAGTGGCGCCCTTCTGTTAGGACAAGTGCACGAGTTCTTCTCAAGTGGTTAAAAAAAGCACCCTGAGTACACGGAATACTTTGTCAAAGGAGTATTCGCTTATTTGTGGCAATTTTTCTTCAGCTTCGCTATCTCACTTCCTTTTCGGCAACCTCTTCAAACTGCAAGTGAAACATATCTGAAGGGATTCAATTACTTGCATGCCAAGCGGTAAAAAACGTCTAAATTTGTCAGACAAGATGAGTGCTTCAGGAAAAAAAATAAAAGGGCTTATTCACGGAAATGACCGTTCATCGCTAATCGGGCTGATTCGTGACCTCTTCACACGATTAATCAGTTAGTTACAAGTAGCGCGGTCTAGAAATGTAGGAAAGTCACATATTTTCTATTGTTCTAAAATAACTCAGAAGTTTTACCCAATTTTGACACAAACTAGCTACAATAGATAACGAGTAGATCATGTAAGTATGTAAAACAACGCGGCTAGTGATCACGGGAGAGTTTTAGTTTATATCATAAAAGCCACTTCGGAGATTAATTTTTTGCAGCTGCAACCAGTGCTTCAATTGTTGCAAAAATCTTTGAAAGATATAGCACTTGAAATCAGCGTAACTTCTGAGGAGGAAAATAAGAAAGACCTGAAACCCTTAAGGCATGATTGCCTCATTAAATATGCATATTTTGTCAAATGCAAGTCCCATTTAAAACTTTTTGCTTCCCGCATTTTTTGTTTTCATAACAGATGAACTCATTACAAATGTCTCTTGACATTTCTTCATCGATGACATCGAAAAAAACCTATTTTCACATGACGTCACTAAAATTCAAACTAAAAAACTATCCATCCTACCGAGATTTTACTTTCACGATGCATTAGAGTAGCTGAAAAACTAATTGTCAAACAAATTTTCGCTTCAAAAGGGTTCTTGGTTTTGTGATAGAGTACGCTTGAATTTCTAAGCTTTTGCGTGACGCGGTATTTACATGACGGCCAAAAGAGCTGTCATATAGGTTTAAAAAAAGGACTTATTTCAGGAAATTTTGCCATCTAAAACAGTTCATGTACAGGAAAAAGTATTATTTTAATGTTTTTTAGTTTCTCAAAGAATAAATTCACGCTTTTGTAGCAAAACTTGGTAACAGATGTTTCTGTTGGTTTCCGTCCGCCATGTTGGAGCTCATCCAGGTGAGCACCAGCATAGCATCTCCATACAAATCTCTATAAATTTGGGTAAAACATTTCTTCGGATATCTCGTATACGAAATATTCCTCTGACCTGAATCTTGGCGAGGGTCTTTGCATATGTACCTGATTTCATTTCCCAGATTCTGGATTTTATCTATTGAATGGTTTTGATTTTTATTTTCATCTATTTTGAATGGCGTGACACTGAAAACCAGCAATAGGGGAAAGGGTTGTACACCATAATCTTAAGAATTTCATCAAAATGTTATCCAAGACTGTTGAGCCTCTGCAGTTCATTTTTCAGTTTTAATTTCATAGTTGAAGCAAATTGTTTTTGAATAGCAGTTTATAAAGTATGCATAATTATTAAATTAGGTAACTGAACGGGCAACGTTTCCGTTAAATTACGTCGCTCTTATGAACTTGGAAGCTACTCGACAAAGTGCCTGGGATTTTTTCCAAATTCAAAGCAGTACTCTTAGGTTTAAAACTGTCACTAAAGAGCATTTTTTAAATAAATTCCTTAATTAGCAAGAACTTGTCCTTTTTGCCGAGTCACGTTTTTGACAGAGTTCAGAGTTTGCCTTTTGGATGGTGCTAATATAAAACGAGTCAGTTAAACGTCGTATTGGATTACGTAAAGACATTGTATGGTGCATTTCATCTGCAAAATAGTCTTTTTACAGACTCGGCTCTCTTCACAGCTGTCCGTCTTTGGAGGCTATCCCGTTGTTCTTATCTTAAGGAAAAAAACGTTGTGAGCAATATATATAATTCACCCACTATTTCTCCAAACAGTCAAAAATTTAAAAAAATTGTGAACTTAAGGCCTGTGAAGACTAGGCTGTGACCCTTTTGATTCTGTCCATAGGCCATTCGCTGTCAAAAACACATGACATTAATTGCTTAAGCGTAATTGAGTAAAACCAACAATTAGCTTGAGCACGTGGACGAGGTGTTCGAAAATGGTGTCACGGAGTCCTCTTTAACTATACTTTCACGTGGTTCTGTTAGTTTAAACTTTATTGTCCGTGGGCCAAATCGTTTCAATTTAAGCCTCTTTTAAAGGATTTTACGTTAAGCTTGATTTGTATTTCAGGACTTTGCAAGATGAAATTTGAATTTTTCTTCGACCTTTGCCTTTGGCCAATCCTTAGAGTAAACAATTGAAATAGGCATAGCTCCAAGGTGCTTTTAAGACTCGTTAATTATTCTAGGCAATCATGAACCGAACTTTTACAAACTAATCAAAGTAAAAAAAAAATACGTCTAAACAGTCTGTCATCTGCAACCATTATAAGCACTCATTACTCAGGAATTCCTTCCTGTAAATGCGGCTACTTTTGGTTGCCCGCACAAAAAACGTTTTGTGTCAACAAAAGTCTGTGTTAGTAACTTGTCGCAGAGTCAAGTTGCACAAATCCTGAGCAAAGGCCACACAAGTTGTGTTTTGTTTCTTAATCGTTTTCGAGACTTTACGTTAATCCAGTAATTATACTCAGAAAAATAAACTATTATGATAATATTTTTTTCACCCTATGCTTAACCAATAATCCCTCGTAGTTTTAAATTATAGTGTTAGTTACGCACTAAGATACTCTTCTGTCAGTGCCGATAGGTTTCATGGGCGAATGTACAAATCTATCGCTTTGTCCGTTCTTATGAAGCTAGTGCAAACGGGAGAGCTCTGGGCAAATGAGTAACCCCTATCATAGGTATTTTCGATTTTGGCCCTGGCACTTGAAGATCACTACCATTAACTGCGCGCAGACGGTAAAATTAAATTCAACCTTGTACGTGTTAAGTTCGACACATAGTTATCTAGTATGTCGTAACTGTTACACGTACGTGTAAAAGAAAATACTTCGTCTCAGTTTTTTTAGTGCCAGAAAGGTACCACAAGAGTGCCACAAGAGTAGATCATGAATCGTTTAATTTTAACATCAACACTGGTCATGAGGTTATATTTGCGTCTAAAAATATGAGAAAGGATATTACACAAGAAGACGAACATAAAGTGTTAAGTTATGTTGGTTCTGGAACAAACGTCGTTTTTGTTAGAAAGAAAAGAATGTTTTCTCACAGACAAGTATTAAACTTCCATTCCATCACTTCATGAAATAATTTAAATTCTTATGGATAAACAAATAAACCATTTAACGTGCCGTTAATGACATAACAAAACTGATAAGATTAATCAAGGATAGACACGACTATATTTTCCAGCCGGTCAATTATGTCCCAAAATCGCTCTCTAGCTTCTAGTTCAATATATGAAAAAAAAAAAAATCGCTTTTTTCGTGTTTCGAAGATAGCAGCCTGCTCTCCGGCTCTGTCGCCGTTCTGAAGTTTTTCCTGTCTGCTTACCTGTCAGCTGTCTATTGCTTATGTTAATCTTAAAGACCGGTCGTCCTCGAGTACTTTCACATATCCGTGCCGTGCCAAAGGGTAGGCACGTGTCTTAGCGTGACTAGATTAGATTGCTGTGTCTGTTAACTTAAGTGTGGGTCCTTTTACTCAAAACATCCAAGGTTTAAAAAGGACAAGGGTATGGTTTTGCGGTATGCACCCCGTACCCCTAGTATCCGAAATATTACGCAAGCTGCAATAATTGATTTATTAATGATATAAATTCTCTTCAACTAAAACTAAATCCAATCTCAGAGAAGGAAATTTAACTCACACATAGTTGTCTTGATTCTTTTGCCCGGTTTTCTTAACCTTAAGAATATCTAAAGGCATTCTATCATAATATTGTACGCAGACATAATAAGGAGATTGAGAGCAGATAACGAAAATCTAGGGGAACATCAATCCGCAGCATGTAACATCGGTTATACCGCGTTTACCCCATGGAGCATGGAGTTTGTTTTCCTTAATCCCGAATTTTCTGTTTTCAGGAACGCGGCTTACTGCTCGCCGTCTACGTGATGCCATGGTATAATTTTTAGACGTACTTTATGATTTTCCCGTCTACTGGGCGATTTAGTCTAAGGCCAATGATTATGAAATAATTTTTGTTGTGTTTGGCCCCCCAGCAATGCATTATCAATACAACATAACGTGACCAAAACCTCCGTGACTTCGCTATTTTTGATGCGATCACGAAGACTTGTTCGTTCGCCCTCTACGAATGCGCGTTTCACTTTTTCGTCCGAACGAACTCCGCCGCGAGGAATCATATTTGTGTTTGCCGTTGATTTCATCTTTATCTGGACTTAAAAGAAGCTACGTAGTTGTGCTCTTATTAAACTAGGTTAATCTGCATTGAAACTCGTCTGCTGACTAAAAATAACCGAAGTAGATGCGTGATGACGATTTTCGTGACGTTTTGCGGAACGGTCTCGCAGACGTAATACGAGGGAGGCGAACAAATATTAGCTCAGTGAAATAAAGTTGTATTTCCATGACGCTGGATAAACACAGACTAAATAAAACAAGCTTTGTTTGACCTTGAATTATGGCGTGTATATCAAGCCCAAAAACGTGACTAATTGCCGCTGCACTAAGCAAAACTATTTATACACCGCACCGTGGGTAAGTCGAGTGATAGCCACAGTGATTTTGCAACATGTAAGCATGAATTTCGATTTTTAAGATCCCGTTTTTGAGGTCATTACTGCTGCACTGCGCGCAGTTTATACGTGGGTGAGACGAAGAGCTGAAGGGTGACCGATTACATTAGCGCGCGGTTGAGTTCACAGTTAGCAGCCAGCTTGCAATTTCACGCTGCGGTGCATATCTAATTTTATCCGCGAATGGCAAGTCCGATACGCGTAAACACGCAAAGTACGTTGATAGCTGTCACGTAGCAAATCAGATATATAAAAAGGGTACCCCTGAAACGTTCTTGATTGTAAGCAGCCTCTAGCTTTGTAGAGCAGACGGTCCATCAAGCCCTACGGCATCAAAGTTGGAAAGGACGAAACATTAAGTTTCGGTGCACATCAGGTACGATAACTTTCACTACGTTGAAAAATTTCTGCAAGGCTTCTATGTATCATTTAAACATTTTCTTTTTCTCCCTCTTTATAATTTACTAAGTTACTCATTCCAGGTTCTTTATTCTGTCCTTGGCACCCGCCTTCCGCGGTTGTACGTTTGTACTTTGTACTCTCTGTGTGAAGCGTTAAAAAGACATCACCATACCGACCTTATCTTTAGCAATAAGCCGGCAATTATAATTGTTTCCCCTTTTTGGCACATTCAAACTTAAAATTAAGAAATATTTAACTCCGGAAACGTCATTTTACTTTCAATTCTTGCAAAAGCCGCTGCACAGAAATTTCTGAGCTGTGGAGAACGCCCTTATTGATTCACCAGAATCTGTTTATTTATATTATTTAAATTCTTTAAAAACTGTGCAGATGAATTATCTAATCCTACAGAAATTTCGTGAGGTCTTGAGAAACTGTCGATGGCTCTTTCTATATTGATTTATGTATGCTCAAGTGTAGATATTCTCACAAGCTCTCAAAATTTATCAACTACGTGCAACGAGGCTATTGAATCACTGTTTACAACAATAACATATTTCTTAGTAAATGCGTCCCGGCCCTCTTCAGTGGAAACTTTTAAGCATCTTTATTTCTTTCTAAAAAATTCAACATATATAGACAAGTTTTCCCTCTTTACGACACAATGGAATGAAAACGGCAACTGATCTTTAATTCATCTTGGAATTTCTTTCAATCAGTGTTCAGATGACAGAACAGTGAGCGAAACAAACTTAAAGTAATTGCGGAACTTCAGTGAGGCTGGCAACATCCACTTAAAATTGCATATACATTTCAGGTCGCACATGTATTTCCGTTGTCCCGTTTTTCGTTCTAACTTTGAAATGTCTGCCCAGATACATGGTTGCATTTGGTAATTCAGTTCTGAGCTAGCGAGACTTGTTATCATTGTAAATCAAAAGTTATTTAAAGTATTTGACCGCATTTTAATTTAAAGTTAATTTTTCAGCCATATCTGCAAACTTGTTTGTCTGCTACCGATAAAGGTGCAAATAGCTAATCGTGCTGGGCGGAGCAACCAGATTATCAGTCATAAATTCAATAAAGACCCTGAGCTATTTTAGAATAGACAAAATTAGCGTGGTATGAAGCTTAATTTGGTACGAAGTGTAACTTGTCAATTATCTAAGGCTGCCATTATCAGTTTCTTATCAATATCTCATGAAACTCTCAACTAGCTGTGAGCATCAGAAGTACACAAAGTTTTCACGATTTCCTCGTTTCAAGTATTATTTCCTTTTCCTCTCTGTTTGATTGCCTTTCCTAATCATTGATTGTTTTCTTTACAAACTTCATGTGCTCTCATACTGGGCTAAGCTAAATCGCATGATGATTCATTTTGTTCGTGGGAAGAGGGCGAGCAGTTCATATCCCTCTAACTTTAAAGCACTTTCGATCTAATTATCCCAAAGATATAGGAAGTGCTTGGATTGATGAGTTTTCAATTTTATTTTGCGGTAGGTCGGATGTGTCGCTCTTACAAAAACCAGCGAATAAACTATTAAATTGCGTGGGATCAGTAAAAATCAATTGCAGAGTGTATTAACATTAAAATATGCTACTAATTTAATTCTGGTTAAATACCGCATAAAATACCAAGTGTCTCGTCGAATTTCCGGAGACTTGAAGTTTTTGCGGCTAAGAGGCAGTAGTGGTCTTTGCTCGTAAGACTAATTTTGTCAATCATCTCACACTACCAAAAGCGTTCTATCTGCAAACATGTCTAGTTTGGCTTTAAAACTAAACAAAGGCTAACACAGCTTTAGAGGTCAATAGATGAGAACAAGTCGTTTTATTCTTGGCAATTCTCAATGGATATTGTTTTGGGGTAGCCAGAGAGGCAAACACTATGGTCCGAAAAAGATTGCACAGCTCTCCTCTCATCACGAAGATAGTCAATATATCTAAGCCCTCTAACCCCTATGAACGGTAACAAAGGTTATAATAATCAAGAGATGATCGCTAAGACACAAACGTCTTGATCGAGAAACGTTTTCTCCTCATCAGTACCAAAGAAATTGTATGCTGAGCAGTTAGGAGAATGCGCACGTTGAGCGTAGCAGACTAAGAAAGGATTTGCATGTGATCTACACGAGGACCTTTTTGTACTCTAATGAAAATAAGCAAGCGATATAGGTGTTTAGTCTTTATGAAAATACTTAGCTAGAGACGCTTGAAAATCTATTCAACATGACTGTCACTGTTTTCGTCTGGATTAAGCTTGGAAACAAAGAACTGTGTACGTTAGCTCAGTTTATATGTTGGTTTAAGCGACTTTTTTTGCCAGAAATACAAACAAAAGTAAAAGAAGTTTTTCCCTTGTTATAAGTAAGATTTCTCTCAGCTAGGCGTTCGGCGCAAAGAGATGCGAGTGATCGCAGGGTACAGGGAGTCGGCGCGCCTTACTCCACTATCTGAACGCTGGAACAGGCTACGCCGGCTTAGCAGTAGTCAAGGAAACTTGCGAAACTTTCGAGTCTTTTGATAAAACCGGCGCCCTTTGTTACCATTCAAATGAACCTCTCCTGCAGTGCTTGTGCATCTCGTGGTTTTCAACATTTTACAAAATAAAATTGGGATTTTTGGTTTTGTTTTTTTTTTGGCCATTTTTGGAGAGGGGTTTAGGGTACAGACATAAGATTACTCAAGGCTCCTGGCGGGATTATCTAGAAATACTTACACGTCTGAGCTCTCGAAAGAATCTCTTAACTTCTTGTTCATCTGGCAGTAAATTTATTTTTTCAAAGAGCTCAATTTCACATGTTGCACGCGTTTATTGTTATTTTACTAATCCATTTATCGATAACGAACGCAACTTACATAACAACTGCCTCAAGATAAAGCGTCGGAATGGCCTAAGACCGCCGCGTTCTAACGTGAAATTAAACAAACAAAAAACAAACATTCATTTAAAACTTAAAACGTTTGCCCTGCGTGCAAATTGACACGAATTAATGTTTGAGGCAGGGAAATTAAAAATGTGTTAATAAAAGAATAACGCAAAAAAATAACCTCTTTCCCAGGGTTCCGGCTTAGCCAACGACCCGAACCCGATCTGGAGAATTGTGAAAGGTTCTCTTCGCTTCCCGCGTGTCACGCTTTGGCCACCCTAATTAATACTCTGTGTCTTAACTATCACACGGTCAAATTAGTAAAAGTGTAGCTCGATCTACGCTACATAAACTGAAATTTTAACTAAAACAGAGCACATGAAAAGAGCAATCTTTAGTATCTTCGAAATACAATTACTTATCACTTCAATCAGTTGCAAAACATTGGCGCGTGCAACAAAGCGCTGCCGGAAGCTCTCATTTTGTCATGCAACAACTTTACCATTTTGCCTGAAGAGAATTGATTGAATCTGAATACCGTGCCTTATAGCAAACTTTCGTTCACAAAAATATTGAGAGTCCCTGAATTCAGAAGGAAGAGGTGAACTCTCTGAACCGAGGTTACTTTTGATTTAGCCGCTGTCCTAAATATAACAAAATCACTTAAATCGCTCTTCAGAAATTGTTAGTCTTTCCGGTGCTGAAACTTCCTGCTCGTATGATAACTAAACAAAAGACAACAAAGTTATTCTTTATCGGGGGACCTGACATTTACAAGCTCTAAAATAACATTGTACTTTACCTTTGCGCAACTTCGCCGAAACGTCCCCTGCAGCGATGTGGGCGATGAGTGGCGGCTCTACGTGCAACAGGCCAAAACTGTTCTGAAGCAAATTCTAGATTAAATACTAATCCTCAGCCAGCAGTCCTACGTTCAGGCGTCTCCCTAGCCCATATGCTTGCACGGTCTGCTTGTAGGCTACCTAATCCCACCCCAAATAAACACCCTTTATCACCAAAAGGTCTTTGCACGTGTCGGTACTGAACGCAGGGTTTAAAGAGGGGGACATTGGGGGTAGCCCAATACCACAATACCGTAAGAAAAAATGGCAAACACCGAAATACCGCGTCGAAAATCGTCTAAATATCGATACCTCATATTTTAATCACATTTTTAATCGGTTCCGCATACTTGTGTTGCTTCCATCTAGCGCGTTTAATTATCTCTGGAATTTATGCACCAGATGTCCATCTTTTTTTTTAATATTTTGGTAGTTCGCAAATTTTTCGCGCATTTTCACTGAAAAGTAAATTACATTCGTTCAACCTTTTGGTAGGTCGACCCAACAACTAATTAACTCCGATAAAAATAACTCTTGAAAGCGCGAAAAACAAACCAACCAAAACCCTTTCCACGCACGTCTAGTGCGAGTTTTGATAAGTGAGTCTAGTCTAACACGTCAGTCTCTCAGGGGTCAACTATCTCGACTGTCTCACATACCGCGCCGGTAAGAGGCAAACTTACCAAATTTTCTCTTCTAACTTTACAAGACGTTTTTCAATTCTCGAAACCCGACATCTAAACTTATTCTTGTTGCGATAATGTTCGCCTCCTTCGCCCTCTTCATAAAAAATTGCCACACAGTCAATGATGACCACGCTGTCTTCAACACCAGCGACCTCAGCCATTGTGAGAAGACGTGTAAGACCTCGAATTTACCGGCACAGGTACACAGATCGAAAAGCCTGGTAAGGTAACTTGAGATGACTCATTATCATTGGATTCAACAACAATCACATTGTATATTATCCACCATTAACTGTCACAAAATGACCCACAAATGGTGTAATCATTTACCGTTATTTCTCAAGACTTCTAAATTTATCATTAACTTTTTTATTGACCTTTATGTCCTACTTAGCCTCCCACGCAGACATTCTTAGGGGCTCGTCACGCAATCATTCCTCTCCCCAAGGATTGATTGCGTGATGAACTCCTAAGAATGTCTGCGTGGGAGGCTATGTCCTACTGTGTTTTGTTTTGCGTACTGTATCGAAAGGAAAGCGCAAATAAACGGTACCGTAACCGGCCGTGAACAATCTTATTTCACCAATACCGTCAGCCAAAATGATGAAAAACCGCATACCGCAGAACTAGATGATACCGCAATACCGCACGTTAAAACTATAATTACCAAATTAAAATACCGCATGAAAAAAAGCCCAATACCCCCATGTCCCCCTCTTTACACTTCATCTCTGACAATCAACACACACATTCCGTTAGGCAATACTCACCATAGCTGAGTTGCTGATTTACTGTATTCGAAGGCTAACTTGAGCTAGTATAGAGTTAATGATTGATCTTTTGTTTTTTTTGTCCTTTTTTGACAGGTTTTTCAAGAATGTTTCTGGAAATTGCAATTGTATGCGCCGTGGTTTGTGCCATTCTACTCGCAGTCATCCCAACAAGGGCAAAACTAAACCTACCACCCGGCCCACGTCACTACCCGCTGATTGGCAACCTACCTCAATTGGCGGGAAAGCCTGGACACGTGGCCATGACTGAGATTGCAAAGGAGTATGGAAAGATCTACACAATGTACCTACCTGGAGGTCAACGTTGCGTGGTGGTCAATTCTATTGACCTTGCTAGAGAGGCCCTGCTTACCAAGAAGGATGACTTTTCAGGGAGGCCCGCAAGTTACATTTCCGGTTACTTGTCACGTGGTTTCAAGGATATCATCTGCGCGGACTTCACGCAAGCCATGATTTACCAACGCAAGATAGCCCACTCTGCTCTGCGCATGTACGGAAGTGGCATGAAGCGCCTGGAGGGGCTGATATGTAGTGAAGTGGAACATCTCGCGAAAAGAATCTCTTCCTACCAGGGAAGACCTTTCAACCCTAAAGAGGACATCCAGCTGGCAGTATTGAATGTGATCTGTGCTATTGTTTACGGTGAGAGCTATGACATTGGCGATGATGAATTTCTGAGGATCGTCAAGTATAATGATGACTTCATCAGGCTGTTTGGAAGTTACAACATATTGGACCTGATCCCTCTACTGCGCTTTCTACCCCTGGAAGATGTGAAGACACTGCGCGAGTCGAGGGCCATCAGAGACGACATCTTGGACACCAAATACCGCGAACACAAAGTAAGGTTCGAAGAAGACAATGCTAACAATAACTTCGAGGTCCAGGACTTGACTGATGCGCTGCTGAAAGCTTATTACGAGGCAGAACAAGAAGACAGCAAAGTGACACAATTGTTATCCGAAGACCACATTGTGATGACAATGAATGACGTTTTCAACGCAGGCTTGGAAACTTCAGCAACCACTCTCCGTTGGCTCATGGCCTACATGGCAACCTACCCAGATGTCCAAGCGCGCGTCCATGCAGAGTTGGATGACGTCATCGGCAGTGGGCGCATGCCTTGCTTGAGTGATCGCGGGAACTTGCCATATTTGGAATCCACCATAGCGGAAGTGCTCCGCATCAGAGCCATCGTGCCACTGTCCCTCCCACACAAGTCCACATGTGATACCACTCTGGGAGATTACGACGTACCGAAAGAGACAATGTTGATTACTAACATCTGGGCGATCCACCACGACACAGACGAATGGGTAAAGCCGGAAGTATTTAACCCTGAACGCTTTCTGGATTCACAGGGGAAATTCTCGGCAGCTGGAGTTCGCAGTTACTTGCCATTCAGCGCTGGTAGGCGAGGCTGCTTAGGCGAATCTCTCGCTAAATCTGAGATCTTTTTGATCGCTGCAAGGCTTTTGCACCAGTTTAAAGTTGAAGTTCCGACAGGAAAACCACTTCCAGATTTGAGTGGCGAGGTGGGCGTGGTTTTAATGCCCGGACACCATGAAGTGTGCATCACAGAGAGATTGTAAAAAACTGAAATGATAAGAAGAACATCTTTAAAAAAGCTCTCAATAGAGAAAAAAACAAAAACATTATTTTGATATACATATACTGAACAGCTTTCCAGCTAATTTGCCTACGTGTCAACTCGCCCAATGTCATGTTCAAGTTTCTCATTCATCGCGTATCATACCAATCACTAAGCAGCTGTATAATATATCGAATTCATCATATTACTCCGTATTCAAAGATACAAGCCATATATCTAAAATAGGGTAACTCTTTTCTAACAGATGGACCTTTACTTTTAAAGTTTCACTCATGCCAGGACGATATACTATATCTTTTTATTGACACTGTGAGATAACTGTAATTAACCGTTTCACTCCTAAATTATACGTTATGACAGAAGACGAGATATTTTGTCACTCCTTACTTCTGAATCTGCAGGCGAAATCGTGTGGTGTTACCATTCAAATCAAACTTAGGACCTCATTGGTAGAAATTTGGCTTTGGTACTGTTTATCCAGTCTCAGGGTTTTAAAACAGCTTTTTTAATTTTCTTTTTCCTTTGGGTACGTTTGGGAGTGAAATGGTCAATCCGTGATGATTTCCTGATCTAATATAACTCAATTGGTATCGAACGGAATTAAATAGCCCGCGAGTTCGCCATTATGAAGACCTTTTTGAAAGGCTGGCGAAGCGAGCTGCGCGAGAACGCGCTCTCGCTCTGGCTCCTTTTGAGTGCTGCCCGCGCGTGACTTCCACGATATCTCTTAACTCGGGAGAACTTGCTCGCAGGCTACCGGCGAAGAAGAATTCTAAGGCTATTGTTTTAGTGTAAACTAGACTGACATTACATAGTTAGCGCATATAGTTACTTTGTTTCCGACAAAGCGGAAAAAAACATTAATTCGCGGACTTCAATGCAAATCCTCGAAAAGTTCCGAGAAGAAAAGCAGCTAAAGCAAAATGCTTACCACTCGAAGTGTGCGAAGAGATTAATTTCTTAATTATGTCTTTTAATCCTCTGTGAGGAAAAAAACTTAAGTAATCACGTTAAGTGAAAATCTTTATTTTTGTAAGTAATACTAGTCATATATGGTAGACTTGATTAGTCTCATAGCTCAAACAACTTTAAATTTCCTATTAGAACGGAGCTTAGTGGTTTCCATTGAGGCGTTCCTTCTTTTTTCCTTATTAAAAATATTTTTCCGTTTTTTACACTTTAGATTAGTATATATATACGTAACAGAATATTAAAAGTCTTCAG
>JBBMOI010000008.1:3410000-3497500 GCA_038088405.1 Porites divaricata
ACGCAGCGTGAGCTTTCAAATCTGAATTGAACCACGTAACGAGAACGCAACTGTTTTAAATGGCGTAATGAATGGAGTTTTCTTTTAATTAGAGACAGTGAAGCAAAGAGTCAAGACTACTTAAAATTCGACGACACGCACTGGTACACCGTAGATTTCAATTTGCGCCAAAAATTGCTTCGAGCGGACATAGCTCGCCAATTTGAAGAGGACGAAGAGAAACATTTGATTCAGCTGTTTGACTCGACGATGGATTTTATTCATGTGATCGACGAAGACATCGCTTAGCAAGCAGCTGTCTTTCGATGGAAAAGACCTTTAACGGCCAAAGAAGGAAGCGAGGGAAGAGATTTCAAACAAAGGTGAGTAGTTTATGGGTCCAGTAACTTGTTATTTGAAGAACTGGTTGTTTTCTCTTGACCGATACACCCTGGCGTTAAATGTGCTATTACATGTAATGGCATGAATCATTAATATCTTATTACCACTACAGGTAAATGGTTATAAATAGTTTATGAACCTCGCTGATTTAAAGCAGGAAGCGTGAGCTATTGTTTGTGCATGTGAACGATGTTTATTTCCAGATTCTTTTTAGAAATTAGCTGAGGCCATTTTTGCCATGTGTTACAGCTTGTCATAGCTGCATGGTATTCCCAGTGCTACATCCTCAGTTATTGTTGTGATTTCCTCAATAATTTTGAAACCCTGTGATAAGCCCATAGGTTTATATTGGTAGGCCAGAAAAGGTAAATTAAGCGTATGGGGATTCACCGCTTCAGTTCCTTTGAGATGAGCAGTATATTAACCAAATTTATCTTAATTTTCATAAAATGATATTTTTTTTACATTTCTTTATGACAAGTAAGGGTGTTTTTCTCTACTAAAATCCAAGATCAGATAAAAAATCCGGATCATTAGGATTTTTTGTTAACAAAAGAAACGCTGTATCCAAAAAAAGGATTATTTTTAATTCATTTCCATAGCAACGACCCACAATATCAACAATATTTCGGAGAAAGAATAACATGGCTGCTTACAGTTTCACAAGTTTATACCTGATCTTTCATCGCATTCTCAGTTTTCAAGTGACGTCACAAAAATTCAAACTCCAAAATCACACGGACTTTTACGGTTTTATCTCCATTTAGTATAATTACATTGATGATTATCAAAAATAGAGTGCTATGATTGGGTAGGAGCTCCGCTTTATTCTTTTGTAATCACCGCGCAGTGATTATAACATTGAAGGCTAGCAGTTTTCAAAATGGCAGCGAGATTTTTTGATGTTTCGGAGTCGGGAATTGATGAATAATTTTATTTTCTCAATAATCATCACTGTAATAATTACACTAAAACAATTAGTCACCTCAGGCGATGTGAATATTGGCGAATAGTCACCTCGACTTCGTCTCGGTGACTATTCTTCGATATTCAAGTCGCCTTCAGCGATTATTGTTAAGTAGCAAAAGATCTCTTAAAAATAAACTACTCTGCAAGTCTTCAATGGGAGCGATCCATTCAACCAAAATTCCAACCGGTCCGACCGGGAAAATTAAGATAAATTCTGCAGGAATATCAGGTGGTTTCCATGAGTGGATCGTAAGTTACCTCTCAAATAGATGCCAATTTGCCACTGTAAATGGAGTAAGATCTGGGCTGCGACCAGTCAATATTGGGGTCCCTCAAGGTTCCCTCCTAGGTCCTAGACTTTTTGCAATTTATGCAAATGATTTACCCAACTCGTCCGCAACTGGATTCATTCATATGTTTGCCAACGACACCACCGTGTATTACATTGGGAAGGAGGTTGAAGAAATAGTAGATGCGTTAAACCGAATATTAATTGATTTTAAAAGCTGGTGCGACCAAAATCGCTTGACTGTTCACACTGGTAAGACGGAAGCAATGCTAATCTGCAAACATGCATTTGTCGGCCCTATGAGACCACTGATATTTGGCAACTCATACATATATTTCACCTCCAAATCTACCTGCTTGGGTGTAGTAATCGACCACAACTTGAACTGGAAACCTCAAATTAAAATGCTCCACTCCAAATCTGGAGGAAAACTTAAATTCCTAAAGTCTATGAAAGGACTGCCTACCTGTGGTCTTGAAGAAATCTATTAAAAAGGCATTGTTCCAAGCATAACTTACTGCATTGCCGTATGGGGATCCTGTTCTTTGTCTTTATTCAATGACCTAGAGCATTTACACATAAAAGCTGCAAAACTAATCCATAAACTCCCCAGTGGGACTCCTGATTGTGACGCCCTTAAAAGGGCTAAATGGAAGCCACTGAGTTACATCTACAAGCGGAGGCTCGCATCGATAATGTATCAGGTGCATAATGATATTCTACTGGTTCAGCTTACGGCCCTACTTGGAACTCACTCAAATGAGACTAGTTACAAATTAAGGCGCTCGAACCACTTTTCGCTAGTACGTTATCATAGTGAACTAGGAAGATATAGCATAAGGTATAGAGGCCCTATAGTGTGGAATTCCATCCCAAAATTCATAAGAAACGTTACTTCTCTTCAGCTTTTTAAAGAAAAACTTAAACTAGCCTCAAAAACATTGGACCAAATACAGTTCGAGAAAGAGGGGGGCCTTATTAAATCTAAGGATAGTGCATTTTTATATTTTTAAAACACTCTTTTTTATACTTAATTTTAATAGAAATGTAAATTTTAAGTCATCTTAGATTATCTTTTAGTAGTTCTTGAATCCTAAGGATGCATTTCTGATAATTTTAGATTTTAGTTTTAGGTATATATTTTATGGCAGGTCCACACCAGCCCTGTGGGTTGCCAGACTCTGACCTGCCTCATCAAAAATATATGTATGTATGTGGTCCACCTCAAAAGGTGGACCCTTTTTTTCGACACTTTTCCGGTTGGACAGAACCGATCCATTAGGTTTTGGACCAAAATTTCCGGAAATTTTGGTTGAATGGATCGCGCCCAACGTGATAGCATTTTCCTTTTTGAAAATATAGCTCTTTCTAATTTCCCAAATTTACTCCACGTGACATTAATATGGCGACTGAGAAGGCCATCACATATGCTAAAAAATAATTTTATCGTCATGCCCTTTGAATGGTGAAAGTATTAGAAAAGGTGTTTAGGGGAGTAATTTTCTCATTCGCAGTGTACAACTGATCAAATTTGTGGCGATACTGAAAGTTACCTTTGTGCTCCTCCAATATGGCATCCCCATAGTGAGCCATATAAATTTCTGTTACACATTTTGAAGAACATTTCAGCAGCCGAAAACTGCACAGATGTGAGACTTGGCCAGGTTGTTATTTTATCAATATTCTATAATATCTGAAATTCTTGGCTTCAGGCATTCCACGGTTTTCGTTTAAGTTTTTGATGGCGTGACAGTGAAAACCACCAATTCTGGACGATTAGCTCAAGGATATACATGTATTGACACACCCCGGCAAAGTTGTGTAGCAGTTTTGTCCTTGTAAACTAGAACAATAGCGATCCTGTTTGTCGATCATTTAATCCATGCTTTGGGTTAAAAAAGAACCATTAAGATGGGCAGTGTAGTCAAACAGCTGATGTATGTATTAAAATTATTGTTTTGAGATACCACTGGCAGTATTTACTCTTTTTGGAACCTTAGTAAAGAAACGCTTTGGATCATGTATCCAAAGTATCTGATTTTGGATATGATCCAAAGAACCCACCTCTGTTGTGGATGATTTGGATCTATAATCCATTTTTGGATTAAAAACCCAGATTTGGATTTTAGTAAAGAAACATGTCCTACATTGTAAGACTGGATGTAAGGGATAGTAACTGTACTCCTATTTGAGAGATCTGCATGTACATGTATCTAGAGTAACTTCTTTCATTTACTTTTAAAAAATTTGATAAAGGAAACAGCCAACAGTAGCAGCAGTAGTAGTAGTTCTATTCTCTTTTACTATGCTCAGCTAAATAGAAAATTTTTCTGTTATAAGACTTATAACAGTATAAAGACTAAAACAAAACACCACAATGATAAATGGAGGGAGCCGCCAGCAATCAAGTTTATTATACAAATAAGAGTTACAGCAAAAGCATGAAAATATAAGGGATATATGCAAAAAATAAATACAGAGCACTAAGAATAGCTAGATTTAAGATACCTCATAAGTGCTTCCAAGATGTGCTGAGCAAAAAAGTAACAAAGTAAACGGATCAGATCATTTTAAAAAGGCGATGCAAAAGTACAAGTACAAATAAAACACGGTATACCTATAAACCTTATACATAAGAAAATGTAAAAAGCAGCCACAAGGGGTCAAGTAAACTGGTCAGCATCAAGTGGTGTGAAATTCACAAGGAGCAGCTTATAAAGAAGCTATAAAGGGGCTGTTTTTTTTTTCTTTTGAGCCACCTGTGTCACTGTGACTGTCTGAAAAATCATATTTCTAACCACTATGTTAAGTGTAGACTTCAAAACAGTCGGTATTTTTGCGTAGTGAATTATGGGCATGTGACTGGCTTGCACAGTTTGCACATGTGAGACTCTGATACTACCGTGGCAGTTCATACCTTAAAAAAGTGATTTTGACAAAGAAAAAAATACCCTAACTGTTTTACAGTCTAATGTATGTTAAGTGGAGGATGGTGGTATTTGTCTGCAAAATTTTCACCTCATCTGCAATAGTTCTCTGAAAAAATTAGCTGGTAATCAAGCCCATATTGTAATATAAACTACATGTATTTGGTGTCAATTGAGAATGAAACCTCTGTGACTGCAGCCAAAATTGCAACAGGGGGAACCCAGGAGCTACAGGTTTACTTGATCAATGATTTTTTTACCCCTGTCCTGTATCCCGACACTTAAAAATTCCCAAAATTAAGATCCTGTTTTAGAAGAAGCTTGCATGTACATGTACTGTTCAATTTTTATCTGTTCAGATAGGGGCCAAAAAACCTGTACCCTTTCCAGAGGCATGCAACTCTATAGGCTAAATGAGGGGGGGGGGGGGGGGGGGTACATGTACTTCTTGTGGGGGAGAAGGAAAACCCTAGCTACACCCCCTGTATATGTCTTGGGTATGTACAATTTCATGAGGGATTTTGGTGGGCCTGTTATCTGAAGCAGGGAGGGGTGGGTTGGCAGGTGGGTGACTTATACACACTGTAAGTTGAATTAAAAAAGTGGTGGAAAACAATTGCTTCAATGGCAAAAGCTTGAGATCACTCCAAGAAAAAAAAAAAAAAAACTCTAAATTTGACCGTAACTGCATTGTATTTGAACAAGATTTTTATGGATCAGCCTACAGGGTTAAAGTCAAAAGCTGGAATAGTGCAGCTGCAAGTGTATGCCCTGATAATTTGAAAATTAGTATTTCCTTACTTCATTATAATTATGTACAAAGTCATGCAATGTACAGTAGAGAGTGTTTAGTTTCCTTTGTAATCAGTAACCAAGCTGAAGCATTACTTTGTTTTGATTAGTGATTGTGGAATTTTTGAAAATAAACAATAGGTAATTTATACAAAAGTATGTATCAACAAAGCAATAGGCATTCCAATTTAGAAAATTACTGACTACCTTAACAAAGACTACTATCATTAATTTTATTATCCATTTCATTACACAATACAATTTAAGGAAGAAAAGCCTTTTTGTCAGCTTAAAGCCAAAGATTTTAATTTTAATATAATGGTTAATTTCTCTGATATGATGCAGAGCTGATGTGGATGAATTTTTTTCTGTTCCATCCTTTATTTGGCACCTTATTCAAAGCTGTCAGAACTGTTAATGGATTGTCAATATCAAAGTTTTGTTCTGCTTAATTTGGGTTGCAAATTTCTTTTTAACACTGACAATGAGTCAATGGC
Source organism: Porites divaricata (assembly GCA_038088405.1). NCBI lineage: Eukaryota > Metazoa > Cnidaria > Anthozoa > Scleractinia > Poritidae > Porites > Porites divaricata. The sequence continues at coordinate 3,415,856 of JBBMOI010000008.1, forward strand.
TTCTACTCTGATTTTAGTCATGAAGAAGATAACAGTGACTTTAAACCATCTGATTATGTGTTGAGTTTTTTTGTAGCAGATAAGGTTTAAAGTTGTTGGCAGTGATGTAAAATTCAGATTATATATTGTAGTATTGGTAAGTTGTTGGTTTATTCCTCTTACATTGTTTTGCTGTACAGTAACTAAGGAAAAATGATCAATTTACTCAATATGAGTACACTGATCACTTTTATACCTTGAACATAATAACTTGTATACAGTATTACTCAGTCATCCAGTACGTATATACTCTGTATGGGTATACAGTATATTGTGGGATGAATAGGAAAATCTGTGATTGGCTAGGCTAGGTTTACAAGTACACCTCAGCTGTTACAATATAAGGTAAATCAATGCAGAGGTAAATTACATTGTATCTGATGTCATGCATGTAAATTAAATTTTACAAATGTAATTTCTATAATGTTGATGAGAAGGCTGTTCAGTCAGTATTTTTAAAATTTTGTTATACCTTTTAATTCTTTTGCGTGGTTAAAGGGTGTACAACTTAAAGTTAACAAATATTCTGTGATTGCATGTTGTATTTTGTATTTTTCTTTGGACTAAGTTTTCTCAAAACAGTTCAACTTTTATCACACTTTATATCGTAATCCTAAATTGATTGATTGACATTTTTATCATATTTTTGGCAAAGGAATAATTCATAAATTTCTTTTTCATAGCCTATTGACTTGCATGACACTGCTAGCTTTATGCAAAGAGTTTTTGTTGGCAAAAAAATAATTATTATTCTTGACCAGATTTTATAACAGTGTAGTCATAACTACATGTAGGACATGGTGAATGCAAGACAATTGTGACTCATTTTAGTTAGTTTTTTGGTTCTAACAGAAATACATGTAATACATTATTAACTTGGCACAAAGTAAGTACCAGCTGTCTCTGTTCTAAACATTTAAAGTTATCTTCTTTACCTACTGTATAATTATATACATTGTATCCAAATTACATGTAGCAATTAATACAGTGCTTTGATAGCCCTGAAATGATAAATTATTTTACAATTATTCCACGACGGGGCGCATTGGATATGAGATGGTAGATAGCCAATGAGGCGCATAGTGCCGAGTTGGCTATAATCGTCTCATATCCAACAAGTGCAAGTGGAATGATTATTGATTTTTTAAAGATGCCCACAAAATATCGAGATTTTACCCTGCTTTATTTGTAAAAACAACTGATTTTTAGCTAGTTTTTAATTTTGAGCGGATGCGTATCAGCTACCATATTATGTGGGGAGCATGCTATAATTAACAATAATATTATTCCTTGAGCCCGAATGGACTCCGAGTCAATAGCCCATTCGGCCATGAGGACAAGATGAATAATATTGTTTTAGTAAAATCCAACTAGTTGGTCAAAAATATCAAGACAAATTAACTTTAGCTAGCAAAATGCGATTCAGCCACCATTGTTTTGGTTTTCAAAGCTGGCCGTGCTTTTCGCTACTAGTGGGCTATAACATATAGCCTATTAGTAGCTCAACCAATTAGAAAGCAGCATTGATAATAGACCACTAGTTGGATTTTACTAATGGCTCATATACCATGATGGCTAAGCCAATCAGAGGTCTAGAATTGCATAAAACAATGAATCAGATTCAGTTTTTAATAATTACTATTATTTTGGTCTACAGTGTATATAATATATAATAATAAATTATTTATTCATAATCTGTAACTCATTTTGTAGAATGGATTTAACTCAAAACTGGATTTGTCAAGGACTAAAGGTAAATTACATGTTATGACTGCAGGTATACTGTTGCTTTTGTGGTTTATAGTTTCATAAATTATTGTCGTCATTAATTTAATTTCCATCAGGATTATCTTGTTTTAGATCCCAATCAGCCTAATTATATGTAGTTCTTTTCACAGACTACAAGCTACAATAATTTATTATCATTCAAAAGCTGATGTTCAATTTTTGTTTTTTGTTCATCCTAGATGGTGGTTACTTGGATCAAACTCGGCAACAAGTTTTAAAGTGGGATTTACCAACAAGTAACCCAACCATCCCACGGCAAGCCAGCCTTGAGAGCTCTGAAGAGGAGGAGTGGTCTGATTTATCCTTTTATGATTTACCAGTTACTTTAAAGGTCAGTATGTTTAACATTAATTTTGTCCAATGCATTCCTTTGACTACAGTGGAACCCCGCCTTAACCAAGACCAGCCGGATTATAACGAAAAACATCCGAAGCCCGGCAGAATTACAGTAAAATATTATGTGGAAACAAACCCCGCTATAGCAAACCCAGCTATAACAAATAGATTTTGATGGTCCCAACTCGCAGTTTACCCAACTGTAACGAATATTTTGTCCAGTTGCTCGCAGCAGTCAGTAAAAATGACAGATTTAAGTAGAAATCACAGCTTGTTTTAATTGAAAGTGTTTTTGAATTTGATGTCTTGAATGTCAACGCTTTACGCGTACATTTTACAGTATCAAATGAATAGAACTAAATAAATGACAGCATTACAATGTAACTTTGATACCATACTTAAAGAATAAAAAGATAAAGGGGTGTGTTTATAAGGTCCCCATGTGCTCCTGATCTGAAACTAAATTTTTGCTTTGGTTCACAGGCAGATAAAAGGGAAATTGCAAGGAGATTTTAGCATTGTATTAATTGGGGCTTTATTCAGGCACCCACTCATTTATGTTAGGAATCATTTGATCGATTGGTCATTTTAAGCAGGGCTGCATGTGACTATTTATTTTTATTATTTATAATTTAATGGTCAGGAACTTGTTTTAGTTCTATTTTCCTTTAATTTCCTTTAACCCATTAAGCTCCAAAATACAAATACAAATTCTCCAGACTGATCTCCATACATTTTCTTAAAAGAATTGGTTCAGAGAATTTGTTTGCTGATCAAAGCTTTTCCCATCAGGTGATTACTTTATTAAGTAATGATCCCAGTAAGGTGGATAGCAATTTCTTTTGTTATTCGGCAACGGTGCTTTCCCCACATAGGAATGTTCTCATTTTTACACAGAGCATGCATAAACCTACTTGAAGGCCGTTTACGCAATAAAATGCATTTACGCTCCACTTTAAAAGGGTGTTTTTTTGTCTTAAAATATTTTGACCAATCACAGGAGTTGAAAACAATACCCAAGAAAAGTTTACAATTTTACATGTTCCACACATAGGATTTCTCTGTTATTCAAACTGAGACCAGATTTTGTTATATGGAAGATGGTTGGAAAGTATAAGGATGAATATATGTACTGCTTTATGAAGTTTTGTTAATTTTTGCTGTTTAAGCCAATCAGAAGTAAGTACAGACAATAGAAAAGTTAGCACCTTTTTTGCATTCCAACATATTCATTGCCGTTGTTGCTATCGTTCTTATCTGGACCGTTTCTTAATTGTCACAACATTTTCTCTAGATTATGTAATGACATTGTTGAGCAAATATTGACTTTATCACTCTTGGGACTAAAAGGGTTAAATGTATCTGAGGATGATTATAGTTGTTGTAAGTGGAGGGAGGAAATCCTCTGAGGTGACACATGCCATTTGAGATGAGTCTGAGCTGTTGTGTTATTGCTCTGTGTGATATCACAGTCCCATAACAGTAATCTGTTACTCCTGACCTGTGAAATGTGAGCGGTACTTTAGACCTGCTGAAAAGGAAGTACTGGTATTCTGGGAAAATGTTAAAAAAAAATAATTATGTGCGGAGCAGTGCCGGGTTGTTCAAAGTTGGGTTAAGATAACCTGGGGTTAGTGCAAAATTTGAATTCAGGCTTAAAAAGTAAATTCAGTTTAATTCTTTTGGTCTACAAGTTGATGATTGGTAACTGTAAAAAAGAGAAAATTATCTGAGAAAATGAACACAAGAAAAAGAAACCAGGGTTAAACTTAACCCTGGGTTAAGTGCTAATCAGCCTTTGAACAACTGGGCCCATGGGTTGAAGATGCTTGCACACCACTGTCCTTTCATACCTAACCTCAGGTGTTTGCATTTTTTTCAGGAACCTTTTCACAGGTCAGCTCATCCCAAACACTTCATTTCACCATCACAAATGGTTTCCAGACCTCCCTACCATGCAACTGCAAAAGGTACAACAGTTTAACCAGTGGATGTACTGGGTATATTGAACTGACAAGTTATGTTAAACTTTTATATTTTAAACTTAAGTATGTCTCCAAATGAACAAATATTTATTTTCAATAAATTTAAAGGGTGTCGAATGAAAACAGCTCCAAGTTACTCTTTTCTGGTCTTGACCTAGTATATGTGTATTAAACATGAAGAGGAATGTTTTTATCCTTCGTTTAAATAGATGAAGCTAAACAAAGAGCTTTGGAGCCTTTATCTGAAACACTTTTTTTGAAGTGTTTGATATAGCTTTTCAAATGTTCAATAATTCTTGAAGAAATTTATGTCTAAATTTTGTACATGGTGTATATGAATGTTAATTTAGCTTAAACTTACACCAGTGTCCATTAACTTCTTTTGCAGCTCATCATATTCACACATTCCTAGATGCTGAGGTTTCGAATCCTTTCAGCTCAACAATGGAACTCCCTACCAACCAGTCACCTGACCATGATCCCTTGGGCCACTCACAAGGGAACAGCAGTCAGACTGCCGAGCAGGATAGAGTCGGCAACAATTGGTTGGCTTCCAGTGGTCACCAGACCAATGTGTCCAAGGCGTTTGATGGAAGTTTATATTATCGGCAATCAAATGTGATGTTGAATGGTAAACAAAGAGTCGAGAGAATTTCTCGTGAACCTCAGCGAAATGACTATCATGACATGACCACAAGGTCTGCAAGTAGTGTTAAAATAAAAACTCCTTCCATAGTGGTTTCTCCTGAATTATCCATGCACAACACGTCTTTACCTGATCATAGTAGCGCTAACAGGGATAGTGAACCTGCCACCTATTTGGAGAGACTTAAGAGGAGTTTTCCTTCAAATGCCAGTATGATGAATTCTGGCTTCCAGGGTACAGTGCATGATAAGTTTTTACAACGATCAAGGGAGTCTGTGCAGAAAAGGGAAAAACAGGATGATGATGTAAGGCACAAAAAAGAACACTCACCCAAATCAGTGTCATTTGCAAGCTCAGTGAAAGATGTCGACAAACCAAGCAAATCAGATTCCCTAGAACGAGGAAGCAGTGATAAGAATGGAGCTTTAACAGATGTAACTGCCATGCCCAGAGCACGTAAGGTTCAGAGCAATGTTGCATTCACAGAGGGATTAAGGTCAGACCTTGTTAGACCACCGCGGGCTCAAAACGTAGACTCAAGAGAGCGCATTGATCCAAAACCAAGGCAACATATGGCAACAATGGAAAGGAAATATTTTGATTCTGGTGAGGAAAACATACCTCTTCCACCCTCCCCTCCCACAAGAGATACCAACGGTGTGCCAAATGATCACCATTCAAATTCAAGCTCAGTTCAAGTTTTATCTCTGTACGATGAGAAAAGCTCTTTTGCATCAAATTTATCTCAAAGTTCAAACAGATTTCCAAGACAGTCCAATGTAAACCTGTCATTTGATAGAGGTAGTACAGGTTCATTGCTTCCAACAAAACGGGATCAGCTTGTGCAGCTGTCAAACAGTAAAGTGGATTTCAGTCCCAATAACAGTCTGAGGTCAAGCGGAGATGCTAAGTTAACAATTGAGGAGTTGCTGTCTAGCGGAAGTGTGAATTCCAGCCCGGAGAACTCACCACCTGCAAAGTCTATATCACAGTTCAGCAGAGAAAATGTTAGCACCAAGAAAGAGCACTCACTAGATGACTATGATGATGAAAGAGGATATCTGCAAGAGCTAAGGTACAACACATGGATTTGTTTTTGAGTTGTGGACTGCATAGCTAAAGTTGGTAATAACTCTAAACACATGCAGGCAAGACAACAGCCTGCTTCAGTATACTGATAGACTGTCGTTTTTCTTTTTCTTAGACTGCATAACAGTCGGCTTTTCGGCTCTCAAAATCCAATTTTCAGGATGCGAAGCACTGGCGTGAGATTCTTGCACGAAGCGCTTCAGCCTCACTCTCCTGCATATTTTTCATGTCTCCCTCCTCTTCGATTTCACCCTCGCTTCAGATCTCTCCTTTAACCGCTCACGAACTCTTGTCGGTCAGTCAGCCAGACAGTCAGTGAACAAACCACATGCACTAAGTCTCTCTTTAGCTAGGGTAAAATCGGCAACAAAAACTTGCAACTTGTTTTGTAACATTGCTGTCAACGACTTGAATACCGATGTTGCGCTTTTTACCACCCACGAATCAAATATTGACTTTTGACAGGGTGAATTTACGATGGAGTCACGCGGCCATACACGGGAGTTACGTCACGTGCTGCAGAACAAGTTTGCCATGGTCCGGTAAAACGTGCAACATGTATAGATTTTGTCGCAAAAAGTAGAACTACTTTCTACTTTCTGTGACAAATTTTCGCAACCCGCAGCAACCTAATTTGTTGCAAGACAGGTTTGAATATGGCTAGTAAAACGTGGAACATCGCCACTCAACTCGTTTTTCAGCAATGTTGAAAAACAAGTTGCACGCTTTTGTCGCCTGTTTTACCGTACCTTGTAGCATAGAGTAGACTGTACCGGCAACAGTGAATTTTCAGCTCAATTTTGCTTACTAGTGTCAAATTTCTTATGTTTTGTCATGTAGTTTCAGAAATTCATTCTCAGTGGACACATCACAAAGAATTTCTTCTGCTCTTTGGGCGATGAAGTTGTTAGAAGCCTCACGTACATCTAATGCAAATTCCTACCAGGAACTTCTGGTTAAAGTGAGTGTCCTATACTCTAGTGACATTGAATTTTAATAAATGTCCTGAAAACAACGAGGAAGAAGAGTTTGTGTTCTTGTCTTTCTTATTTGCAATTGATTATGCTGATAACCACTTGTTGTTTATCGATCTCTGTCTTTGTTGCTAGGGTCGACTGTTTCGTCGCTGGTACCAAAAAACAAGGCTTAAGAGATTAATCAAGCAGGAAGATGAAGTCAAGTTACAAAGGTGCGCTAAAAGGTTTTAACTGTAATCCGTTTTCACTTATGCCTTCTACAAGTGGACACGTCTTTATCGGGAAGAAGTTCTACATGATCTTCATAGCTCTGGTTGTCAATCACAGCACTCAAAAGACTTTCTCGAAGTCCTTCAGTTTTTTCCCCTTTTGGTCATTTTTAAGACCCCTTGCGGCGACTTCATCACTTTTCTTTTCACAGCGCGGCCTCATTAAAGCTTCCTTCGCTCGCTTTAGGGATTACTTTCGATCGAGGATCGAGGAACTTATCGCTTTGAAGAAGAAGTGCTGAAGATTTGCTTTATCTTGCCTGCTTGGACAACTGAAAAATTTCCTTTTTTTTGAGCTATTTTGAAAAAATAGCTCATATGTCAGTGGTGTAAGCGTATGTATCTTTGTGGCTCTGTGGCTTTGTGGCTTTGTATGTTGGGATGTTTGTTGCAAGAGCCAATAAGGTTGAAGGTACTATGAGTTGATGCTTAGGAACCAATGAGATCTTGGCATCTATTTAAACATGGCATTGGTAAAGGTCGAACAAGGGCACTTTGAGACCGCCATCTTGATCCTTCACATTTTTTTCGTCTTTTATTACGGGTACCGAGGTGTTTGGAAGCATTACATAAAATATCTTCATGATTCAAACGCTGTGAACAGTGATGCAGCTGTTTGAGGGTTGATATTTAAGTGTGGTTGCTGCTTCGGGGCATTTCTGACCTAATTCGGCTATCGGTACAACGCACGTCAGTATGAGTTCTGTTTCACCTGCTACAACTGGGTAGAGTTAAAAGATCATATATTTTCAAATCTCTTCCAATGAAGCAATAATTGATATTTAGATATAGACTTTAATTCGAAAGTATGCGCCCTATAAAATGTGGTTTTAGAAGTTTAAAAGGCAGCTTATTTTTTGGAAAGCTGTATCGAGTATTGTTAATCCCGTAAACAAGCTTTAAAAATATTATTCTCTCGCTTTCAAAGTTCAACCGACCTTTTTCGTTCTATTTAGTAAATATGCGTAACTTAAGTAGAAACAGTAGCGTTAGGGAATAAAATTGGAAGAAGCTAGTTGACACAATAATTAGATACTGTTATATTGAGTGGAGTAACATGATATAAGTAGAAATATATTTCGGCAGTTTGACAATTTTCTTGGAAGTTAATAAATGTTAGGCTATGAACCTTGACGTTGCATGAAACATAATTTAATTGCAGATGTTGTAATAAAGCCGAGGTGATTTCTTAAAATCGTTTGAGAAAATTTTGTAGTAAAACAATTTGCCTCTTTTTTACGTACGAATTGTGAAAGGGGCAAAGACCAACATCTTCACATGCAAATTGTGTGCATGAGTTATTTCACGTACGAACGACAAAAGGGGGCAAAGTCCAACACTTTCACGTGCCAGCTGTGTGACTGTACATCTCATGCAGATTGGCTTTTCACAATAATAATAGTAACTCGGACGTATGAAGACCTGTTTCGTTTAGTAACCAATGCCTTAAAAAAGGCTCTTGTCTTTTAAGAAGCAATGGCTTTTAAAACATGACGAAATAAGTTATCGGAGTTAAAGATTGTTTCACAAATGTTAATAAATGTTAGGTTATCAACCTTGACGTTGGATGAAACATAATTTAATTGCAGATGTTATAATGAAGCCGAGGTGATTTCTTAAAATCGTTTGAGAAAATTTTGTAGTAAAACAATTTGCCTTTTTTTTACGTACGAATTGTAAAAGGGCGAAAGACCAACATCTTCACGTGCAAATTGTGTGCGTGAGTTATTTTTAGAATTCTGTTTACTAGTTTACTGTGTGATAACTCGAATTCCCTCACGTACGAAAGACGAAAGGGGCAAAGTCCAACACTTTCACGTGCTAGCTGTGTGACTGTACATCTCATGCAGATTGGCTTTTCACAATGATAAATAGTAACTTGGACGTATGAAGACCTGTTTCCTTTTGAAACCAAATCCTTAAAAAAGGCTCTTGTCTTCTGAGAAGAAGAAATAAGTTGTCGGAGTTAAAGACTGTTTCACTGAGTAGAATCGCACGTGAAAACCTCGTGAATTATGATGATGCAACCATCTACCACAATGATAAAAATCCTGGTATTTCGTAACTATTAAGTATTCGATGAGTCACATTTTGGCTTAAGAAACTCTGAGGAAACCTTAGAGTTTTCCTTCTAATCAAGGTTTGGTGAGTAGAAGTTTATTTCTCTTTAACGATTTGTTTAACTTGCACCAGATGTAACAGGGAAAGACAGAAGAAATTGAATATATAGCTTGAAGATCGATTCAGCTGACCGTTTCGTGTTTTCATTTATGTACCGCAATACGCAATTTCGCACAAAAACCCAATCTACATTTAGGATGAAAGAGGTAGATTCATCACTTTTGGTAAGGTTACACCGAAGCATTAAAGTTACACTGAAGCATTCAAAATAGCTCATGCACGTTTAACGTGCCTATGTTTTATCGTAACTCTTATCTTATTCTATAGGTTGCACTGTGAATGCTAAGTAGTTTACTTAAAGTAGACTTCGTTATTTTTGATAAAGACAGAAAGTTTTCAACTTCTTTATCCTGGTTAGGTTTCTCAGCAAAATCTTGCATGTGAGCCAGTGATACAGGAGAAAGTAAAACTCAAATTGCACCATCACTGTACCGTCTCCACTGTGTATTATATATCTTGTTTACTGTCTTCACTCCGCAGCGGCAGTATTATCATAGGTTTTTGACATTTGTGAAGCCAGTTGTTGAACACAAAGAGAAGCACTACTTGCTCTAATGACTTGTCTGTGTTTTCTGGTTCAAGTGCTGTGACTTTCTGGCAAACAGAGATGCGACACAAATGCTTTGTAGCTTGGCGAAATGCTCGAAGCGCCCAGCAGGAAAAAGCTGATCAACTGCGACGAAAACAAATGCTGCAGAAAGGGCTAAACGCTTTACAGTTTGCTGTCACCCAACAAAGGCAATCCATAGTTGAACTGCAGACGAGAACCAGTGCAAGGGTTATGGCAAAGTATTGGTTAAAGGTAAATAAAAACAAGCTACTTTTTTTATACTGTTTTTGTTTTAGTTCGAAGTTGATGCGGTGACACACTTTGCACGCGATTGACGAGGCCATTAGATGCGACATGCAACCTAGGCTGATACTCGTTTCTCGCGTCTCGAGTCCTTTCTACTTGCGTAGTATGTGTGCACATCTTTGCCGCACGCGAGGGCGGAGTTCCGAATTTCTCTTCTGAGGCTTATGCCCTCGTTTTCGCGTCTCGTGTGCTTGCTGCTCGTGTGGTGCGTGTGCACCCAATTATCTTTGAAGAAAAACGAGAGAACGCTAGCTGTGTGCTATTATGATCAAGGGTCTAACACGCGACTTTTTGTCACAAACACGTTCACGATAATACACACGGTAGTATCTCTGGTAAAGCTACAGTCAAACGTGCAGCTTGTTTGATACATTGCTGCAAAACAAGTGAAAAAGCAGTGTTGCGCGTTTTACCACCATCGTTCAAACTTTTCTTGGAACAAATCAGTTTTCGCAAACTGCGTGAATACTGTTTTCTGATTGGATAAAATTACGCGGGAGTTACCTCACTTGTTGCAAAACAAGTTTGCTTTGGGCTGGTAAAACGCGCAACGATGTATAGATTTTGTTTCAAAAGTAAAACTGCGCTCATCTATCAGCAACACCTTTTCGCAACCTGATTTGTTGCAAGGCAGGTTTGATTCGATGGTGGTAAACCGCGCAACATCGTTATTCCGTCGTTTTGCAGCAATGTTGCGAAAAAAAAGCACTTTTTTGTCGCCCGTTTTGAGCAGCATGACGCAACCCCAGGCCATTTCTCCGTATTTACTGAGTTGCGAGTTCCTTTTGATGATCGACCCTTCACCCAATCACTAAAACGTTCAAATGTCAAACAGGAAAATAGTGGCGAAATATAAAAGAAATTGGTACTCTTTTTTTATATTTCTTATCCAGTGGCAGAAGTGTGTGCAGATAAATGTATCAGCAAGGCTGAAAGAAGCGTTTGATAGATGGCACGTGTTTAAAGTGAGCCAGAATAGGTAAGTCGGTTCGAGCACACTACTGGAAGGTTTAGAAAAATAGTAATAATCGTAACCCGCTGTCTCTGATACCTTAAAAAAAAAATCCAATTTCATCAGTGGAACTTGTAAAAAAAAAATACTGTCCGCTGAAACGTACTTCGAGATTGCGTATGTAGTATTATGCGCTCATGATGGTGAAGGTGATGAAATGAAAATAGGGAACTTAAGCAGTGGTTTTGCCAAAATTTTCAGTTAAATCGTCTCTATAAGTGTAAAGAAACTAAGCAATACAAATTTTTATAGCGTCAAGGCATATTAAAAGGAAAAAGTCCTCACTTCCGGTTAAATTGTGTCGTTCAAAAACGCCTTTGCTTAAGTTCCCTAATAATGGTGTTGAAAACGATAATGATCATGTCATTAATTCTCACAACGTTTTATCTGGAACGTGCGGTGATAATGTTACGAGGAAATTGACGTTGATCACCTGTGGGATTCAAAACTAAGGAACTGTTCACTAAAACGTTTAGTGAAAAGGTTAAATTTATTTTTTAGGGAGACAATGATGGAGGGAATGGCTGATAGACATGTTCTATCAAGGAACTACACGAAGTGGAAAGTGAAGTATGAGACTGAACAGAAAAGTGGACTAGCGTCTCTTCATTTTAAGTAAGTCATACCCAGAAAACATTGGAATTACCTACCTCTTAGCGTCTACAAAGTTGTTGTTTTTTACCAGAAAAGCGGTAAAATTTTAATTTGTGGTAATAAATGAACTGGCCAATTTGAATTGACTAAAATGTGTGGCTTACAGGAACTGTTGTTTTCCGCTGGCTAAAGAACGAAAGAAGCGGAAAACGTTGTTCTCACACATAGCAGGAAGTATGGGCTCGAGTGTGCGGTGGGTCTTCAGGTCACATGGCGTTTCAGTGTTCAGTTGTTTTTGTTGCCTTCCGTAATTGCCTGACCTTCCCCGCCCACCCACCCTTCTTCAATTGCCTGACCTTCCCCGCCCACCCACCCTGCATGTGTTTTAAAGTAGTGCCTTAGTTCCGGTTATTCTTATATGTTGATCTGTTGTATCTAGGCTCAGTTTCAGCTGTTTTGTTAGCTCTCTTTTGGTGCTGTAATACTAATGGTTCGTAGTGTTGATATAATAAAGGTCGGGCTGAATGGTCGGCTTGGCATCATGATGGCTCCCATTTGTGTGTGAGAACTACTACCTCAACGATCTTTTGTCTTATAATTTTTTTTAATCATGTAAAATTTAACCTTCCGCAATTTCCTGAGGTTTAAGGAAACCTGAACGAAACTTTACATTTTGCTAAAATATATGATGGGAAATCTATTCAAGAACTCTGTTTTCCTTTTACATGCACCCCCCCCCCCCCCCCCCTCTAGGGTATTGTATAAACGCCGAATTGTGAAAATTAGTGATCTTTTCTGAAATCCTTAAAAAGTATTTAATTTACAGTAAAGCAACATTGGTATTTCCACTATACCTTAAATAAACGTGAATTTTATTTTGGTGGAATTTTGATTAAAGTTCTTTGAGCAAAATTTACCAGATGTTGAGTTTTGGTGAAGGAGCAAGTTGTTTTAAGTACCTGTTTGTACAAACAAGAGACTGGATAAAAATATTAAGGTTTTTCTGAATATTTACAAGTTCACGTATTGATCATTGACCGAAAGTGAGATTATTGATTTAAAGTGAAATTACTCAACAGGTGTTTTTCGCTGCGTTTATTACTGCATTAATTTTTTCTTTCAACGACTGTAATTCGCGACACTTAATTTCGGTGAATCACCTGAAAGCTTGTATAACTCTTAAATTCTCCGGGTTTTTTATTTTCTCAACACTTGAATTTCATGGTTTTTTTTTTAACTAAAAAAGTCACAAAATTGCTGTGAAAAAATTTTCCATAACATTCCCTTTTCTCGTCTTTTCCGTTAACAGTTTATTAACAGGTAAAGACTTTTTGAACAGTTTTACTTACTCTTAATTATGCATAATGCTTTTTAGCAACTCTCAAACACCGCCGTTGATTATTTTCAAATTGAATTAGGACTTTGAACTGATTGCATTTGAAAATATTTTACACGCTCACCCTGAAAACTCAGTGGTTTTCTTTCGGTTGATTCTTTAACATAATATAGGAATTTTTGGAGAAGATTTATCAGCCGAAAACTGGGATACGTGTAGCACACAATCATCTTTCTCGGGATCGCGTTCATGTACATTTTCAAATGCTAGCTCTCACAAGTATAATCACATCCAAATTAACTTTCAAGGTACATTTTTTCTGACCAGAATTGGACTGTTGACGAAAAGCTGGCATTGCTGGAGGCTGTATAGTACGCAGCGAATTGTAAAAACACGGCTTGAGGAAGTAGCGAGGTAAGAGATTTCAAGCGCGTTTGTAACTTGTTTGTGACCTAATTGAGATCCCTGTTGTGCGAACAGGACTGTATTGTCTTTAAAATCATCGTTGAAATTTTCAAGAAATTATGTTAGAGCGAAAAATGTTTGTAGTATCGTGGCGAGAATAATTGAATGAAAAATATGCGTCGTTTATAGTGCAAAGTAAAACGCCTATAAAGAATAAAAAATGTCAAATTGTGTAACCTGTAGGTTTACTTAGTCAATGCCACATTTTTTTCTGTTTTTTGTTCGTTTGTTTTTTTTCTGAGGGGAGGCAAATTTCAGTGCAGATTCTGTGGAGCATTTCTTGAGGGCGAAAGAATTCATTTTAAAGCGGAAAGCGTGTAATATTTGACTCGGTTAAAATCATTTATTGCTGACATTTTCTTTGTTGAAAGAGTTCATTATGAGGAACAGTTGCAAGCCAGAATGTTTGCTGTGTGGAAAGACAACACAAAGAAGGCTGTAGTAGCGCACAGCGTAGCCTCGTAAGTACGACTAAACGGAGCTTGAGCAAAAACGTCTTTTGGCGACGTAAGTCAGTTCAGGGAAGTGTAACCTCAGGGCCGGGTTGTTCGAAGCTGGGTTAAGATAACCCAGGGTTAGTGCGAAATTTGAACTCAAATATGAGAGCTTAAAAAGCAAATTCAGTTTAATTCTCTTTGCCTCCAATTTGATGATTGGATACTCTAAAAAGAATAGAGAAAATTATTCGAGAAACTACTTTTCGTAATAAGAGAAAGAAACCCAGGTTAAAATTTAACACCAGGTTAGCGCTAACCGGCGTTCGAACAACTGGGGTTACGAAAATTGTATTGCTAAGTGTCTTTACCCTCATAGAAACAATTTCCCCGAAAGTGAAATCAAAAGTGGCTCCAAAACGTCTATTACTTTAAGGTGATGACGTTGCACGACACGATTTGCAGCAACGACGTTTAGTGCAACGCAGCATTACAGCATTGTTGCAACATTGCTTCGAATGGTTGCAACTTTGTACCAACATTGCAACGCTGTGTTGCGCTGAAAATCGTTGTTGCAAATCGTCTCGTGTAACATAACCTTGAAGATGGGTGGGGCAAGTCTATTTCAAATAGTTTTTGCTTGCTTTGGATGTGTCGTGCCGTACCCGTGACGGCTTCTTCGCGTTTTTGAGTGAGGGAGTGCACATCATTCATCCCATTCCAACCCCAGGGATAATTTGTAAGGTCTTACTGTACATATCTAGAACAGTATGTCGTCGTTGTCTTTCCAGGAAACGCGTTGTCGTAAAAGCCTTCTATTGTTGGAAGAACTGGACACAATATGCAAAGTAAGTCACGTGATTTCGCTCCAGCCTCCTCCTTTGTTGGCATTTAATTTTTCAATTGTAAATCCTTGAGAGGGTGTCTTTAATCTTGCATTCTTATGGCCATTAAATCTGGTGAATCATTGATAAAAATCGGACTTTTCATTCATCAAATGGAACCCCTTGGGTGCTAAAAACATTGCTTTCTTAATGCTTTCTCCTCTATCTTTTGACAGGATCATTCGTCTGCGGTTTCAGAGCATGTGCAAAGAATACCATCGTCATAAACTTGTGAAAAATGCCTTTCATCACTGGCAAATCCGGTTGATGAACAGACGGGCAGACAAAAGATACAGCAGTGTCCTACAAAGGTTTGTCTCTCATTTGAATGTTTAAACGTTTGCTTTTTTATTTGTCAGCGCGGTTAGTACAGCTCTAGTCAGTTTGATTCTCGGAACTCGACTGAAACCTTCGAGTACTAATTCAATTGCTTCAAGGCTTAATTTGATAGCTTTGAGAGTCGGTTTCACACCGTGATTTTTAGGGAGTTATTATAACTCCAAAAATGGAGTAAACATTTTAGGTACAGGATAACCTCTTTTTAGGATTTACTTTAACTCCTAATTTAACTCCGAATTTGGGGTCATTTTTACTCCTGAAAAAGAGTTCTTTTTACTCCCAGTCTGGAGTTAAAATAACTCCGAAATGGGGTTATTTTTACTCCTTACATGGTTGTTTTTTACTCTTTTTGGAGTTAATTTAACTCTGAAAGTGGAGTAAAAATATTAGGTACAGGATAACTCCTTTTTTGGGGTTATTTTAACTCCTCAATATCTGGGGTCACTTTTACTCCTGAAAAAGAGTTCTTTAAACTCCTTTTTGGAGTTAAAATAACTCCCTAAAAAATAACTCCACTGTAAGGAGTTAAATAAGCCCCACTAGAGGAGTTATTATAACTCCTTGAAAATTACTGTGCAGAAGTGGTTTTAGTTGCCTAAGAGTCGTAACTGTTGTGGAAAGGTGTGAACAATGCTACGCACTGTGATATTCATATACTGCGAGCTACAATCAGTTGCAGAAAAAAAAACTTGAGACACTGTCTCTTATTTTGGCTTGACTGGCCTGTTTATGATCTTGTGCTAGTGATCCCCCCTCCACCCCTTATCAAGGTTGCTAGCAATACAAGACCATGCTCAAAACTTGAAGGAACAACTTTGAATGGAGGGAAGGAGGAGGTGAGTATTATATCTCACAGACCTGTGACTAACAGCGGTTGGAAGGTAGAAAGGCCGGTTTTACGTCGGAGTGTATCAACATGTTTGCAACTGGTTGTAGCTCTCCATCTGGGGGATTTGTTTAGGAGTTACGCGCAAGCGGTACGCGAGACGAGACGGTTGCGGCTCACTTCGTTGGAGAGCTTGTTCACAGGCCATCGTATTTACTAATTAAATGCTTGTTTGTCGCTACCTGTAGGAAGATTTTCAAGTTGTGGTTTCTGCGGTACAAGAGAAAGGTCATCCATCGTCATCTCTGCAGGGCTTTGGCCAAAAAGGTACGAAGTCTATTCAAAATAGTTGCCTACACATACAGTTACCTTTCGCTAAATTCGACGCCTTTGGAAGCGCCACTAAGTGTTTGTCTCAGAGATATATCCGCTCGTTGCCTGCGTAGCTGGCGGGATTTTAATTGTGCTACTTTCTTAGCGGCGGCGGGGCCTCGAGGGATTTTCGCAAGCGACGACGAAGCCGCGAGGGAACTTGCTCCCAATCTTCTTGTGGCTCCACCGTCAAAAAGGAACAGCACTCGCCAGCTAATCCAGGGCTCGCACGGTATGGAATTTAGTTGTCGTTATAAAATTTAGTTGTCGGTCCTTGAAAGTTAGTTGTTGGTCCTTGAAAGTTATGAAAAATTAGAGTTTTGTTTGATAGATTAGTTGCTGCAGAAATGACAAGGTAAGGACAATGTATGATAGAGGGGAGTGATTAAACAGCGCAAACGGCACGCATTTTGGTGGACACCAGAGTTTGTGTCTGTTGAACTGTTTAAGGTCAAAAAATACTTTAAAGCAAGGAAAGGTTTTAAATTTCTTTTAACTAACAGCTAACCCTAGGGTCTGGGAAAACTTGAAAAGATCATGGAAAAAGTCATGGCGTTTGAAGAGCTCAACAGAGTTGGAACCCTGTAATCCCGGCAGCCACAAAGGCTAGTCTGCTTATAGAGAGTAGAACAATGGAAGTGACTGTTGAACGGCAAAGACTAACTCGTGGTAGTTGCACATGGAAATTTGACTTTGTTAACAACATTTTGTACGTAATCTTCAATCTTCTTTCAGGGAAAGAAACGTCGTTTCTTTAACAGATGGTCAAGTTACACAAGACAGCAGATAGAGAAGAGGAAAGCGTTTGTGGGAACTCTAGAACGAATGTTAGCAAGCATTATGTTGAACAACTGGAAAGAACACGTAAAATTGAAAAAATCGCTTAGGTAGGTGTTGGGGGTGATGCTTGATAAGCCAAGTCAGTATTTGCACTATTGTGTCGTGCTATTGTGTGAAGTTTATTGTTTTAGTGTGTAAGGGGTGGGGATTGTTGTGTACTTTGTGACGTTACTCGAGACTTGCCTTTCACTTGGTATATGGTGAACCAACCGGTTTTGTTGTTTTGAAGTATTAAGTTTGTTGCAGAATGAAACTTTTCCACCCTTTCCACCTTTTTTAAGAGCACCTGTGAAATCTGTAGGGAATACCTTACTCTCACTGAAAAACCAGTTACGTTCACTGATATTGCCAAATTTGTCTCTGAAAAAATCACAAAACCAAATACTGCCATCTTTGTGACAGCGCATATCCACTGCGTATCACAGGATGATGACACGTGACACGCAGGCCACACGAGTGGCTAATCCATTATGCCTAAGACCGGGTCGAATTGCACCATGGGATTTTATGGTCAAGGGACGCGCTATCGCTTCTTCTATGGGCTATTACAAGTTTGCAAAGGAGCAAGGGTTAAATTCGCCCCTTACAACAGTTTCACTGTCACGCCATCGAAAATAAAATGAAAACCGTGCAAAAGATAAGTCCAGAATCTGGCAAATTCGCCATTTGCACGTCTCTCATAGTACACCTTGTTTGCTCCCCAAAAGTTTCCATAACCTTTGTTTTTCATTTCTCCTGGGTATTACAACCGTCCCAAGAGAAATTGAAAACAATGTTTATGCAAAATATTTGGGGGGCAAACAACAAGTGGCGAATGTAACAAGGTAAATATACAAAGACCCTCGCCAAGATTCAGGTCGGTGCAATTTTTGATATGGGAGGTATTCGGAGAAAGTTTTACGTATATTTGTAGAGCTTTGTATGTAGAGGCCCCTCTGAGGGGCACCAACATGGCGGCCGGAAACCAACAGAAATATCTGTTACCGAGTTTTGCTACGAAAACGTGAATCCATCCTTCGAGGAAGTAAACATTAAAGTCAGGTAATAGTTTTACTAATAGAAGGACTGTAAAGTTAGCAAAGTCCCCCAAAATGAGCCACTTTTTTAAAGTACATAACAGCTCTCTGGGCCGCCACTTAAATGCCGTGTCACGCAAAAGGTTAGAAATTCAAGCGTACTCTATAAAAAATTAAAAAAGCCTTTCGAGGTAAGAATTTATCAAAATAATGAAGGTTTTTAGCTGCTCTAACACTTTCTGAAAATGAAAGCTCGGGAGGATCGATAATTCTTCTTTATTTTTGATTTTTTATGAGGTCATATTGAAAACCAAGAATTCGATACAACACCAAGCCAGTCCCAAACGTAACCCCAAAATGTTCAATATGCTTCAAAGTTTGTAGTAAATAAATGTTTTATGTCGTCACTGGAGTCGCTGGTCTTTAGGCCCTAATGAGCTTTCTATTCTTGTATTCAGAGACAGACTGCATCAGTTGACTGAAAAGAAGAATCAGCTTGCTTCAAGACGAATGATGGATCGGTGGTTGTTTGCCATAAAGGTTGTTAATTTCAGAAAGAAAGCGAGATTAAATTGGTCAAGACGCTGTACAAGGTAATGCGGAACGTTCTTAAACTTTAGCCTGGAGCAAGCAGTGAGCGGTCATAAACTTAATTGGGTTTTGCCTTTTTGTATTTACACTCCTCTTTGTTAAGACAGCGCAACGCCAATATTTAATTTTGTCTCCATTGGAGGGTTTGGATTATAATTTTTTTCTTACTTTTAACAGGAAAGCTTATGAAGCGTGGAAGATTCTTTTAAAGAGAAAATACCTGGAGGAAAGGCTGTTGGAAAATCGCAGGATATGGGAACGGTTATTCATGAAAAGTGCGTAGTTTCATTTTACATGCGGCAAGTTCAAGTAGAATAATAGTCAGTCAATACCTCCAGTAACAATAAGTTAATAAGTGTAAATGGACGAACAAGTCTAAATAGCGTTAAATGGTACTCCGGCTTTCCCCTCTTCTTAAAAACTAGCGCTTCAAACTCCAATTCGATCTGGAACGTACCAACACTCGTCAAGAGATTTCTTTTAGTTTTAGTTCCCAGGAAGTGTGTGCTAAAAACATATTGTTCATATCATAGGGGTTTATGTTGCATTAACTTTATTGGGGTGTATGTTTGTTTGCGCTTTTTGCTACGCTTGCCACCCGGGGGAACTCCCATATAAATGTGACGGGGATGCTTGTCGGAAACTTTAAATTAAACTCAATAGGGCCATTTATACGAGAAAAATAAGACGCGTCTTAAATAAGACGTGAACTTTCCGTATAAACGGCACATTTCGTCTAAAATAAGACGCGACTTAGCTAAGACGCGTCTTATGTTAGAACAGCCCTTAACACCTGTTCTTAGATAAGACTTAGCTAAGACGAAAAAACTTCGTATAAATGACCTTCGCGTCTTACATAAGACGCGAACGCATAGTACGCATGCGTTAATTTTTGGCGGGAAAATTTGGATTGCCGTTGGATTGCCGTTGCTACGGGCAACATTCACATGAAAGCGAGTCAAGAACAGAAATAAGACGCGAACCATTTATACGAGCTGTTCTCGTCTTAGATAAGACATGCTCGTATAAATGGTACAGTTCACGTCTTATTTAAGACGCGTCTTATGTAAGACGCGACCTATTTTTCCTCGTATAAATGGCCCTAATGAGACCAATGTGTTTAAGCTTGTGAGACTAAGCTTAAACCGACCACTAAAGGAAAAGTTATTAAATCTGAAATCACGGCATTTTTTTTTAAAATTTCTTCATGCATAGCCCTAAGGGAGACCTGATGGGCAAATAAAGTGACTTTCCGCCTAAACACCCTAAGTGAGACCAAAATCTATAATTTACACCTCGAAGCGAGACGACGAGTATCCCCGTCACTTTTATATGGCAGTCTTCCCCCTTTCTCCCCCGGGATTTGCCATTCATTCATTGCCTACCGTCCTTTTGCGTAAGTTCGCTATTGTCTATTAACGCACCTTTTATTACTACCAGGAATATTCAAGAAATGGAGACATCAAAAACGTCAAGTTGATGCCGAGAACGAGAAGGTGTTCAGAGCACAAGCAATTCTTGCGCGTAACCACAAAGCTAGAGTTCTGCAGGCCTGGAGAGTTGTGAACCAAGAACAACAGATCATCTCACCCATGGTGGCCAGGAGGGAAAGAAAAGAATTGGCAAGGTAGGTTAGTTTTAATTGCGGTCTACAATAGAAGAGCGCCCATGCCATTTTGTCTCATCCTTTGTTACACCAAGTTACCTTTTTCGCGTACCATGGCCAGAAATTTCGGACAACGCAACGGCGCACGCGCGGGGTTACTTGGCAATATGGCCGCCAAACACTCGAAGGAAATGTATGGCAGAAATAAAACAAAATAAAATAGAGCAAGTTCTGGCTTACCGGGAACAAGTGCCGCGATGCAGTCGTGTTCTTAAAAGTTTCCTTGGCTATTCTGATTAGTTGCTTTTCATCAGCAAATGTTACTGGCCCTGCTTTTCATCGATGTTTATTTTCGAAGCTTGGCTCATACAACGCTCTATATTACAGAGGCTTGAAATCCAATATTTGCATCCCAAACAGATTTTGATCCGCTATAGCAGACAACATAATCGAGATATCCCAAGTGCCGCGATCGCTTGAGGAAAAGCACCGTATGATGTACTATTTGACCAATTTTCACCTTCGAGGCTGATTTCATCGCCCTGCTAATTGCCTTCAAAAACAGTTCAGAGTAGCACAAATCAGTTCTACCAAAAGAGAAGGTATCAAATGTCACGCAAGCGTCTTGTTTGTGTTGATCCGAGAACCACATGCCATATTTTTTGGCAAAAAACTCGCATTTTGCAGCAAACTCCGCCATGTTTGGTATCAAAATTTTCAGTGAAAAACAAGCTTTCTAATGCTGTAGAGAATTGTGGGATACAAGGACAATGGAGAGTACTTTTGGCCAGTAAACATCCCCATGGACGCGTCACATTTTCGCGGGAATATTAAAATTTTTCACGCAACCACTAGACCGGATCGGTTTTTGTTTGTTAAAAAGTGTCGAATAACTTAAATTTAATTCAAATTGACAAGTTTAAGAACTCTGTAAGTGTTAGCGATGATCAGTGCTTGCAATATGTTCGTAAACAATGTGTATCATCAGAAGACATAATTTTCACTGTACACATCGGATACTATTGTTTGCGATATTTGCATGGAGCAAAGCAAGAACGCCTATTACAAGAGCTATGTTGTAGCTACGTCTTCTTTCTTTTGGATGTGTTGTAAAGAATGACAGAAGAAAGTGCGTTTAGCTCTGAATAATCAAGAACATTTCTTGGTCGAAGGCGACTCGTATTTTCCGCTATCTTTATTTTGGTGGTAAGACCGCAGATAGAATGCGGGCTCAAATGTCCGGAATTTCTGGCCATGGAGTCGCACAGTCCGAAGAGAAGAGAAAGGATGGAACGACCGCAATTCTCCAATCTCTGACGAGTTATAGTTATTACAGTGATGAAACTGGAGCCAACGTAGACACTAGCAGGTTCCAAATTCGACACCCTCTCGTACTTCTAGCTTGAGAGTTCGTCCGAGATCAACTTCTTGATCCCGTTTTGCAAAATTGTTTCATTTGAAATGTTTCGAGTGTTTTGTTTCATATCTCAGAAAATAAAACTGAACGTTCCACAGAGCTCATATGGTCGTCATCCGAGTCTGCTGATTTAACGTTGTGTTGAGTGATCGACAGAACCTAAAATGTAACTCCTTTGCCGAAACTCTTTTTTTCAGGGTCTTCGATGCTTGGCGGCTACACGTGCATCGACAAAAACACATTGTTGATCAAAAGACGAGAACCACTGAAAAAATCCTGGACAAGCACTTTCTGTTTTGGAGGTAAGCTTTGGTTTTGTTAAGGCGATGGCGATTATTATTTTTATAAGACTCATAATGTGTTACTCTTGTGCTACAGAGAGCGAGCCTACCTGCGAATAAAGGAGAGAGAAGTAAAGGAGACGTTGCTGGAGAGTAAGCTGTCGAGGGCGTTTAATGCGTGGAGAGGTAAGTGCACTCTTATTTATTCGAGTTATTTTCTCTGGTAAAGGGTAAAATCACGACTTTTGGGCAGTGACGCAGTGAATCAGTTACGGCGCGAATCAAAAGTGCACAGAATGGAGATATTTGCATTGGCCTTGGCAGTATTGGCGGGAAAATTAGCACCCGGTAACCGTTAACCTACGCCAAAGCGCGGGAAATCGTAAGCAGCCGCTGTTAAGCGCGGGAAAAGGTGTCGGCTGTTACCAAGTAAATGAAAATAAGGTTTTGGCACCAAATATGGAAAAAAGGTTTTTGAAATCTTTGCAATTTCTTAGTTTCACAATATTACAGCTAAGCTGGATAATTGTCTTTACCCCTCCGTATGAAGATACCATCAAACCTTGAAGACATCTGATGTGTCATGGTAGTGTTTGTATTCATACTGTCTGACCCTCTAGTAAACTTAAGACGGAATCCACCAGGAAATTGAGTAATTTTAATTTTCAGTGAACAAAAACCTTTTACCAGAATGAAATAAACAATATCGTATTCTTTTTAAAAATATTCAAGGGCTATAGATTTATAGTCATTAGGAATCTGGAATTCCAAGTTTTTTTTCGAGCCCTGTGGTTTGCAGTTTATATTTAACATTTTACGTTCAGTTGAACTTGTCCATCGCTTTGATTTCTACAGCCTTTATAAAAGAACAGCGGCACAACAGAGTAAAAGTTCGCGCGCGTAAATTTCAACTGATGGAGAAGTATTACAGTGCATGGAAAAACAAAGTGCAAGTAAAGGCCGAGGAGAAGATTGAGGAGACTGGTAAAGAGGTAAATGATCCTTGCAGCAAACTCGCAATGAGCACTATATATCCTTTTTTTTCAAGGTCCCAGTATGTTTGCCATCCAGCAAGGCGTTTTTGTCTCTTATGACCGTTTTTCTGCAAAGGGTCCATTGCGGTAAAATTAATTCAGCTAATCTATCTCACAACATATACTTGTTGCCCCACTCATTTTGCATGAGTTTGGGGGCGCATTTTCAACAAAAATATGACGTAGAGTGCGCTTGAAAGAAAGTCCTAAGACGACCTGAATGTATTTGAAAGTGAAGGAAGACGCGGAACCCGAGAAGGACATTACAGCGACCTTTTCGCCGCGTGTAAAATATCGGATAACAAAATTGATGTTTCCGAGATTTAAATAGGGGACATTAAAAACGAGACAAACCTTCGCGTATACAATACGTTAAGTAACGTAAATCACACTGCTAATGAAAATTTCACTTCCTTACCTGTATCAATACCACATGCACTAGAGTAATGTTTTGTTTGTACGTAGGCACGCAATGCGTTGCTGGTCAGATGGTCTTTCAGATATTGGCGGAGATCAGCTGAGCAACAGAAAACTTATCGTTTGTTACAACAAGAAACTGCTGACCAGTTCTACAAGACCATGATTATAAAGGAGGCCTGGGCCGTGTGGGTCAGAAGGTACCGAGTGGAGGAATGGGCAAGGTAACGATGTTTTGCGTCATTAGGTTTTAATGTAAATGAGGATTCGCTCCAAGTATTTTTAGATGGTGCAATCACCAGATGACCGAACACATGACTAGCAAGAAACTGAAGAATACCCACGTCCTTTGCATGGGACTCGAAAAGCGTTTTAAATTCCGTGGAGTTTTGGACAGTGAGCTTGTTATGGCTGTATTTTTCTGTGGTAGTCTTTTTAATGCTAAAGCAGTAGCCTTCCCTCGGTGTGCAAAATTGCATTTTGAGTCTGCTGACGAAATCTTCTGTAGTGAACACTGAGGCAAATACTGCACGAGTTGGTCGCAAGCAGTACGCTTCTGTGCTACTGATTGTCAAGCTGCTAAATCAGTCATCAGTGTGATTTGGGTGAACGCTCTGGGACGTTTTATGATTCTTCTCGAGTCGGTATTTTTAGATATATGTTTGACGCATTTTGCGCGGGTATTTTTTTATTCTCAAATCAGGGATCACGCTCGAGCAAGGAAGGAAGGTTTTCTTAGAAAGCTGTTTCAAGCGTGGCGCGGATTCATTAAAGAAACTCTTCAGCTCGAAATGCAACACTTTGCCACCTCACTGTCCGGCCTAGACTCGTCTTTTGGATCATTTACCGCTCCGCCTTTTCGTAATGTGCTCGGATCGACGTTCGGCTCCACCTTCGGGTCAACTTTGGGTTCGCCGTCGCCGACCATGTCTGATGCGCTGACGTCATCTGGTTATGGGGTGTCAATGAGGAGGGGCTCTGGCAGTGTATTCACGTTTGGTGTGTTACCCAAGGAAAGAGATGATGATGTAAGTCTCAATGTACAATGTATCTGTCTCTTATTGCTGTTAATATGTAATTTTGTTGCAATGCGCAAGTTGTGATCCTTTAAGTAACTTCAAGGATGAGAATTTAAGCGTAAGTTTACTACTCAGTCGGGCTCGTTCTGCCGTCCTCTGTATCACATTAGGGACCTTAAGCAAGGACGACGACGACGGCAGTGAAAACGTCGCTAAAAAAATGAATTTGCGTTCTTTCAAACATAATCGCGTCTATTTGGACCCTCTCAATATGTCAAATGCAGGCGACTTTTCCTGGAGTTGAATTCTTAAGGATTTTATTCAAGTTCAAAAAGAGGAAGGAAAATTCGTCGTGGCATGTCCACGTCTTCCACAAAACGGCAAATTAGGAGTTTTCACGTCGTAGTCGTGCAGAGGACGTCAAAGAAATGTACTAAAAAGCATGATGCACGTGCTGAGCTGTTGTTTTGATCATTAAACCTATAGAGTGTTTTCAAGTGACGTCACGGCGGCCATATTGGTGTCCCAAAACAATGAAACGGCGGCCATGTTGGTGTCCCAAACCAGTCCTTTGGGAGTTGAACTCTTTTCTTATGCAAACGCTTTCTTTTGTTCCAATAAATTTGCATAGATGCTGGCCACGTGAGTGAAAACACTCTATTGTTTTTTGAAGTCGTCGTTGTGGTCGTCGTCGTAGTTGCTTAATAAGCTCCCTATTTTTACGTTTTTACCGGTTCTTTTATAGGGAGTTTGTACATTTCGTTGCTGTCGCTGCGAGATTCGACTTGAAAATTCGTAATTTCACGTTTTGTGGAGGACATAAACAAGCGACGATGAAAGTTTCTTTCTATTTCTGAACTTGGATATAATTCTTTGGAATTCAACTCGAAAAGAGTTCACTTCGATTTGACAAAGTAAGCGACCTGGGAAAATCGTGATAGAGATTGACAGGACGAGAATTGAGTCGGTTTTCGCCGATGTCGTCGTCGTGGTATTAGGGACCTTAAGCAACAACGACGACGACGGCAGTGAAAACGTCGCTAAAAAAATGAATTTGCGTTCTTTCAAACTTAATCGCGTCTATTTGGACTCTCTTAATATGTCAAATGTAGGCGACTTTTCCTGAAGTTGAATTCTTAAGGATTTTATTCAGGATCAAAAAAGAGGAAGGAAAATTCGTCGTCGTATGTCCACGTCCCCCATAAAACGTCAAATTAGGAAGTTTCACGTCGTAGTCGTGCAGTGGACGTCAAAGAAATGTACTAAAAAGTGTGATGCACGTGCAGAGCTGTTGTTCTGATCATTAAACCAATTTTTTTTTTTTTTTTTTGAAGTCGTCGTTGTGGTCGTCGTCGTAGTTGCTTAAGGGACTTTACGAAAAACGACGGCGACAGCAAGGAGAACGTCAGAAAAGCAATAGGTTTAATGAGCAAAACAACAACTCTGCACGTGCATCACGGTTTTTTGTACATTTCTTTGCTGTCCCTGCACAATGGACTTGCTACAAGTCGACCTTTTGCCTTTTTTGGCCGCGAGCGACGAAGTCGCGAGAGGTCTTCGTCCCGTGCCATACGAAATTCCACGAAGGACTTTTTTGAAAGTCTACCTGCACAACTACGAGGTGAAATGACCAAATTTAAGTTTACTTAAGAACGGGAACGGCAATTCGATAAATTCTACCATCTCTGTCTGAATTCGGGCGCGGTCCCCTCTCTTCAGCTCCAACCAAAATTCCCTTCTTTTAAGTAACAGGGGGAATTGAGATAATCGCGACAAAGTTTAAAAGGATGTGAAGTCTATTTTTCAGCGACATTTTCACGGACGTCGCCGTTGTCGGATCGTAATCTCCCTACTCCCTGTTGAGAATCTAACCTTCACTACAAAATGCCCAAGCTCTCGGTTATGGGAACTTATAAAAAAGATGTCTGCTATCCAAAAAATTGGTATTGAATTGATTTAGCACCATTCTAAGGAGTTTTCTTTTTCTCTTTTCCTCTTCCCAGACTGCCTCTTTGCCAGGACGGATTGACCAGATAAATCATCTCCTAAGACCAGGGAGCCCACAAAACCGACCCATCTCTCCCATATCCATTTTAAGAGACTCCCGTCCAGTGTCCCCCTTGGTATTCAATTCAAACCATACCAGCCCCACCCCTTCCCCCAGTCCTGAGCGGGATCCTTACCCACCCACACCTCCCATCAGATATCAAGACTTCTCTCCTGTCAAGTCAGAAGATGATACTGGGATTCACTCAGGAAGCAGCGAATCTGATCATGAGGTATATAATGGGAAAGAGACAATGAAGCAGTGGTATAGAGCGTTTTCATTCCCGTGGCCAGCATCTATGAAAATTTATTGGAGTTAAACTCCCACAGGATTGGTTTTGAGCACGAACATGAGCCCCTTTCCACTGTTTTGGAACACTAATATGGCCACCTGGACCTCATGCGTCATAGAATGGGTGAATCGATCTTCTGCCTATTCGCGACATAGACTCCTAATCTTGCAATGAACGAAGCAAAGAGTTCAGACTGATGGCTTATGGTTTTAAGTCCTGCCTGCGTGCCATTTTCGTTCTGTAGTTGTCTATTAAAGGGGTATCGATGGCATAGTGCCTGGAGACCCTATGTTTCACTACGTGGCTCACAAAACTCCAGCTTACCTCGGTTTTAGTAGCATTAAGCATCGGAAGTACAGTAGGTACACGGTACTTGCCCCCTCTACCTAGTGCATCGCAAGTGTTCCTCCTATAGTACGTCCCATGTACCAGCTTATATTATATCTGGGTCAAAAAGAGTACAGTTGGCTGGTGGTATCCACCTATATAGCTGGGTCAGAGAGAAAACAACACGCCAGCCCGACAAGGGCAAGTTGCTATGGAAACCAGAGATAAAAAGTGGTAACGATGTCATGCAGGGGAACCTTTTTGTTTAAGTCAGGGGTTTCGTTTCAGGACGGTCGCCGGACGGTTTGACGCGTACGAAATAATATTTTTTTTAAGTGTAAAAAGAGAACGAACGACTACAAATCGATAGTTATAATTGTCAAATCAAATATTTAATTTTTTTATGAGCTTTTTTAATATGTTAAAAGACCTTCCCGGCTAACCAATTCCGGACCAGCAAACGCAAGAAATTGCATTTTAGAGAGTCCAATTTCCTGGGGGAGCATGTCTCCCGGACCTCCCTGTAAGTTCGTGTCTCCGGCGCTCAACGTTTGCGCCTGCGGCATGACCTGTGCAAGTCCACCAGCTAAACTATTGCATCCGGTACTTCCAAATGCTAGCGAAAATCCTCTAAGTGTATAACGATTCAACCGTTCTTACTATTCTCCCTGCATACATAATTAGCACATTGCGGAATTTTAGCTATATCCTTCAGATTCCGCCGTGCTCTGCGTCTTCAGGGCAGATATGATGCTTTGCCGTCTCTTTGCTTAAATTCTCGTGTTTTGCCTCGATCGTTGTAATTTTGCCCGCGTTCCGGTGAAGGAAGTTTCTGTCGCCCTACCCTCCTCCCCTGGTGCCGGTCGACGCGGCTACGCTTAACTCCCGCTGCATACCTTAGTTGCCACAGTTGTCGCGGTCTCGTCCCATAACTTAGTTTACCGTGATGTGGTAATAGGTATGCAGTGAGGATAAATTACAATTTGGCGTCTTTTTCCCTTCTTTAGGATGACCGCATGAGTACTGCATCTTGCACCTCTTTTACTGGTCGAAGCACCCAGAGTGAGATGCGAGACCGTGAACTCATGGCAACTGAAACCATTATTCACTGGAGAAATCTGCCTCTTAGTTTGACGTTTAGAACATGGCTGAAATACACGCGACAGAGAAAGCTTCAGAGGGAACTGCTTAACTACCTCACGAATAACAAGACCATGGATTTGATGGTGAAGACCTTGGCGACGTGGAGAAGGGAACTCTACACTAGAGTTACTGCTAGACAACATTGGGTTAGTTGACTGTAATAGAGATCTTTGGACGACTAGGAGGTCGAGATGTAGTGCGCGCGCGTGTAAATCAGCGTCATTTTGGCGGGAAAATGCTATAGCCGTCGTCATTCTACTACGAGTTTTAGCGAGATGGTCTTAGTGGTAGAAACAAGATATCAAAATGTTAGAAGTTTTATCATTTGTGCGCTGGAGAGGACTTAACTTCCTTCAATAAAAATAACCGAAAAATAACCGTGCTACCTTTTCTGGCGACGTGAAGTGAAATCTGCTCCTCATAGTCGTCCTCGAGTCTAAAGGACTGTAATATCTTTGCCTCAAAGCAATGTTCCGTGGTAAATGTATTGTATTGCGGCCTCTGAAAATGTCACCGAGGAAGGTGTCAAAGCATTCGCCATTTTAACTCGTCCTAAAGTTTTCTTTCTTTTCTTCTTTTGTATCAGCTTTATACGTCCCGTCTAAAATGCCTGAGGGTTTGGCACGAGTACGCAGATTCCAAACGCATTCAGGAAGATATGAAGTCACTGGCTGACAAGCATCGCAGGCTCACACTTTTGAAAGGACGCTTTCAGAAATGGAAGAAGCGGGTGTGTTGTTTATTTGCAAACCTGGAGTTGTTTTATGGGGATGACTGTACGCTCAATTATGTTCATTTTTTTCAGTGCACGTCCAAGAAGAAGCTTCAGGCGCTGATAGGACAGTGGCAAAAGAAAGCATTTGGTAAGCGGAATAGTCAGATTTTAAAAATAATAATAATAAAAATAAAATTGCCATCATGGAGCGTCTGCAGTTTTCTTAAATCCCGTAAACCGCCGCTAATTAGCCCCTCCCAGATTTGTAGGCCCATCGACCGGCAAACAAAAAAAATACATCCGATTATTACCCCCCCCCCCCCCCCTCCCCGCCCCCAAGAAATAAGTCCTCTTGAGCTTGTATTGAAACGACTTCGATTTATCATGATATTATGAAGCTCAATTAAAAACCAGCAGCACTGTTATACCTTGTTTCGAATAAGCCCTTTTTGTATTCCAGTCATAAACCCCCATCGGATATAAGACCCCCCCCCCCCCCCCCTGTTTATAAGCCCTCCTATAACCCCTTATGAGGATGTTTAAGCCCAGGACTTATAAGCAACAGTTTACGTTATTTGTAAAGAACAAGGCCTGTTACAGAATAGAGCGATTTTCGTATGACCTTGAAATGAAAACGCGCGAACAAAACAGAAACAACAAACAAACGGAAATAGAGCGATTTGATTGGTGTATGAAACGGATACAAACGCACCTGGCTTTTGGTTGGCTAAGCGAACGCGCGGGTAAACAAACTTGATGCCCGAAGAACTTTCTAGAAATTTCTTTGACGTCATACTGCAACACGATTGGCCAATCGAACGATGCCTTCTCCATATTAGGATTTCTTTGGCGGGAAAACAAAGAGGCCATGTTTTGATCTTTTCATCCATTGGCTGATGAAACAAAGAACGAACACTTACCGAAACCTTTTTCAAGGTCATACGAAAATCGCTCTAACAAACGAAACTGACGTGTTGTCTCGTAGGAGGGGTAACATTAGACCTTGGTTTTATAAACTGAAGTGATAAAGATAATTTAGACTTTCAGGAGCTAGGTCTTCTTCAACAACCAACAAATCTCTGAGCCAAGACAAATTTTACTTGGCCGCACCGTAGAATTGCGTTCGTACCCTGAAAAATTATGACCACTTTTATGTCTTTCGATTGGCTCCTGGAGTAACGACGTAACGATGGAACTGTTTTTGCTTCTTTTGCAGTGACGGAAGAAGACAAAAGCTCCACTCAAGTAATTCAGAAGAAACAAAAAGCTCGGTTTGTTCGTCATGCTTTTTACTACTGGGCTAAAATGACCACGAAGAGTCAAGAGGCCAAGCGATTATACATGGAGAGACTTCTTCCAAAGTAAGCATTACCTTGCAGACTACCTCGTGTCCTTGTTTTTGTTATGTTTTATTTCCTAGAACTTTAGTTTTGTTTAGAAAAGATGAAGCAAAGCATAATAGCCACTGAAAAGGGCATCATTCAGTTTTAAAATTTTGAAGGCTGTGAGTTTAGGATCTTGTAACGATAAAAGAAGTAGGAAAGACGCTTCGCGTCCATACTCAATCTAGTGCTTTCAACAATATTTATTAGACGGACATTCTCTACGGCACATAGTGTCATTCCCAAAGGCTCGTCTTATAGAGAATTGACTGTTTGTGATCATAACGCTTTCTCTATTTTCAATTTTACGAAGATGTTTTGTGGCCTGGCATGTTCTTGCTTCTACACGAGTCACAAACAGAAGAAATGTTGTGCTGTTTGGAGAAAGAAGGCTTCTCGTTATGGTAAGGAGGAAGTTCTTTTTCATGTTATTTTTTTAAGGACGTGAAATCTACGACCACGATTACCACTTCCATTTGCGGGACCTTGTTACAGTTAATTCTTGTTGTGTAAACCTTTGTATCCAAGAAACAAGTAGAAGATAACGGTTTAGGTTATGGTCTGTGGAATGTGGACCATTCAAATGAAAACTCTTTAGTAGCACTTTCACATGGTTTAGTCTTTTTCTAAGTAGTAACAGAAAACCCTAAGGAAAGGTACTGTTTTGTTTGTTTGTTTGTTTTTTTGTAAATGGTTAAAAGTGTTATTTTCCACGCTTAACTGTAGGCTTTCCGAGAATGGCAAGCACGATTTCAAGCTGTCAGCCTAGTGGATGAGTTTATCGAGGTTTGTACAACTTCTTACTTTGAATGATTTAGTCTTGAATTAGCAATACTAACAGTGATTATTTTCGACACATCATCGGTTCTCAAGATGGGAGTTTTTTGAAGGAGACGGGAAGTTGTTGTAAAAAGATAATAAAGCTGGTCTTTCTTACTTTTGATTGCTATGAACTAGAACTAACTTGCTAAAATTATTTTTCCTCTTCTAGCTTAAGGAAACTGATCGACTTTTGGAAGTTCTCAGAGGCTGGCATGCTTGGGCAAATGGTAAGCTGTGTAAAGCTATAGTTACCGTTCCGTTAAAGTGTTCCTTTAGGAAAATAATTTAGAACCCTATGAGCCCTAATAGCGTGCGAACGCAGACGTTTTTCCGGTCGTCGCTCCATTTTTCGGGTGGAGAAAAGCGACGACCGGGAATACGTCTGCGTTCATAGGCTAAAGCCCCAAAACCCTGAAACTATGGACAAAGCAAACGATAAGATTTTTATCATAGATGGTGATGCTTATTTGTATGTTTATTGATATATTTATTTTAAAGGCATGAGCACGCAAAGAAAACAGGCTCGCCTGTTTCGTCGTTCTGTGGAACTGAAGATTATGAAGGAGATTTTTACTGAGTGGCTGAACGGAGCCCAGCAACTTCAGTTAGCAAGAAGGACGCACGCACACAACATTATGAGAAGGTATAAAGAATGGAAAACAAAGCACCTTTAAAAAATTGCAATCTTGGCTTTCGTTCGTGCATGAAGCAACCAGACCTAAAAGATTGATCGGTACTTTTCTTTTTTTTTTCTCAGTGTGTTTGTCTGCTGGAAAGATGTGGCTTTGGAGAGGACAAGAAACAGACGCGCCATGCACGACTTCAAGAAACACGCGGCTTCAAACTTGGTAAATGTTCGTCTAATTAAGTGGCTATTTGACTGAATGACTAACTGATGAGTGATTGACTGACTGGCTGATTGATTGACTGACTTATTGAGTGACTGACTGACTGCCTGACTGACTGGCTGTCTAGCTGAATGACTGACTGACTGGCAGACTCTCTGACTGACTGACTAACTGACTACCGACTGACTCACTGGCTGACGGACTGGTTGACTGATCGTATGACTTAATGTGTGAACGTTTTATCTTATTGACTGATCGTTTCCTTATTTGATTGACTGAGCGACTGTTTAACTTATTGGCTGACCTCTTTTTACAGCTCGCTCGAAGCTTTCGATTCTGGCAACAGCTCCACGGACATTCCGAGGTATCGCGGGCCCATAGCCAACAGCGTGACCAGAATCAATTACGCGAGTGTTTTCAAGAATGGCGGGATTATACCTTGGAAATTAGAGCGGACAAGTATTATGTGATAGCCATACAAAAGAAGGTATGGTGGGAAAAACGTTATTCTTTGGAGCACGATCATATGACATTATTCGCGATAGGTCTTCTGGTTGTTGTACTAGACCGGTGGAGACTAGATGGAAAGAGTGGCAGGAAATGGCGGGAAACTGAGACTGGGCAAAGTGTTTTGTTAAAACCAAACCGCGAGACTCTGTTGCGAGCCTTTTTAATAATATCAAAGTCAAATCACTAAATTTTGGCAGCAGGGAGCTTCGATACATCACAGCATAATCGAAATGCCTTGACCATTATTAGAGATGTTGTTTGTACGATATACTAGGAAAATAGTTATTGTATATATTTTAATTTGGCAATGACGAATTTGGTTTCACTTAGTTTAGGCAGAAAGTTTTCTTATTTTTTTTTTGCTTGGTGCTGTTTCTGTAGCACACTGAGTTAAGAAGTCAATTTATCAAGTTATAAATACTAAAGCATATCAATAGATTATTGGTTGTGCACGGTTTGTACATATAGCAAAAATGATAAAGCAATGCTGCTGCTTCCGTGTTGCATTGATGTAAGGAAAGACTCGGTCTCGCCAAGTCTAGTAAAACAAGGGTATAATCCTGACCGCATTTTCTGTGCGTTTTGAAGCCGCACTGATTAATCTTAACGAACGTTTCATCATGATTTATGCCACTAAAATGATTAAGGCTTGTCGTTTTATAACTCCTGTCGGAAATGGCATCCCTTTGATTGATCCTGAGAAACCATTTAGCTGCTTTGTTTGGATTGAGTTTTTCAGTTTCTTTTGGCTATTTTTTACTCTGCGAATATAGCCGTGTCCCTTCGTTCCTTGCTCCTCGCCGCGAAACGTTCCTGACGGCGAGAAGCAAGAAGAGACGGTAGTATTCGCAAGCTAGCTTTCTTGTATCTCTGAAAACAAAATGAAGAAATTAATTAAATCTTTTTCTTGGTGTGTTACACTCTTGGTGAGAGTAAATTGAAAGGCATCTTTAATAATGTTGTATGTCTTGAGAAGGTTATTGAATTCTTGTTAATTTAGATGCCTTCGTTGTTTTTTTCTAAGATTTTGCAATAAAGTGGTGCAGAGCTGGGAATCTCCCGAGAACACTTTGTTTTCCACGAATTTTTCGAAATTCGAGTTTATAAAATTTTCTTCCGTACGTTCTAAGACCCACGATAATCGGATTTAGTGATTTCGGAGTATATTTACTCTTCGTAATTAATAACAGCCAACGGACATGGGATATAACCGTTGTTTTAGCTGTTATAAATTAAATCGTGGCAATTATTTGCTTTAGGTTCCTAATTTTCATTGCTAATTATTATATTTTCGCAATTTCCATTTCTTCTCTCAGATATTCTTTTGGTGGTACGACGAATACACCTCCAGGAAAACTGTAAGTTTACACCATTTGTTAATTTATTTTTCGCATTTCACGTGTTTAGCACTGACGCTCTGGAGTTATCAGTATAAATCGAAAGTAGACAAGCCTTCATCTGGAACAAAAACATATTAATTACAGAGAAATATGGAGTAGCGTGTTTTTGTAAAACTAATATTTTAGCTCAAAGGAAGCTTCCTATATATATTAAAACAGTGCTTACCAACGTTTTCTTTTCTTTCCGTTTTTCTTTTTCTGTTCTTACAGACTCGTCGTCTCATCCATACGTGGAAAAGCATCACCGAAGGTGTGAAAATAACTAACAGATGTTCTTTATAGGTTTTTGAGGATGTTAGGCCTTTCAAAATATTTCCCTTTGTAAGAGCATCGTGCTGAACTCCCGTTCAATTTAATTCATTTCTGCTTCCGCATATATAGTGTGTTTTTTTTGCTTGCTCTTTCTGAGAAAAGAAGTTCGGTATGTCAGTTTGTTGCAGGGGTTTTTAAACTTTGATGGCCAGCGATGCCTCTTATGTCTGATAGAAAGTTATGGATATGTATTGTGGAGATGAACTTTTTTAATTTAGTTTTCAAACTTGCATCGTGGGTGATAGGCAAATGAGTCAAGGAGATATCGAAGCAAACTCACGTTTCCGTTGAAAAGCGCATGAAGACGGATGCAGGCTAGTCACGAGTGATTTTGATATTACAGCTGATTGGTTTAGAACGTGGCCCTAAACTTTTTGGCCAATCAGAAAGTGTAGTAAGCAAACTCAAAGCGACCACGAAGCAAGCAAGAACTGTTTTAACGTGGAAAACGCTGCACGGCTAGTTTTTGCAGATGGTGAAAACTAAATTTGATTCTTTTTGTTTTTGTAGAAGCAAAGGTGTTAAATACCAGGGCGATGCACATTGCCGAAGATTCCGAGAAGAAACTGTTACGCCGTTTGTTTGACTACTGGGTGCAGGAGGCTCATAAAGTACAGAAAGCTAAAAACCACGCCCACGACAAACTGATGAGAAGGTAAAAAGAAAAACATAAAATAAACCGGAATAGAGGTCTCAGCCTCTTCTCCCGATCACGACTGATCAGTTTCAAACTACCGAATGGAAGAAACTAAAAAACAGAACTTTTATCCTTTACGAAGTGAATTTTGAAACGTTTTTTGGTCCATTCAGAGTTTTAGACCGTAGACGTTGTGCAGGGGCACTCCGATATCGGAATGCTTTGCATTTGACCGGAAAATTCTTGTTTGAATTTCTAAAATGCGTAGTCCAGGGTTCAGAAAGTGCGCGATGGAACGGAAAGAATTTACGAGAATAAGTTGGTTGAAAATCATGATACTGATTATCATCCATTATTTCACGCCCTCCATGTCTGATTTAGCGGTGGTTTTAAACGGAGAGATTAGATGTTGATCGTTAGATTTGGTCGAGGCGTGTAAAAAGATAACTGAGGCCGTGGATATGGGTGCCAATATTTCATGATCAGGAGAATTTCTTTCCAGAGAACACTACATCGGTCCTCGTAGTATTTCTAACCCAATAACTGTAAAATGTTAAAGTTTTTAGCATTATTTCAATAGTAGTTACTGTATTTACTTTATGTGACTTGTTTCAAACATGTGCTGACTTTTTTCTCTCTGTTATCTCTCAACAGTACACTGCTCGGCCTTCGTCAGTACGTGCACTGTCGAGCAGAAAGGCGCCAAGCATTACAGGACATTCATCGCAACAAGGCTCATCAGCTGGTAGGCACTTTGTTCTTTATAATACTCATTTTTGTCATGTCTAGACACCGAGAAGTAGGTTATAACTAATTAAATTTTAAGTCGATTTCGTTGAGTCTTTCAAGTGTTTGTTGTTGCTTCTGAAATGAACAATACTTCCTGAAAAATTCCAAGTCAGAATTTGCAATATTTTGTGGTAATTAGGATCCGATTTCATTTTTTTCGATTCAGTGCATTTTTTAAACCCTTGAAAGTATGAGTTACTTAGCCTAAGTCGGCAATAATTCAAGAAGACAAGGCAATAAAATTTCAAAGTAAACAATAAACAAAACGTGTCATTGGTTCTTGAATAAATAAGGCCTTTCACCGCAAACGCTGATGTTACAATTGCAATTGAGGAAAACAGATCAGGAGTAATTTTTGTAACCATAAAATCGTATTCGAATAAATAATTTATGTTAAACTGGTGTTTTTTTCTTTAGTTGTTAAACTCCTTTAAGACTTGGAGAGAAAGTTTCCAAAGAAACGTTAAGAACTTGGAAATCCTGGAAGAATATCTTGAGAAAAAAGATACAGAATTGCTGCACCACTGTCTGGTGAAGTGGATGAAGTTTATGCTGAGATGCAAAGCTGAAAAATCTTACCAGAAAAAACTTGTTGTCAAGGTAAATTGCGAAACTTAATAACTATACTTCTATTAAGATAAACATGAAAGGACGTTTTGTTGGTCCAATGAGCTCTATTACGATAGTTTGATTCATTATTAAATTTGGAACATAGAAAATCATTTTGAAATGGGAGGAAACCTCAGAATATTAGCTTAGTTATCAAAATAGAGAAAACGTTAAATAGGCAATGAATGCTTTAGGATAGAGGGTTTTGTCATGGATTACAAATGACGAACTTATTTTGGTTATATTTTTCAAGATGCCAAAACTACGACGTAGCTTTTCAAGAACATGTTTAAAATCAGGCTCTCAGAGGCTTTTTTGAGTCCTGTACCATAAAAAATGGAAGTTGTATATTTGTTTGTTTGTCGGTTTGTTTGTCTGTTTTACTTTACAAATTTCTTTAGCACTCGCTGGGATTCATGGGATAGTGTTTTACCCTTCCAAACCACATGTAGTATTTGCTCTTCATTCTTCAAGATTTTGCGGGCTAGCGATTCCCCAATTCTCAGAAGTATAGTAGAAAATTATAGGGGTTCACTTTCCACTGTCATGCTATGAAGGAAGATATATGTGGGTCCCTATTATTTATAATCGATAAGATTTTATTGTTGCATTCTGCAGTCCTTCCAACGATGGTGGCTCGCTCTGTACACAAAGAAAGGAAGTGAAAAACTTCAAGAGGTAACGAACAAGTGCTTTATTGTAGTTATCTAATATTAAAACGGTTTTTAAATTTAGTCTCTGCATTTGGGCAAAAGGCCGCAAATCACACAGGCTATGATCACAGCAATGTTCTTGTATTTGGCAGAAAATTCTGTTGAGAAGAACGCGAGATGCTGGGCTCCACTGGAAGCACTGGATATACAGTGAGTGCGCGCTTCAGTTATTGATTGATATCGATTTTACCCTAGCTATAGACTTCATACTGCGTTACATCGCTCTCCTTTAGACTCCCTTGAAAGGCCACAAAATGTCGTTTTATTGAACAAACCCTTAAATGATGAAAAACAACATTAATCATAACTTTAACAAAATTCTCAAATGTGATTGGCTATCAACTGTCCTGATTTCAGTAATAGCAGGACAGTGTAATATGACAGTACGCGTCATCGCGCACGAGCGCGTGAATGTTTTGTTTTGTTTTTGTTTTTGCTTGGTTTTTTTGTTGTTTGTTCGCTTCCAGCAAAATACCCTCGGAATATCTTTTATTTTAAGTTTAAAAAATCTCATAGTTATGATTAATCGGTAACAGAACTCCTTGGCGTCCAATTCGGTCTGTAATCTTGGAGATACAAGCACTCGTATGATCACAGACCGTAACTGTGGACTCCACTCACTCCTGTTGTTAATAATAATAATATTATTATTATT
This sequence comes from Porites divaricata, assembly GCA_038088405.1. NCBI lineage: Eukaryota > Metazoa > Cnidaria > Anthozoa > Scleractinia > Poritidae > Porites > Porites divaricata. The sequence goes on from JBBMOI010000008.1 coordinate 3,453,706, forward strand.
ATTATTATTAATAATACAGTGGTAATATAAACAGCTGCTATATATGTCATTATACCACTCTTTTGTGCATTCAAAGGGAAGCATTCCAAGTCTTGCGAAAAATCTGTGTTGCTCTCCCGCATTTTGCATTCGCAGAGGTAAAGAAGCAAGCTGAAATGGCGGATAATCTACAAACAAGACATGGCCGACAACTTGTTCATTCATATTTCCATCTGTGGACAGACAAAACTCGCCAGATGCAAAGAGCAAGAGAATTTCATGATCAAACTTTACTGAAGAGGTATGCTAACATTTGAATAACACCCAGAGAGGGACAGAATACATGAACGAAGCTCCTTATTTGTCCTGAGTCATCTACCCTTTCATTACATTTTGCGAAACTAATCAGCCTTTCTTTTTCGCAGATCGCTGGTGGAATGGAGGAAAGTTATCAGGAAAAGGATTGATGAAAGAAACACTATAAAGTCATTTCAAGATCAACTGATGAACAAGAAGGTGAGACAAAGTGTCCTTTTTTATCGCCTCCAAACACAAATTTCGACTCAACTCTCTCTTCCGTTAAACACCTGTGTAGTCTCTTAATTTTTGAACATAGCAATGACGTGGGAGTCGGTTCATTAGTGGTTCGTGCTTCTATTATTACAGAGTGGATGCGATTCCTGATATTGACTTTCCCATGCGATATTGTCATTAATTCCTGGTCGTATCGTCTGAATTTTTCTTCATGTTCTGCGTTTTAGACCTGCAGGAAACCATTATTTCCCACTTCCAATTCGATCAGGGATTCGAGACCACCTGAAGATAGTAAAGAAACATTTATGATCTATGATGCTTCCTTGTTCTTGTCTCAGAGAAAAGTTGTGTTTTTGCCACAATCTTCTTCTTGCGGTTTTTATGTCATAGATTTCTCGTATGTTTTACGAATGGCGTGATGCGCTTAAACTCGCCCGTAAACATAAAAAGCTGGTAGAAGGGCAAATGGTACATCACAGCAGACGAATGAAACAGGGAGTCTTAAAAGAATGGAAGAAATTTACACTGACGAGCCGCGCCGAGAAGCACTATAACAACACGGTCACTTCCAAGGTACGGAGAATTTCTCTTGAAATACACAATCTTGGAATTTAATGGAGGTGTGTCACGAAATTTACCAAATTCAAACAGTGGCACTGCCACCAAATTGCGTTAAACATAAAAATAACCGTTCAAAACGTTACAGGAAGGTACAAATAACACAGAAAATAGAAAAGAAGCGCTGATGGACAAACGTGAAGAAGATAACGGCTCGCTATCAGTGTGGTTTTTGAAAACTTACTAGTCTAACAGGTTTTCAAAGTTCATTATTGTTATTTGTAACGTTTGAAATACATTGATACACATTGCGTAGCAAGACAAACAAACCATGCCAAAGTGATTCTGAGTTAGTTTTGCTCAATCAGAGCACACTTAAAAAACTGTCAACTGTACAGCAAGACAAACAACGCCCCTACAAAATGCTCAGAGTTTGCCGAATATCACCCAATCTGTGGGTTTGATGTTTCTTCTACTGCTTATTTTTGGCTTTGTAGAGCTCCTTGTACAAATCAAGGTTTACGTCCTTCACTAGAAAGTTTGAGATCAGGGTAAATCTTAGCACCGCTCGAATATTGTGAGGAGTTAAATTCAGTTTGTTTCTTGCAGTTTTTTGCAGAGTGGAAAGCGAAAGCAGAACAAAAGTTGGCGGATAAAGAAAAGGAGAAGGTAAGATTCATTTGTCATAAGGAATATTGTATGAATTATCCTGTCATCGGAAAGCAGTGAACGGCATTCTTATCCTGATTAGTTCATTTGCTTGTTTTCGTATGACGTATTGTAACCGGCAGTTGACACACTTGCCGCGGTTTCCCGCCAAAAATGATCGTTAAGAGGGTCGTAATGGGATAAAACTTGAGATCCCATAAGCCAGTAATAGGCCATTTCAGAGTTCCCCCGGGCCTCTGTATCAAAACGAGGTTAGGTGCTCAACCTTTGATATGGAAATGATTTTTCATTGTCATGCAGATAAAACTCATTTCCACAAGAAAAGTTGAGCACCTAGCCTCGTTTTGATACAGAGGTCCGAGGGAACTCGGAAGTGGCCTATTTTATTCGTTGATCGTAAAAATGGAAATATTACCGGTTAGTTGTGAAAAAGTCAACCGTGCAACTGTTTAGCCACAATTTGTCATACAGAGAGTGTCTTTTAATATACGCGCTTAAGCCTGTCTTCACGTGACTTGTTTAATTTTCAGCCTTTTTTCCGTCCCCAGAACGGTTTGTAAAGGCATAAAAAACTTTTGAACTTTTTCAAAACAATTGAGTTTACTTCTTGAAATGTAAGTTAAGAACCGTAAAACCAAAATATAACCCGTTTACCGTAAATGCCACCATCCCATTGATCCCCTTAATTCAAGATTTGTTGCCCTAGTTGTAGCATAAGACCATCTGAATAAACTCTGCTTGTGTGTCTTCTTTTAACAGCAACAAGACGAAATTGCTGGTGATCACTACAAGAAAGCTCTGAGGTAAAAAAAAAACATTATGCCTCACTCTCATCTAAACTGTTTTATGACGTGCTTGATAAGGGGTGGCGAATGGTACCTCGCAAAACGTGGATCTCGGAAAATTTTGGCAAGATCTCGAAATCTCGGAAGCGTTTTTGACAAGTCTCGAAGTCTCGTTTTTGCATGGTTTTTTTTTTACTTTTTTTGAGTCTCGAAACTTTTTACCAAAGAGTCTCGGGCTCGGATTCCTAATTAGGATCTCGGCGTCTCGGTGAGTCTCGGATTTTACCATTCGCCACCCCTTTGATAGAAATGTAGATAGACCTGAACCGACACAAGCGTGACAATCGACTTCTCCTCTTGTTCCAAGGCACGATTAGCTCAGTCGGTAGAGCGCTTGACGCCAGAGCGAAGGTCGCGGGCTCGATCCCCGGAGCCGGAACAATACTCAGGGTCGTAAAATGACTGAGAAAAGAAGATACTGCGTTTCTCCTGCAAACGGCTATACCTTGCGGGGCTTAGATGACCACGTCAAATGCTGATCCCGTCTCCGTAGCAGACGTAAACTTAGTGTCCTTAATTAGTACTTCCTTCCTACTTTTTTTTTGTTGGTGATAGTGACTTTTGAGATTATTATCTCTTTTTTAGCAAATTGTGCTTCCGAGCTTGGCTTCACGACACCAAACTTGAGTTATACAGAGTACAAAAGGACAAGAGGAATGTAGTGAAACACTTCACTATGTGGAAGAAAAGAATCGCTCTAAACACTATCGCCACTGAATTGGTGCGTCTTTTATTTCCTGATGTTTATGTCTTCTGATAACGAAAATGCGACCCTTTGAGTTCAAACTTGCTTTGCGCTCATTGACTATACCCTTTTAAATTGTCGATGGGTCCGTTTCTAGGCAACATGTTTCTTCATCCCTAGAGACTTGGTGACGTGATAGAGCGATTTTCGTATGACTTGAAATGAAACGCACGAACAAAACAGAAACAACAAACTAACGGGAATAGAGCGATTTGATTGGTTTATCGAACGAATACAAACGTGTGTGGCTTTTGATTGGTTAAGCGAACGGTCAGGTGAAAAAACGTCCTTCCCGAGAACTTTCTAGAAATCAATCAATACTTCGCTTTGACGTCATACTGCAGTCACTGCAACACTATTGGCCAATTGAACAATGTCTTCTCCATATTAGGGATTTCTTGGCGGGAAAACGAAGAGTCCATGTTTTGATCTTTTCATCCATTGGCTGACAAAACAAGTAACAAACACTTACCGAAACCATTTTTCAAGGTCATACGAAAGTCGCTCTAACTTCAAAGCGCTTTTCTTTTATTGAAAACCGCTTTTACTCAGTATGTATTGCGATATACTTTTATCTCCGGAGCTTTTACTTTCATTAATTTTCCTTTCTCGGTAGGTTGATCGACGTGTCTACGAAAAATTCTGGACAAAATGGCGTCATCAGTTGATAAGAAAACGAGTTTCTCAAATGATGATGAAACACGAAGAGAAAAAGCAGCTGTCCGAGGTAAAATGTTCTCTAAAGGTCCTCTCCCCTCCTCCTGCCAAAAAGGTCAAGGCATAATTACGGTGAATCTCGTCGTCGATTCTCTGCGAAAGTTGTAAGATACAGTTGTGATGCGCTTTTTTCCATCCATAACTAGCAAATTTTAGATGCGTTATTGCCCATCAGTCTTTGCGTGCACCTTCCTTCTCCATTGCTTTGTCGTCCCACCAGTTTTCCAGCCCTTTTTCTTTATTTTTCTCCCGCCGAAACGCATGCTGTCATCTTTGTAGTGTCTTGTATACCAGTATAAATGTTTTACGATTTTATAAGCGTCCATCTGGCCGACCACACGAGTAATAGAGTTCTAAAGTGATGACGTCATAAAAATGGAAATTTTGAAATTATGGAATTTATTGAAATATTTTGAAAGAACAACATATGAAAGGCCTACTTGTCAAAAACTAGCACTGTGAGGAAAATAGTCCCGTTTTGCTCTGATGACTCCATACAAATACCTCTCAATTTGACTCGGTTCCTAAGACTTTTTTTTTCTTATTTGACAGGTGTTCCTGGCGTGGTATCAGCTGACACTAGTGAACCGTCGCTTGCTTAAAGAGTGGCAAATATACAAAACAAAGAAAGTATTCAGGTTGTGGATGCAAAAGTACAACGAATCTTAATTGCAAGTACAAAAGCAAGAAAAGTAAATTGTAACTGCAAAAGCTTAGCATTGCCAGTTTCAAATTTTCCAGTTTTGCCTTCTCAAGCGTTCATTTTTAATCACTGAGGTAAAGACAGGCCGTAGGGGGCGAAGAAAATTTAGAAACCACATTACGAGCGCTAACGATAGCCGGGAATGTATTTTCCCGCCATTTTTTCACTACAATTTCGCCTGCGTCGTTGACGTGAGTATTCGTGTACGCTTTTTTGTTAAAAAGGCCTCTTGTTAAATAAGTGTTGTCCGTAAAACATGAAAGAACTTGTTAAATCTATAGTGCAGTAGTTTGCGCAATTTTTAACGGGTATAATACTAAAGCGAAAATTTAAAATTTCTGGTTAGCAAAAGTGTTAATGAGAAATACAGTTGCAAAATTTTCGAGTATTTTCGGAACGCATTCCACAAAGGATAACTGGTTACAAAAATTTGATCCATTTTAAAGGAAAGATTCGCCTTTCATGTGTATAGAAATTATTGTATTTTTTGTACCTTTTCTAGATTAGACTTTATAGAAGTCGAAGCTCCTAGCCGGCTACCCAGAATTTGTTTGCTTGGGACGAAAAGATGTATAAAATGACTTGAGAAGTTTTAGAAATGAAAACACAACACATATTTAGTTTTTTATTTGTTGTTTTTATTAGACTACTGTTTGCAAAGGATTGTTTATTTTACGAGGTGATTTCGTGTAAAGTTGTTTTTACACATTGAAACTTATAATGGTTATTTACAAGATGATTTTTTAGGAGACAGATATTTAAATTATTGAGAATTATTTATTTTGCAGATCTTTTTGTGATTGAAAAGTTTCGTAATATAATTGACTAAATCATTATAGCGCTCTGTAATTAAATTTCGAATTTTATAAAATCGTTATGCTTTGGGGACGAGCGAAGTCTCGGAATCAGGCTTGATCATAAGAGAAGATTAGAAAAGGATTTTCTTTTAAAATTTAATTCCTTTCATAATCACTCCAGCATATTGTTTTAAAAGGGAGCAAACGATGCATAATCGTTAGAGTGTTGAACCAGGGAAAAAACAAATAAAGTGGGTTTTTTTTACCGTACTTTAATGTTCTCATTTTAAAATTGCTTAATCATCTGGCCGCACTGAGTAAATGAGCGGTAAGCCATTCAAAAGGTTGGTTTCCTCTGCCTCAAGCCCCATAACAGCAAGTCGCTGTCTTGGGCACAGGACAACCAACCTTTTTTTTTGCTCATTTGTTGTATGCCTCACAAAGGAAAATGAAGACGCCTCTTACGTATAAAACGTCACCAGTCCCCGCGGCGTTCGCTCAGTTTGTTCTGAGATCGTTCGTTCGGCTTCGTCGTAGCTCGATTCTCTTCGGGTCTCTTCCCCAGGCCTTCTCCCTTGGAACTTGGTGCTGGTAATACATTTCTCGCATGGCAATTATTCTAGGGATAGTTTTTAGTTATCATTATCACAATTTCATTTATTTTATTATTATTATTTTTTGTGAATTAGTAACGTTTCAATGTCGTTAAACATCAGTCAGACATCGGATACAACCCTGTTCTTGGGCTGACCATGTGAACTGAGAGAGTTTCTTCTCCTCAGCTTGACACTGTTCCGGTATGTTGTTGTTGCTGCTTTGTTATCTTCCAGTTTTTGAAACCTGTCGTACTTGTTATAAATGATCGGCAGTAACGGCGTGATGAGCACCACACCAGAAACCGAGCATATTCCTGCCACGATCTTACCAGCTGTGGAAAAAGAAAATTGATTAATTGAAAGTAATTTCAATTATTTGAAAGACGCAGGGAGGATTCAAAGGCCGGAGTGAGTGTGACAGGGATGATCGTAAGGGAGAAAGAATCAGAACCCCTAAAATCTCTAGGGCTTCGCTCGGTACCACACCAGTCTGTTTTGAACACCTCCAAGAACTTGTTCTCGAAATGGAAAATTTTAAACCGAAAAGAACCTTTTGATCACCCCTTTCACTTTACCTCCAGAGTACCCCCCTTCCACCCCATCTCCCACTCGGGTTTCCAAGGCTACTTTGCCGGTATTGGGCATGAACAAACAATTCGGTTGTTCCAAACCGTCTTTCCTTGTGTTTTTTCATTGGGGTCTGGGTAAGGGGATGAGCTCGTTCTTTGACTTACCTAATGTTTTAGGCACCATATCACCATAGCCTAGCGTGCTTATCGTTACCACAGCCCACCAGCATGCGTGAGGTATGCTGTGAAACACAGTTCCCTCGTCCCACTGCTCACAGTAATACACTGTACTTCCGAAGAGGACAGTGCCAATGCAAGTTAGAAACACGATGGTCCAGACATCGTACACGCAGGCTTTAGCGGTTTTGCTAACAACGTTCATTGTTGAATTTATGCGTGAGATTTTAAGTACTTGAAAAATCCTTGAAAGACGGAAGACTTTGATGATGTAAATAGGGACCATGTTTTTGATTGAAGCGATCAATGAAATGCAGAACGGAAGAACTGCTACTATGTCTATGATGTTTAAAACTCCGAGAATGAATTTGCGCTTTTCTGGAGCAACGATAAAGCGTACTAAAAGCTCTAACGTAAACCAAGCAATACAACATATTTCAGCTTTGAAGATAAACTCCATGGCATGTAAGCTGCTGAATGTTGTAGTCGTCGTATGGTTTTGATTAAAAGTCTTGTGACTTGTTGTGTTTCGCAATTTACTGATCTCTGCAAAATCCCGCGAGCTTCGTATGTTTGGTAAAGAACTGACGAATGCTAAAACAACTGCAAACGTTATTACAAGCAGCGAAAATAGATTGAGAATGCGCGCAAAGGTACTTGATGTAGGCACTTCACACACTTCCCAAATTCTCTTTCGATAAACACCTTTTGGTTTATGGAGTTTCTTGGTCTGCAATCTTCTTGGAAGTGGCAATCTGTATCTTTTGTCGTCCTGACTCAAATAGTCATATACTCCAAAATAATACAATTCATCAGCTACCAGTTGCTCGGACAAGCTATCGTTAGGCAGTACAAGCTTTCCTCTAGTTGTGTAGAAATTGAACACGCTCTCAAATGCTATTCGATTCCTATCGAAGAACATTTCACCGTTTTCTGTATAAAGTTGACGCTTTGCGGGATTGCCCAGTAAACTGTTCGGGAACTTCTTTAGCAGTCTAGAAGTTATTTGATACCTTTTCCCGCTGACATTTATTTGAATCTTTTCTTCTTTGGCCAACAGCTTTTTGGACCTAAAATACCGACATGCTGGCTGTGTTGTGGGTTCTTGTTCCGAGTCGCGAAATATCAATGCAAATGTTTCCCTTCGACCCAGTAGTGACCTCCCATGTGATGGCGAGTTTAAATGTTCCGGTCTTCCGTGAAACTGGAGCATCTTGTCAAAGGACAAAAAAAAAACGTCAGCTTCCTGATATCTTTCCTTTGAGTTCTGACGAAAACCTTCAGAGACTGTATTAACTGATAGATCTAATGCACTGCATGCTTTCAGACCCCCAACCTCTTGTGCAAGTACTTCGGAAAAGAGCTATCTTTGAGGTCAATTTTGACAGTGAACCTCTTTCAATCTGTTCTGTTTCTGAACTAATAAACTAAACCGTCACTGTTCCAAAAAGTTTTCAGTGCATTCTAACCTAAAATGAAAATGCAAAGCTCCGATTATTTTTCCATCTTGAGACAATACGACGTCGAAAAGGTAGAAAATAAAGAATATTCCAATTTTCTCTGCAACTCAATTTACCTCGGTTGAATGAACTCATTTAATTATCGCAAGATCTAAACGACATGCCAGGATATAAATGTATACATGACGACATTAATTTCACCTGTCATCTATGTCATGCACCATAGTTTTTAAAGGACTGTACATAGTGTCGTCTAGTAGTTCGTAGTTCGTCTGTATGAAATCATTTGGGGATAAAAAAAAAAAAAGGTATTTATTCTGTTGCTCCTGTAGCTCGTAAGTTATAAACCATTCTTTTATTCTCGAAATAAAAGATAGCAATAAGTTGCTAATATCTCCGAGGATAAATAGCAAAAATAAATAAATAAATAAATAAAATTATTACAAATATTAAATAATAAATTTTAAAAATAAATATCAATAGTATTAGTACAGAATATGAAAAAAGTAATTGATCAACCGACTAATTAAGATAAACTTGGATAAGATTAACCACAAAAGTTGCAGCAGTCAGCCATATGAAATCGTCACATTCCGACGGCACCATTCTTCATCTGACCACACAAAATGAAAATAACCAAATGAAATGAAAGTAAGAAAAAAAAGGAAAAAAAGGCCGGGGGAAAGAAATTAATTGATGAGTTTCTTAAACTGTTAGACTTGGAATGCAGTCCATTTACGTCCTTTCCTAATTTTCCAAATCTGCCGAACACTACCTCGTTTCTATGAATGTCCCCAGATCTCTCTCGTTCGCAATCACACTGATTCATCAACCGAGGGGAAAATCACAACAAACATCAGAGGTGGGAGATTATGAAGTTCTATAACCTGTTCTTGTTGTTTATTTTTGAGCTAAATCAGTGTCTGAGTTCTTCTGAAAGCCACAATGAGCTGCCTCGAGGACATGGAGAGGAGCTAGGCAGGCACAGAGACTCCGATGGCCATGTTGATATAATCGACGCGGAAGACTTGCCATCGCCGAAGCAATTCTGGGATCAATATGGGAGCATTCGAAAACCAGTGATTTTTCGAGGGGCAGGAAAACATTTCCCAGCTTTTCATTTATGGACGGATGAATACCTGAAAGAAAATTATGGAGAGCTGGAAGTGAAGCTAGAATCTAAGCGAGAAAAAGATGAAGTTCCAGTCGGCCAAAGAGGGCTAGGGCGGGACACGATTCGAAGTTTTCTCGAAACTTATCAAGAGAAAGATTCTTATACGGTTTCCCAACTTCCTGATCCGCTGTCGACAGAAGTCATGGTACTGCCCTTTTTAATGTGCGGAAGTTTTAGCGAGAGGATTTTGGAAGCGAACTTGTGGCTTAGCTCTGGTGGTACACGGAGTATGCTACACAAAGACGCTGACAATGCTTTTAACTGCTTGTTAAACGGTACTAAAAATTGGATTTTGATTCATCCAGATAACGAAGAGAACGTGAGTAGGTGTTTGGGAACTTTCTTTTAATCTATATGGTATAAACTATGAACAAGGGAGACTTAAAATTTAACGCAAATGTTTGCTAATTAGCTTCAGTTACTTGTTTGGACTTGCAAGTCTAATTTTTTTATGCTTACAAATGTAGTAATCTTCTACCGTGATCTCGTCAGCAATTAGGGAGCTTAAGCAACTACGACGACGACCACAACGACGACTTCAAAAAAACAATAGGTTTAATGATCAAAACAACTGCTCTGCACGTGCAACACGCTTTTTAGTACATTTCTTTGACGTCCTCTGCACGACTACGACGTGAAACCTCTTAATTTGACGCTTTATGGAGGACGTGGGCATACGACGACGAATTTCCCTTCATCTTTTTGAGCATGAATAAAAATCCCTAAGAATTCAACTCCAGGAAAAGTCGCCTGCATTTGACATATTGAGCGGATCCAAACAGACGCGATTAAGTTTGAAAGAACGGAAATTCATTTTTTTAACGACGTTTTCACTGCCGTCGTCGTCGTCCTTGCTTAAGGTCCCTAATATTACCGTGGAAACGAATTTTTAATGGCAAAATTTATTTCTTTTTGGATGCGTACCCTTACCAAAATTAGAGCACTGATAGTATACTTTTTGTATACAAATAGTGTACACTGTATGTACTACATTGCCATCATGTACATTTTTAGTATACATCAAATATACATCAATCAAGATTTGGCTTGGCAATATAAAAATGATGTATACTATTTGTATACATCAATGACATTGATGTGTACAATTAGTATACATCATTGCCTCCAAGCAGCAGTGATGTATACAACAAGTATACCTCAGGATTTTAAAGCAGCAATGATGTATACAATAAGTATACCTCAAGGCCTTTAAGCAGCACTGAAGTGTACAATAAGTATACATCAGTGCTGCAAAGTAGGCCAGTGCACCTTTTTGGGAAAAATCTGCCAGAGTACAATACTTGTTAGAACAGCAGGAGGTCTTTTTCAGCCCAATGTACTCAAAACAGCAATAACATTAATAGTGGAACTCGATAGGTTTCTTCTGTCGATTTAGCAAAGCAGTTGGGTACAATCAGATGAATGTTAATTAACGTCAAAGGTCAGCCAAAGCCAATTCGCTCAAATTCTGCCTTATGGCGAAGCTAATAATCAGCAGCAAGCTGACTGAAAAAGTGACGGGGGACCCGTCGTATAAAGGGGTGTCTTGCTATGACGATAGCTCAGTAATTTTGACGTAGTCATCTTGAGTGCTGCTTTCATTCCTATCTTCCTCTTCCCAAGCTCATCCACGCCGTTATCTTGCTCGTTCAAATCCTCATGGAACTCGCTAGTTCTGTACGTTGTGTCAACTTAGCGCTGGATCTTCAGGAAAAACTTGTGAACTTCCATCACAGCTGTCGTGCTCAACTGTCATGTTGTTCAGGAGCTCCTTAAACATTTCATCAGCGATGGAGTCTAATTGGCTGGTCATCTCTGTCATTTTCTGCTTCAGATGGCCGACCATCTTCTTCCAACAAATCAACATTATTGCAGTCTTGCAGAGAGTATTCTTCGATCCCACGAGATGCATACGAGCTTACGAGCAGTCCAGGTAGTCTGACTCATGATCAACAGACGTGTCGTTACATGTACAAGATGCCGCATTCCTTTCTCCATCAGTTTTAGCCAGTTTCTGTCGATACTTTGATGTTCTGGGAACTTTTAACAACGGATGTGAAAGATAAGACAGGTAAGTACCTCTTCTTTTTTCACACGTTTTAGAATTTTCAGTCGCCATGTTTTCGTATAAGCCGACCCAGGCCTTCACGGATATTACGCCTGCTCGATCTTCGGCGTCTGTTTGTTTTCGTTTTGGCGGGATTTTTTTTCGGCACGTTTGTCGGTCAGTAGCTGGTGTAGCTGTGAAACCTGAATTGCTCGACTCTTTTTCGACTTTTTCTGCCCCTTTTGTCGAGTATCCAGGAAAATGGTGAGTACATTGAACTGTATAATAATCGGGAAAACCCTGATCAGATACCTTTTTTAGTGTACTGATAATGTATACTTCGTCTACTTCGCTAAATCGGTGAGAAAAAATGGTAAAAGTTTACCCTCTTCATTCAGGTCGAATGCAGCGTTTAAGCCAGGGAAATGCTCTCCTAGAACTTCTTGAAACCTTCGCAACTTAAAATTCATTTTATGTTTGTGTGAGGCTTATAAGCATACTATGAATTGGAACTAACTCAGGCTTTAACGTTTTACTGGAGAGCTTTAGAGGACGAGAACGAGTACGAGATTTAACGTGAAGTTTTTTCGCCTGTTTTCCAACAAAAAAAGACACCCCGGAAAGCTTAATTTTCCTTTTATTCACCAAGTAAGTTAGTACGGTTATTTATACAGAGGGAGGTTAATTAAGCCCTCTCCCGAAAGCAAAATTATATAACTTCTAACATTTGATAAGTTGTTCCCGCCACCACGACATTCTCGCTGAAACCTGTTGTAGAACCACGACGGCTACCACATTTTCCTGCTAAAACGACGCTGGCTTTGTGTTGAGTACGCTCTTTCCCGGCCCGCCAGAACCTTTTTTCTCCTTCTTACCTTTATTATTTGTCAGATTTGTTTACCTTGTGCCAGAGTGATTTGAATCCTTTTCCAAGGTGAAGTAACTGCATGCTTTTTTTAAATTTTCTCATCCATAAATTCACTACTTGTGTTGTAATGATTTTTGACCCTCTTTACAGGATTTGTCATGAGAGAATACCAAAGACAGTTCCCAACAGAGTCCTCTCTGAAGCTGGCTTTAAGAAACGAACTGAGTGCTTTGGAGTCCAGACAGTTAAAGAAGGAGGAGTGAAAACGTTAATGTTGTGACAAATAAGTAATCTGAAATAGGCCCATTATTGGCCTGATTCAGATTATTAACAATTATTGGACGAGGTTGAACAAAATATCCTACGTTGTCATTGGTGAGCAGATCAATAATTATTTAATAATTGATCTGTGAGACACTGACAAATTACGATATTTTATGATGACCAAATTCAATACGAATTGTTTTATCATTCGAAACCAATAATTTGTTTTTGATAAATTTATATATTTTTGGGGAGCGAAGCGATCTGCCTTTTTTCACGCAAGAGCAATCGCAAAAAAGAGAAAAACGTGGTTTCGTTTACACATGAGCAGAATTTTATTTGCAGCCAAATACAGTTGGACAAGATTTTTCATGTATGAGTAGACCATTATTTTTATGCAGTTATTTGCAGGTCATGTTGTGTGCTTTTGGCTATTGAAAAGGAAGAACAGTTTCCATTAAATATAATAATTAATTTTATTGCGAGTTTGTTAGGACATTCGGTTAATGTCCCTTTTCAGGAAGAATACAATGTACAAAGTTATTAGGCAAAACCTGATTTGCAAGCAGTCTTTAGGCTTGAATATGAAAAAAAATATATTAGAATATTCAAGCTATTTCTGCATTGAAAATAATATTATGTTTTATAAATTGACATAATTTTGTCTGTTACTGTGAGTTAAAAAAAATAATAAAATACCGGTATATTGTTACAAGCAAACATTAGACATCTTTGGGTGAATTTATAATTATATATAGAGCCAGGGTGGTCATGCATGTCTTTGTCCTTACTAAATAAGTATACAAATTGTATACTTTTATCTTGGTTCTAGGGACGAACCTCTACCCTACGTACAAAAGTATACTTTTTGTAGGGGTATACAAAAAGTATACTTTTTGTAGGGGTATACAAAAAGTATACTTTTTGTAGTCTTTTCTGTGCATGAAGCATGTATACTATTAGTATACATCCTCTATCAGAGGTATACTTTTTGTATTCATTGAGGGGTTCCAAATTACTAGTACAAAATGTATACATCAAGTATACCTAAAGTATACCCATTGTAGTATACTTCATGTATGTTTGGAGTATATTATAAGTATATTTCATTTTGTTAAGGGTAAACAAGCTAATAGTTTTTTTTTATCAAAGGACCGAGAGAAAAAGTATTCGGTCACATTTTTTAGTGGGTAGCATCTCACCAGAAACACCTACATCCAGGAGGGTTGGTTCCGTAAGGAACGAAACAACAGTCGTAGGTGTATCATATACGCCAAGTAAAACCTACGAATGGAATGTGTTTCCTTTTCAAAACTCCTAAGATGAGGTGTGTTACAGCTGGAACAGGTGCAATTCAAGTGATGTGTTGGATACACAGTGCCCTTTTCATATATTTCAATTCATATAACAAAATAACTCACAATGGCCTGCTCTCCAGATGGCTTGATTAGCTCAATGGATAGAGTTTTGCATCCGGTCATCAGAATAATTAAGGTCAGGGTTTGAGTCCTGGTCAAGCCTGAATTTTTTTCAGGTTCTTTTTCAACTGCTTAGGTACATTGTTCATTATACCGGGAAGATTATGTTCACTTTTATATCTTTATCTGCAGTTCAAAATATGATTCATTTTATATATTTCAATTTACAGATACCTGTTGCAGATGGAGACAAAGGATATGGAGGGTTTGCAACACTGGATGTAGAAAGTGTGAATCTAATCAAGTATCCAAAATTTAAAGATGTAAGGTGGCAACATGCTAACATGACTCCTGGAGACTGCCTTTATTTGCCTTACAGTAAGTAGTAGTATTTATTCATTTATTTATATGATAGTTAATAAATTGTTTGAAAATGTATCTCCAACAAACAGTCCAATTTTTCAGTCAGTTCTGCACATTGTCATTCCCAATAAAGTAGTCCTCACTGGTCTCCACTGCTCGATTTCTAATATATCATTTTTATTTGAAGAGTTGAAATAATGATGATGCTAGCGAGGCCCGCAGATCAGATCTGATAAGCCTTCACACGGACAGTCGAAAGCATTTGTCATCTTGACACACGTAAAAAAACCCAGCCTGGTTTGGTTTAAGTATTGGTCACTCGTTAATCAACACTACGAACACTGCACTAACCAAAAGCTGTGTTTGTGGGCCCGCAAACAAAGTTTTTAGAATTGTGAGGCTTGTGGGCAGGTGTTTCCTTCTCTCCCATCCCCCTTCCGCCACCTTCATTCCTCCTTTTTGCTCTCATCCCCATTTGTAAAACTTGCGCAGAAACTCTTGCTATGAAGATGAATGATAGAGGGGCTGAAGAGGCTTTCAAACCATGTTGTTGTTTTTATTCATTCTGTCTGACCCTCTGTCGTTTGCAAAAGCCTAGGTACACTTCAATACTTTCTACATAATTTTTATTAATTAAAAATTCACACTGGACCAGTCTACTGGAACAGCATTAGTTGTTGTCAAGCCAGATTGTTATAGAGATGGGAACTCCTACAATGGCATATAAATAATTATTGTATGTTAGTCGACTAGCTCCTTGTCACTGTTCTGGGTATTTTAAGTTGCATGCCAAGTTCTTTCAATCCCCGTACATCTTATATGATACCCTCTCTCCTCTAAATATCTGGATCTGCTGCAATAATCATGTTCTTTTTTAAAAAAACATCTTGATACACACCCCGGGATCACTGTTGTGGTTCAATTGTGGTTTTTTCCTGGTGCTAACGTGCAATGTTATCAATTATACACTGTACTTTTACAACATACAGGACATAAAGCAAAGGAAAATAAAAATTAGGCCAAGTACAAAAATATGAAATCCCAAAATCATAGAAAATATTCTTTGTGTCTGTTTACAGGTTACTGGCATCAAGTGCGATCTTATGGCTCTAAGAACATGGCAGTGTCTGTTCTGTTCTCACGGCTGACAGAGTTTGATCCAACAGGATGTGAAGGTGCCAAGCTGGATTATACTCCTTTGTCAAATGTCAACATGGTCTGGACATATCCTGGACATGGTCCACAGACAATGGGCAATACTGATCCATTTGAATTGAAGTATGGCACCTCAACTCATCTCTTCCATGTAGCTTTTGTTTGTCTTGTCACCCAGTGCTCGTTCCTAAGAGAATAGTTGTTATTAAAGAAACCAGTGATAAATGTATCAGCCAATTGATAGACTGATGATAGTATTTGTGCAAAAATTGAGTCCCTGTGATTTACAGATATTTGACAGTAGTAGCCGACAGGGTTTTGGTTTGCCTAAGCTAGCCTCAGGGCAGGTAGAGGAAGGAGGGCTTGCAACTATGTCTCTGAAATTTGAAAATCTGCATCAAAAAAGTCAGTGCGAAATGGTGATTGGCAGAGGTGACATTAGTGATGACATCATTATCCTTAGTGCATGCTTACATGTTTTTTTCAAGGTTTGTTTTCATTTGCCCTCATTTCCACTTGGTGCTGATTGACAGAAATCTGACAGCTTAGTTGACAGGAAGACACAGGGGAATTGGAGGAGGAATTCAAATTCCAGAGACATAGTTGCAAGCTCTCCTTCCTTTTTCCACTGCCAGAGCGCCCTGGAGAGCTTGCTCGCAGGCTAATAGTACAGTGTAGTGATCAAAGCATATTAATATTACCATGACTGAATAAAGTTGATTTGCAAGTTTTTTTTGTGAAACCTGTAAGGATTAATGACATGATAAATTTATTTTACTGATCTCATGCTTTAGAGAAGAGTATCTCTCTTTGATGGAATATGCTGATAATAAACGTTTGGATGTTGATCTCATTTTTAAGATGCTTACTGAGGTAAGATGATAACAAATAATGATACTAGAACTGTACAAATGTATGTGTAGTGACTCTTTAACAATTATTCCTCGAGCCCGAATGAGCTCTGAGTAAATACCTCATGAGCCGAAGGCTGAATAGGCTATTGACTAAAAAAGTAAAATTGAACTAGTGGGTCAAAAATATCGAGAATAAAAAAATTTTAGCTAGTTAAAGGTACAATTTAATCCTTTTTTGCCACCAAAAAGCGGACACTTTTCGCTATTAGTGGGCTATAACATATAGCCTAGTAGTAGCTCAACCAATCAGAACACAGCATTGATAATAGACCACTTAAATTGGATTTTACTAAAATTAAATATACTCTTCCAAGTTTTTTTGACTGGGACCACCTAGCAAAAGTCCGTCAACACGGCTGCAAAGAATGCCTTAACCCTATAAGTCCCAAGAATGTCCATAGTCAATTTTCTCCCGACAAAATCAATACATAATCAAGGGAAAATGTTGTGAGGATTAATAAAAAAATCACCTGATGGGAAAAGCTTTGATATATGTTGTGGTTCAATTTTCTCCTTGGTTTAAATTTTATTTTCTTTTGTTTTTGGGTATGTTAATGTATGATAATGAGTTCGAAACAAAAGAAAATAAAATTTAAACCAAGGATAAAATTGAACCACAACATAATTATACAAACAAATTTGCTTAACCAGTTCATTAAAGAAATGTATGGGGATTAGTCTGGAGAATCTGTATTTGCCTGGATATCAGGCTTAAAGGGTTAAAATCAGTGAAGTTGTCAACTCTGACAGTAATTTGGTGGAAACTAGTAAAAATATAGCTTTGTTAAGTCGCTGAATTTTACATATGTTTGTAACAAACGTCTGTAAAATCTTGCAACTTTGTGGGGCAATATCCTCTCTTGCTTTTCACATAATTTTCCTAATTTTAAGATGTTCTTTCCAGCATAAGTGTCAATGGATATTCGCTTAGTGCTCTTTATCAAAGTACACATTTAGTTATTGAGATTATTGTTGAAGTTTAAAGTATGGTGGCCCAGAAGGGTCACACATGCAAATTAAAAAATTAATGTTGCTGCAAATTAAAAATAGTACGTGCAAATTAAAAATTGTACATGCAAACTAAAAATATTACCTGCAAATTAAATATAGTACATGCAAACTAAAAATTGTGCTGCAAATTGAAAATGAAAAGTCCTGTGCGGGCAGTGTGAGTGATGAGGACCTGGTCCGAGCCGTGTGACCTGGCCTTACAGCTGTCAGCCCATTCATGTTTCGTGTTTGTAATATTTTTAGTTTGCATGTACAATTTTTAATTTGCATGTCCTATTTTTAATTTGCAGCAACATTTTTAATTTGCACGTAAAATTTTTAGTTTGCCACAACATTTTTAATTTGCATGTGTGACCCTTCTGGGCCACCGTATTTAAGGCCCTATCCACACGTATCCATTTTTGTTTGAAGATGGAAATTTTTTTCTCCAGTTTGACCTAACCTTTTTGGTAAAAACAGTCACCAAAAACATATCTTTTTCAAAAACCCTCTCCAAAGTGAAGATGGACGAAAGCAGAAGTTTTCGAATACGATGACATTATACATCATTTACTACTAATATTACCCAAGCTCTGTGAGGGGTGCTATCGTATTTCCATTGTTTAGCGTTTTCATTTGGATGGGCGAAAACGATTCGAATATTTCCGGTGTTTAAAACATCCGGATGTGTGTGGATTTGGCCTAAATGACATTTTATTTTTTTGGTCAGTGTTTATGTCATTTTTTGTAGACTGAAGTTATGGAAGAACATGAAGATGCAAGGAGAATCATGGCAGAAAATGTAGGTTGTTACAGAGTTCACACAAAGTCTTGATCCGTGAAAATGTCTTGAAAATGTTTATAGTTGATGGTGTTTATTCATTGATATTTTAAAGGTGCTTAAAATAATAGATGTGGGCAACAAAGGTTATGCATCTAAGGAAGACATTCAAGGAATGACGCTTGAACAGCTCAAACAAATAGCAAATGAGGTTGATGGTGATCCAGCCAACACTGAGGAATATGAGTTTGCGTTGTTTGAAATTGATTCCGTGAGGTAAGAGCTACCATTTTATGGTTCAATGTTCATTCTTCTTCCATTCTTTTTTCTAACTTCGGGTCTGTAGGTACGGGTTCAAGGCTTAGCCGTCAAGTAACTCGTTTTCGTTGTTGGTAGGTTTCTGGAAAACTGCTCACCTACCCCTCCCTTAAGCCATCATTTTGCCCTAAGTGAGAAGAAAGTGTTAATGTTAGCTTAGGGGAGGGGTAAGTGGGAAGTTTCCCAGAAACTTAAATTGATCCCGTTGCTTCACACTTTCCTCTTCCAGCTTGCTGTTTAAGTGCATGGGTAGTAGGGACGTGCTGTTAGGGATATCCTTGTGATGGACCAGCATCTCGTCCAGGGGAGACTCGCAATACTTCTAGCTGCATCATCATCTGACAATAGAGAGATTTAAGCATCACGTTTATGTCAAACTGCAGATGACCAAGTTTCCCCTTTACTTGTCGGTTACTGTTTATTGTTTCTACACCTTAATTATTAGTTTCACGCAATTTTTTATCCATAAGTATTGTTTTGAGCTGTTTTTATCTGCTCATTTCCTATTTTGAGAAATTCTCAACATGAAGCTGACGTTTGCCGTTTGTTGTACACGTGAATCTTAAACTCTCCACTGTTCGCTGTTACGTACAGAATTGAATGTTAGAAAAATCAAGAACATATTAACAAAAATTCTATTAAAAAGCTTTGTAAAATACTAAAATTTACTAAAATCCCTTGCTTAGCGTTTACTACTCTTTGAGCTAATGGGCTGTGATGTTTATGGAGTTCTTTATCTCTTAACAAAACCTTTTCAGGTCAGTCTTTAAGAGAGCGATGAAGGATGGAAATGGAAAGCTAACTCTGGAAAACTTGATTAAATATTACGAAGTAAGAGTAATTTCATGCCTGCGGTGGCCAGGTATAAGTGTTGGGGTTAATCGAGGCTGGCGAGGCGCGTTCCCCTCATGCGGCCTGTAAAAAAAAAATATCCGGCGCCTGCGTAGTCGTCTAAAGATCGTGAGCTGATAGTCTGGAATTCATTGTCAGGTAGGGTGGGGGTCGAGTTGTCTGTATATCGACCAAATAGACAGGACATCTTCCATCTAGGGACAGTACGCGCGCCCCATTGATTCATGCAATCTTCGTGCCTGGTGGTTGAAAGTGGTTGTCTTGTACATGTTCAAGGGGTCCTCCAGAAAACGTAAAATTAGGCACTTTCACGTAGTACTCGTGCAGCTTTGGCAAAGAAATCCACAAAAACGCGTGATGCACGGTGCAAAGTTGTTCTTTTTGCTAATCTAAAACCTGTCCTTTTTTTCTGTTCTCGTTGCCGCCACCGTCGTCGTTTCTATCTTTTTAGGGACTTTAAGATCCAACGACGCGTACGGCGACGAGAACGTCAAAAAACAATAGGTTTTATAAGCAAAACAACAGCTTTGCACTTGCATCACACTTTTTTTGTACATTTCTTTCCCGTTTTTGCACGACTACGACGTGAAAATGGCTAATTTTGTGTTTTATGGAGGACGTAAACAAGCGACGACGAAATTTTATTTCTCTTTCTGAGATTGGATATGATCCCTTGAAATTCAGCTTCAGGAGAGTTCGCCTACATTTGACAAAGTAATTGGGTACGAATAATCCCTATGAAGACTGAAAGAACGCAAATGCACTTTTTTAAGCGACGTTCTCGTGGCCGTCGCGTCGTTGGATCTTAAAGTCCCTATTACAAACGAGTCGAGACTCGGTGGCAGGCGGGTATTTTTCTAAATAAGCTATATAGGTGTTTGCCGCCCACGGGTAGGGTTTTTAATCCATTTTTGTTCTTAAAACATGCTGCCAATAAATTCACCCAAAGAGTACAGTGAACGTTAAAACCAATTTTTGAAAGACAGTATTAAATGATCGTTTATTCGCAGGAGTTTGGTGGCTCGGCTAAGGTTGCTAGGGAACTTTTTAACATGCTCCACCCAAATAATCCTGAATTTGTAACAGAAGAAGAACTAGAGGAACAACTTGATAATGTCTTGAAGCTGTACCTGAAGATGAAAGATGATGACAAGTCAGGTCAGTGAACCACCTTATTTCTTTGAATTCGCGCCCGGGCGTTTTTTCATATTTCGACTGAAAACAGGGGTGTTTATCAAAAACACTGGTTGGTTTTACACAGAGATGCATCGATGTGGCATTGTTTATAAAATATGGAATATCTCATCATTCTCGTGATCATTCTCGTCAATGGTGCACAGATCGTCGCGTTTGTCTTGTGTCGCTATTATTCAAAAAATCAGGGAGACAGTCGGGGAGGAGGCTGCTGATTTGAGATGGGCGCTTGTTTGATATTATGGCACAGGGGCGGGCACTTATTCGACGGGAAGCGTGTGTGCGTCTATCTTCGGCTACAGGCTGGCTAGAATGCAGTCCACTGCGGTGTCGTGAATTAAAGGAACACTGCGCGACGGAAAGAAATTGTGTACCATGGCAGATAAGAAATGCCTAAGGGGCTGTGCTGTGATATTTTCTATGTTGAAAGATTTCTCAGTAAAATAAAAGCTACCTTTTCAGCTGACAACAGGGGTCTTAATTGCATGAGCATGCGCGACCGCTGAAAAAGCGATGTGCATGGAGGCTCACCACAGGGTCTGCCTTCATCAAAATGGCGCGTCTCAAAGCCATCGTCGCGATTATTTTTCTCGTTGGTCTTGGCGAATGTGCTCGTGATGTAACAAAATGTGTAGTCTGCAAAAAAACTGTAACATGGTCTTAACTAAAGCGAAGTAGACCGGCTTTAACATACACGAGCTACTATCAAATTTCACCTCCCCACATTGCGCGTATATGTAGTGCCTGTAGGCTATTGCGCTAACCTCATCAAAGTCTAAACAAAGTGCCGAAACGTTTGTTGATGCAAGTAAACAATTTCAATTTTATTCGTTTTGAAATGAGAAAGGAACAGAAATATTTAAAAAAAAAGTAAATTTCAGCGAGCGGGCTCGAAGTGCGCAAAAGCCGGTGTTGAGTTCAGCAGTGAATTAATATATGTTCTACAATTTTCCCAGTACTTAAAAGCTACAAAATTAACAGCACACGAGACGTAGATTATTCACCTGGTGAGATGTTGGTGGTAGTCACTCTGTATGTCTCTAAAAATAAAAAAAATGAATATCAATGAGACACAGTGAAAACTGTATTCAATAGGACCGAAATTAAAGTCGAATCTTGAGACCGATTTGGATGAAGCAAACGGTTAGGTTTCCCAAGAAGTACAGTAAACATGTGCTGCCGACTAAAAGTTCAAAATTTTTACAGCACTTAAAGTTCTGGCTAAATGAATATTCCTGTTAATAATGCGTTACAATGTTAGTCCGCGCAAAAACAAGAAGTTCTTACAATTTTCCGATAAAGAAACTTTGTATCGCTAAAATACTTAAGGGAACAACTTTCTATTCCAACTGATAAAGGCGTGGTAGTCGCCCGCTGATCGTTATTAATCCACTACCGAAATATCGCTAAATCAGCTATGAACAAATTATTGACAGAAATCCTCTACGGTATCGAGAAACTAATTTACATCCGATTTATAGACAAACACTAAATAAAGAACATTTTGCTCACTAACTACGCATCAGCAATGCATTCTATGCCAAACTTTGCGGTTCTTGAACGGGAATTAAGACACGAGTCGAGCGCCAAACAACAAGCAGCCATGTTCGTGTCAGACATCCTTAAGAAACTTGCTCTTTCACCTCGTTCAGCGCATCAGTCTGTACTTTAAATCACCAGATCTTTACTTATCTTGTACAACGAAGGTCTTTCCTAAGTTCCTGCTACCATTTCAATGTTAAGCAAGCTTTCAAAGTGAACAATTTGGCTCTTACGACTATGCACCACGGTCGCTGTCACTGGTCGCGTGCTCTTTGTCAAGACCCCTGTTATAGCTGACAAGTGTCCAGGTCACCCCTTTCAGAATTTTCTGAATTTACCCCTGCTGTAGAAAGACTGGGATACCGCGTACTTAGTCGCGAGAAAATCTCCATGACATCGCAGCAAAAACAGCGCGAAATATCGCCTGTATAAACCTTAATAAACAGACCCATTTGTGATAGCTGTATAAATTTTCCACGCTGCCCTCAGGTTTGTTTAAGAACTTTGCTGACAAAACCCTTAGACGGACATCCTCCTGTTTGTTAACTGTGCTCCAGCCTTCAAAGCAGGCGTATTTGACGTATTTTGCAGTGCGAACGATCACAGTAAGTTGAAACTGAGAGAGTTGGGGAGAGTTAAGAGGAGGGGGAGGGGAGGTTTCCTTTTTCCCTGCCCCTCCTCCCTTGGTTTTTCAATTGCTTTCAAGTTGGCGGCCGCGGTTAATGTACCTCTAGGCTGTCGTTGAAAATAATAATAAGTAACGTTGCTCGAGTTTTTTATTCAACTTGTAAATTTGTATTTTTTTGTGTTGCAGGAATTTATTACCAGAAGGAGTGGGATGAGGATAAAGAAATCATGAAACAAACTATGCCTTCATCTAAACTGGATGCAATGGCAACCGATCCGGCGCACACTGAATTGTAACCGGTAACTTAGCAACGTTCACCTCCAAACTGAACACACTCACATTGATATCTCATTCGCGCCTGTTAAGATACTGTACTACATGCAACGTAATTGCGTTCCTCGAGTAGTGCAGATTGTTCGAGAAAATAGTTTTCCACTACAGTCAAACCTCCTTATTACGGACATCAACGGGAAACCAAGCCCGGAAGGTGCGTGTAGAATAGTCCTTTTATAGCTAAGATATGTATGAAACTCGTTATCCTCCGGACCAAGTGAACTGACTATATTTAAGAAGTAAGGTTTGACCGTAATTGGAACTGTTATATAAACAATAAACGATAGTTAACGCAAGTGTCACATCTAAAGTGTTTTAAAAGAACTTGTATAACTTTAAATGGAACTTTAAAGATATTTTTACAAGACCCTGCATAGAAAAACTTAACTCAAAAAGCTATTAAGAAACTATTTTGTGTGTAGTATTGGAGTCTTTCAGCTCAGGTATGGGACTTAAATATCGTGATAAAAGTAATTAAAATAATTCAAAGCAAGATAAAATATGAAACAACGACACTTTTCACAGCCAAAAATAGTAATTTGAAAGTGTAGATGCTCCGTTCAACGAATTCGATTTACGGCCGCTTCAGCGTTGTTTTAACCAAGTTTAGTCGATGTTTTGAGAATAAGGAAACTTTTTCTAAGCCATTCTGAGTCAGGCCGTTTTGTAAACTACACATTGAAAAGAATGCGCGTGTGTCAACACTTCAGCAACTTTAAATATTCCACTCAGCAACTGAACCTAGTGTTTATTGTTTAAAGTCTATCTTACACTCTGGCTTAAGGTAATCAACAGACGTGAAAAGTGGCCTGTACGCAAACGTTTTCTTTCAATTGTCTTTTCGATAATCGGTGAGCGCAAAGCGCGAGAAGAGCGCGACCCGCTTACGCTAGTGGTCGATAAATTCCCTTCTGTTTTGCATTAGTGAGTTTACGCAACAGGACGGCAGGAAGAAGAGGACTTAAAAACGCTTGTGTGTGCAAACCTAACAGGGCTTTTACTTACGTGTTTCGTCGTGATCTTCACTTAACATTAATCAGTATTTTCTGGCCTTTTACAAAAAGATCTGTTTAAAGAAAAGTGAAGTCTAACAAAAAGTTATTTCAAACAAGATTTTTGTCACTCTTGTCTCACAAGGTTTGCCCGTCCCCTTCCCTCTCCCGTCCCGTCCCGTCCCGTAAGTTGAATATTCTTACCCGTGCTCGACGACCCCTTAAGAAAAACGATGGGATCTGTAAGCAGGTTACTTTAAGATTTTTTTATAACTTAATTGGCTTCTGAAGGTTTCTGCAGCATTTTCGATGTAAGGTTAGTAAACTTTACAGTGAATCGCCGCCTTGGTAAACACCGACTGAACCCAGTATTTATTAAACACTATATTAAATATTTAAATTATGAATGATTAAGTCAAGTATGTTATAGATATCCTTTTGAAAGAGAAGATAAATAATAAAGATCACTCAAATGAGCGCTTTGCTTGAATAAATGTTTTTAGTATTATGATTAACGAACTTGTTCTATCTAGAGCAGGGAGTGCCAGTATTATCACAGGTAGCCCAAGCTCGAAATATGAGCATCGGCGAGCATCGGCATTGCTGCGTAACATTCAAAATATAAGGATTTGTATGGGAAAAAAACCTAGTTTCTGTAAACTACGAAAATGAAAGGATTTCACTAAAAACAACAGCTTATTCGGCCCGTGGACCACACAGGAGAGACGTAACACACATTTTAAGTAAGGTAAGCTGTTTTTTTTAGTGTAATCCTTTCATTTTCGTAGGTTACAGAAACTGTAGGTTTCTTTCCCATACAAATCCTTATATTTTGAATGTTACGCAACAGTGCCGATGCTCGCCGATGCTCATATTTCGAGCTTGGGCTACCTGTGGTATTATGTCTCTCGCCATTCTGTCAATAGGAAGCTTAAGATCCGACGACGGCAGCGGCTACCAAAAAGTGAATGCTGGCTGCTTTAAACTTTATGACGTTTACCCTATCCCGTTTAATTTATCAAATGTTGGCAAATGGTTTTGGAGCCTCCAAAACCAAGTGTAAAACGTGAGCCACTCTGAACGGTTTTGGCCGTTTTTTCTTTGTTTTGGCCTCGGTTCGCTGGTCATCGTTTCAAATTTGGCGCTCGGAGTGCGCTTAAAGTTCCCGGATACGTCGCGTAATTCTGCCCGATGATCAAAGTTCATGAAAAGAAAAAGAAAATTGTCTTCTGTTCCCGTTCTCGACAAAACGCGAAATTGGGCACTTTCACGTTGTAGTCGTACCATTACAGCAAAGAAATGCCCAAAAAAGCGTTATTATATGCCCGTGCAAAAGTGTTGTTTTGCTGTTATAAATCTATTGCTTCTCTGCCTTTCTCGTTTACAATAGCAGATGTAGTTGTTCGTTTCGTAAACGGTCTCTGCCGTTTTTTGACAACAACAACAACAACAACAATCTTTTATTTCGTGCCCAGAAAAGTTTACAGTAGATAAATACATGCAAAGAGAAAAATTAACAATGAAAAAAATGAGCACAGCCACTTAGAAATAGCTAAGGCTAATCAAGCTAAGTGGCTGGGCCAAGCGGAAAAAGTATTGCAATAAAGTTACAGAGTATAAAAGGTACACACACACGCGCACAGAGCACACACACAAAAAAAGAAAAGTGGATGTGCACGCAGAAAGATGAAAATAAAGTACGTCAATGTACCAGTTAGTAGTTGGATATAATCAATTCTTTTAAGAGATTTTTGAAGCAAGCACGACTCTTAGATTTTTTTAGATTTTTGACCTGTTATTGAGAGTGTTTCTATGAGAAAGAAAGAAAATCGCAACTTAGGGTCAAACTATAGGCCTCGAACCCTGACCTTTCGTATCCTAATCTCTCTCCCTCACCACTACACTACCACACCGCCCGCCAATGTTCCGAAAAATTTAAGTAAATACACTAACAAAGTTTTTTTAACTGTTACATCAATAACAGGTAACCCTAGGCCTTTTCGTAAATTTTAACGAAAATTTAACCTGGGCTCCAACGTCGTTCTACCGAACACTGTTCGTTGCCAAATTTTAAAATAACAATTCAGATCCAACACTTTGCAGAAACCTAAGGCAAACAAACCCTAAAGAGAATTTTATTGAGCATTGAAAAAATGTCTTGTAGGCACACCAAATCCCCTTTTTATACTTTACGAAGGCTAAAACATGTTTAGTGGAAAGGGTGAGTCAGGCTAGTGGCCTCTTTTAATTCCACTCTTAATATTTCCCAATATTTTCCCAAAATAGTAATTTCTATTTTCTTTAAGACAAAATTTTTCCAATTTTTTCTCGAATATTTTCCCAAAGAAGGAAATTCATGTCCCAATTTTTTTCCCAGAATTGGGTAAATTCCCATAATATTCGCAAAATGGAGTTGTGAAAATATAATTATTATATTGTCCCCAAAAAATCCCTTAAGTGGTTTAACTTCCCAAAATTTTCCCAGGTTTTCCCCATATTATCCCTAAATTGGGAAAATTTACAGGAAATCTGAAATTTTCCCTGTGTAGCCGATTGTTATGAAAACCGAGACCAGGTTTTATGAGCCCGCGAGACTGAGCACCCCAGCCAAACCCTTGTTTTCACTAAAACCGCTGGACGCCAACCTGGTTAAGGTCGTTGTTATCTAAGGTCTTCCGATTGTTATTGGTTATTGTATCAGTTCTTAGCGACCGCTCACTAGTGCCCAAAAGGACACATGGGATTGATCGTTCAACATCATGGCGGCTTGAAAAGGTTTTGGAATTTTGGAACGTGAATTCTACTTTAGATACCGTTTAAGTTGAACTTTCTGGGGAGATACTTAACCATATTGTGCTAATAGAACATCTTTTCAATGCTATGTCTTCGAGCACGCACAACTTAAACCGAAAAAGGCCTGCAGATTCCGAAATCGAAGGCACTGATCCAGACGAATCTCCAGATGATCACGATAGAACGGAAGATTTTAAAATAAAAACCGTGGATGACATTTTACAAGAAAAACGTAGACGGATAGAAAAGGAAGATGAATCCGAAGAGGGACCATCACAAGGAAATTCGAGAACTGCTAGCCCACCGGCTTTAGGAGGAAAGCGAGAATCGAGAACGTCTTCGAAACATGGTTCTCCAACTCAGGAGGGAGGAAGTGAAATTATCTATCAGTTGAGCCCTGAGCCACAAAGCTTGTCTCCAAGTAAGTAATGAGAAATGTGTGGAAAATGTGATGAGTAGAATATGGTTGTCCAGGTGGGTGTCCCTGTTCGGTGTACTCCTCAGTAGGACTGTTGTATACAGTGACTGATGTTTTGACAATCTGTGCAGTAGTCATCTTCAGACTGAGGCCCGTTTCAAATGTCGCATTACTGCCGTGTCAAACTCAAATTAATTTGACCTGGCAGTTGCACGGCAATAGCACAAAAGTGGCTTCAAACGTCAAACTTAATTCAGTTGCTCCAAACTCAAAATAAAGAAAAACGTCACAGTCAGGCACGGTAGAGTCAAAATACTTAAACATATACATTTTCATACTTTATGAAGTGAATTGGGCATGGCAATCCTGTCAAATTTAATTGCTGTGTTGAACTAAAATTAATTCAAGTTGCTGAACTGAATGATTTTAATTGTCGTGCCACTGTGATGCCAAAGTCAAAAAAATTCTATCACTTGAGTTCTGCATGATGTTTGAAACAGGCCTGACTTGTATGTCGTTGGCTGAATTGATGGTATTATTAAACTTGAGTTATTGACGGGTGAATTGACTGAAGATATTATTGATTGTCTGTCATCTGATGACTTTAAAATGTGGGTGGTCCTTTTTCAGCTGGTCTTTTGTCGTAACAAAAAAGAAAAAAACTTCTTATCAGCCGAGTTCTCAGTCGGTACAGTAAATTACAGCGTTTTACAGTATGGACTAAGAAAATGAGGCTAATAAGATGTTATTAAAATGGCTTCCTGTTTGGGGGACCCAGAAACAAGCGTAGGTCAAGCGATGTGACAGACAGGTGTCACTAAAAGAAATAATTTTTTATTGGCTCACTAAAACAGTAGTACAGCAAAAAGGCTTTGCATGGAAAGTGAAATCAAAATGCAAATGTACCATTTTGAATGTTTGCGCAGTGGTCAAAACTAAAAGTACTGGAAGTTTTAGCTTGCCAATGTATCGCTGGAATAGTATTTGGAAAACTGGACATTGTGTCTGGCTCAAATTCGCTTCCTTCTTTCTTTCGTTGGTCTTTGAAAACTTACTTCAAGTGGCAAAGAAGGTGCTGGTATGTTGTCTACGTCCTCATCCAAATCCGTACGGTTTACAGACACATGATAGCTGTCTTTAAATCATGTTTTTGAAATAAAGGGATTGCGAGCTGCAAAATGAGCAGTGATTTGCTTTTGAAAGTTTGGTCTGTACAGTAAGTCATGGACCATTAAACTCATCACCAATAGATGAGCTTGGGTGTTGGTGCCTACAAAGTTGGTGGAGCCGGGCAATGCTCTAACATGCGGAGGAGGTATCCATGGCAACCCTGCGAGCAGCCCCCACCAGGCACCGTCACACTGAACAATTCAGTGGAATACTTACCGACCAATGCTTACCTGGCCCATACTTCAAGAGGGTGGGAGGGATGGGAAAAACCAAAGCACAGAAAGGCACGCAAACAACAACAGCAAGCTATTGCAACAACACTTTGCGAAGAACCGCAAGCAAGCAACTGCGTATAAGTCACGAGGTGCCCCTGCTAAAGGCAACGGGCCACCCCTAGCATAGCTGGGGAAACTGCTGACCAGCATTGCTTCGAGGTTAACTTTGCCTATTTTACATTTAGCCACATCAAATTGGGCAAAAACAGACTTAATTACAGTTATTATTGGAAGGCAAATTTCCAGTTTGTCCCAAGAGTCATAAACTATTGTTGTCAGTTTTTCTTGGGTTCTTCAATAAGTTATTTGTAAGGTACCACTATCTACAATCCCAGTCATAATTGTTGAAATGCTTGCCAGCTTTTCCTTCCCTTTCCTTTCAATGTTGATTTGGAAGAGATTTATGCCCAAGCAAATGCATGAAACCAACATTGAGGGAAGGGGAGGGAAGTAATAAGTGTTTTTATGAATGACTAAGTTTACTATGTTGTGTTTTGTAAGTGTTTCAACAAATTATGACCGGGATTGTACATGTAATACAAGTTAAACTGCATTACATTTTGTTATTCACAGCATCATCTACAAATGGTACTCCAATAAAGGCCAAAGGGCAGATGTCTCAGGATGATGAACCTGCAGGGCTTCGCATCAGACAAGGCCGGAAGACAACAGAGGAAGAAGAAGGAGAGATTGTTAGTGATCTTTCGGACTCTGAGAGCAAAAAAGTTGAAAAACGGAGAAGACATTCTTCATCAAAAAGCCATGACACTGAAGAGGTTGGCATTAACAGAGATTCTCTCAGTGAGCAGTCAGATTCAGAGAGCAAAAGGACTGAGAAGAGAAGAAAATATTCTTCTTCAAGAACGGCTGATACTGATGACAGACAAAAAGAAAAAGAAAACATCAGTGATCCCTCTGACTCCGAGGATGTGAAGCTTGATCAGAGGATAAAATATTCCTCTCCAAAAAACCCTGATTCTGATTCAAAAGCTGCCAGGCTATCAGAACAAACAAGGAAGGATGAAGGTGAGTTTATTAAGAACTTATGCAATCATGCAACCAGGTACATTATGTGATTAAGTGATCTTGCGATGAAATTAATAATGATATGCCCTTAAAGTGGCTTGATAAAAAGAAAGTCTGGGTTTGAATCCTGGTCAAACCTACTTTTTTGTTTTGTTTTGTTTTGTTTTTATATCTGCTGAGGTTGAACATGTGACTGTGAAGGTCACTTCCATAGTCACCATCTACACATTGCCTTGTCTTCCAAACACCCCTCCCCCTTGCCCACAATTTCTCCGGGGTATAACAGTCATTTCAAGAGAAATTTTAGAAGATAAAGCTTATGCAACTTGGGGATAAACAAGGTGTATAATATTATATGTAATTGGCAACTTGAAAATGCTGATTCATAAGGAGTTATCTTACTATAGTTTTGTTTACCCATTTGTAGGTTCCATATTGACATCAAAGTCAACTGAAGAATCAAGTGAGGAAGACAGTAGTAGTGAAGAAGAGAGTGAAGAGGACACAGAAACAGCGGCTGCTACCAAGAGGGTACAAAAAGAAACAAAGGAAGCAGCTGATGAGAAGAAAGAGAGCAGTGAATCAGAGTCTGAAAGTGGTGATAGAAGTAGTGATGAGGATGACGATGATGGTGATGATGATGATGATGACGATGACAATGATGATGATGATGAAAAGGTGGAAGAAAAGAAGGAAAGTGGCAGCAGAATCAAAGAGCAGAAGGCAGTCAGCATTAAGTCAAGTGAAAGTAAGGATGTTGGGAAAAAGGTTACTGCAAAGACCAATAAGGAAAGTTCAAGTGAGGAGGAAGAAAGCAGTGAAGAAGAAAGTGATGAGGAAGGTGATAGTGAAACATCAGAAGAAAGTGAAGAAGAGGAAAAGAAAACAAAATCTGCACCAAAGACTGAGAGAGTGATTGAAAAAGACAAAGAGGATGAGATTGAAATAGAGGATCTCCATTCTGAGTTGCAGCAGCTTAAGCGACAAAGACCAGCTGATGACAAATATAAGCAGAAAAATAGGACAGAGCGCCATCATCGCCGTGATGAAAGTTCATACAGGAAAAGAAAGCAGGAGTCATTAGATGACAGGGGTTATAAAGAGAGGAAAGTTTCTGATAAGGAGAAGGACTTGAAGTATGAAAGTCATAGAGGAAGAAGTCATCGGAATGATGACGCTAAGAGTAGGTCTTATGAGAAAAGCATCTCTGAGGATAGAAGTCGTGATAAACACAAGTCAAGTGGTAATGCTAAGGACGTATCTAAAGTGAAATTAGACAGAACAGGTCCAAGAGAGAAATATTCTGAAGTGGATGTTGATAAACAAAGGAAGAGTTCAAGAAAAGATTCAGGCAAGACCAAATCTCCTGAGGAAGCATCTAGAACTGCATCTAAAGGTAAATATCGGAAAGATCGCAGTGAAAGTAGGAAGAAGGCCACTTCAGAGAAAATGGATAGAGATAACAGAGGCAGTAATGATGTGTCTTCTAGCAAATCAAAGAAAGATGAAGGGCCGTCACTCATCCTGACTGAACGTGAGAGGCGGCAGTTCTCCAATGAAATTGTAGACATTGACAGCGAGGGTAGCAGCAATGAAGGTGAGGCTTTTGTGCCACATTCAGATGCAGAAATGAAACAGGATCAGCTTTCTGACGGTGAGGAGGAGAAGAAAGAAGAGGCCAAACTTCCACCTTATTATCCTGCTGTTCGTGGCTGCAGAAATGTTGAGGAGTTTCAGTGGTTGAACAGAATTGAAGAGGGAACGTATGGGGTGGTCTATAGAGCAAAGGATAAGAGAACAGGTTTGGTTATTTTTATGCCCAGTTATTTGGTACTTTAATTCCTGTTGTAATTGGGTGATTTATGATTGTTGGTGGTGAGGTATATGTTCATGTAGTGGATTGCATTAATTTTATTGATTGAACACATTAAGAATAAGTATGTATAGTAGTTCTGTACACTCCTTGAATGCAGATTATTACCAAGATATTCATGAAAATTGTTTTTATTTATTGTACATCTACTGCTGTACATGGATAAGGTGGGTGCATGCTTCACCAGTGTTCTCAATGGATTGCACCATTGTGGGATTCACACACTTGCAAAAATGGCACTCTTAAAACGTGCTTGAGGGCCCTCCAGGTGTAAAACTGTAGCACCTATTAAGATGCCAATTTTGGTTGTAAATAGGCTTATTTGGGTTGTAAATAGGCAATCGATTTTTTTTACTGTTTTGTGCTGGGCTATGACTTTGTTTGAATAAGCAATTGTTGTTTTCTAGAGTGCGACTGCATATAGTATTAATAATTTAGTACAATATTCAGTTGAAACGTTTGATTTTTTTCCAGTTTTTGTAATATTACACACATTTCAGTTGGAAACTTTAAACTGAGTTAACTCTTGTGACCCATTACTTGTTTTAAGTGGCCCAGAAACTTCAAGACTCGGGGTCACTGGACCACAAATCACAAAATTCTGGTGAGATCACTGTTTCAAAAATTTGTAACATTTAATCCTACATGTATTAGAGCCTGCCCACATCTGATATTGTCATGTCCTGAGAGGCTTTTTGGATAGGCACAACAATGTACACTTTATTCTCAAATTAATTTTGTCTTATTTCAAGGTGACATAGTGGCGTTGAAGAAACTAAAGATGGAAAGAGAAAAAGAAGGATTTCCTATTACGTCTTTGCGTGAAATCAATACCCTTCTCAAAGCACAACATCCTAACATTGTGACTGTTAGAGTAAGTGCTCTGTTAAGGTGGCTGAACACAGTTTTTCGGGCGGTCAGCAGTAACTCACGTGACAGCACACATTTTAAAATAGACAAACAAACATGGTGGCGAAAAAGCAATGGGACACAGAAGATGATTTCTCAAAATCTACTCATTAAAATTTTGTGATATTTGGCAGAAGTTTTACTTTTATCATATTTTAAATGATGAGAACTTTAAAAAGGAAGTTGAGCAGACAAATTTTTGTGACACATTTAATAATTACAGAACATTTAATAATTACAGAACAATATTATCTGAAAACTCGTCTGTTAAAATTTGGTCAAATAAGTTTCAAATGGTAATGATTAATTATAGTAAGCTGTGTGCAAGTTGTAGGAAAATACAATGAGCAAATTTTATGTAAACTGAGTAAAAGTGAAATTTAAAGGTTGTATTCAATCGTTCATGTTGTCATGGAAACTACAAAAATGTCAAATTTTACCTGTCAAACAAAATCTTTCATCAGTATATTATTCACTTGCTATGTCTTAGCTTGTGAGCTGTAACCTTTCTCTTGCCATGATTTGGCAAATGACATAATATTTACCGACTGCCAAAAGTGCGTTCAGCCACCTTAATGCCATTGTGATTTGTGATTTTTTCAGTTTGCAAGTGTAATAAATTGTACTTCTGTTTTTTTTTTGTCTAACAATAACACTTTATCCAGGAACTATTCTTTTGCTGATTAGCCCCCTAACATCTGTCCTTTTTCTCATCACAAAATGGTCCTCCCCAAAGGAATGGCTGCTGACAAGCAAACTACATTCCTTTGCTAATGTTTCATCAATATACTGAAGTGACCAATCATCTATCAGGAAATTGGGAATGCTTGTGACAATTTAAAAAGAAAAAAGATAATGTGGCATGACAAATAATAACAGTTTGCTAGGATACAACTGGACACCAATAATATTATTAAGATGGTACAATTTAAAATGCAGGCTGTGATTGGATGGCATTTAAAAGGATAATAATAATTGGTTTGAGACACTTCTGAAAAAATGGAACAGTGGTTTATTAAAACTTGGAAAGGTGTCTTGTTCAATTGTGACTAGCTGCAAGAATATTGTGACAAGACTTGGAACAGCTCTATAGGAGGCTACATTTGTTTGCTGATAAACATATTGTAGATCTTGCAGGCATTGTTGTTTGTTTGGAGTGTACATTTTCTGTTTCATTGCTTTTGTGAGGTGTGGCACAAGTTTCCAAAGTTTAATGTGCTGGCAAATATACTGCTTCTTAACACTTTAAATAAAATAATATTCTCATCATGTCTTGCTTCTGTAGGAAATAGTAGTGGGCAGCAATATGGACAAAATATACATTGTTATGGACTATGTTGAGCATGACCTGAAGGTTCTTATGGAACACATGACACAAGGGTTTAGGATTGGTGAGTGAGCATTCCTAGAACAACAATACTAAAACAGTCATAAGCGCCCATTTACTTGGAACCCCTTTAATTATCTAAGTGACATGGGTGTAATAGTATATCTGTAAAGAGTCTGTCTTCTTGGTGGGTCACAGTTAATTGTGTAGGGTCCATAAAAGAACAGTATGATCCTTTCTTGCAGTAATAGTTTGTATAGTGTTACAAACATGTCCCTGAACTTGCCAGTGTTTTAAAAAAATAATTTTTTTAATGATGAAGAGCTTGACAACAGACGGGTTCAAATGTTGACCTCTCATGCATTTTGATTTTTATTTTAATCTAGGTGAAGTCAAGACACTGATGATTCAACTTCTAAGAGCTGTTGTTCATCTTCATGACAACTGGATTCTTCACCGGGATCTCAAAGCCTCTAACTTACTCCTCAGCAACAAGGGAATTCTTAAGGTTCGTCTGATTAATGAAATAATAAATGTGTAAAAAATAATTCTACTTTGGTCACAAGTTGTCCATAAATTGATTAATACTTAACTCCAGGAGGAGTCAAGGCTGTGCCCTTAGAAACAATGCTAAAACTACTAAGTGCACTACCTTTATAATCAGTTCACTACTTTATTTTAATCATTGTTATTATTATCATTATCATTATTATTATTATTTTCAGTAGAGTTCAATAAGCTTGAAACCTGACCTAACAAAAACGCTTATTGTACCTTTGGAATTAATTTGATAACAGGTTGGTGATTTTGGACTTGCAAGAGAGTATGGCTCTCCTCTTAAGAGCTACACACCTATTGTTGTGACGCTGTGGTACAGGGCACCGGAATTACTGCTTGGTACCAAGGTACATTGTAATGTATATTTTGGACAACTGTCTATTTCTTTTGAATAAGCCTATAAATTATTCTTCGTCATATTCCAGGTACAGATCCAGACAATAATATTGCCCTCTTTTTAATTATTGAGATAGAGGAGGCCAACTATTATTATTTAGCAAAATCCAACTAGTGGTCTATTATCAATGCTGCATTCTGATTGGTTGAGCTACTACTAGGCTATATGTCATCAAAAGAATAGTGGCT
The DNA here is from genome assembly GCA_038088405.1 of Porites divaricata. NCBI lineage: Eukaryota > Metazoa > Cnidaria > Anthozoa > Scleractinia > Poritidae > Porites > Porites divaricata. The sequence goes on from JBBMOI010000008.1 coordinate 3,488,822, forward strand.
GAATGGGGTTTGGCTAGCTAAGGTTGTTTTGTCTCAATATTTTAGACCAACTAGTTGGAGTTTACTAAAACAATTATTCCTCTTGCCTTCATGGCCTCTGTTTCAATAGCCCGACAGTTCAAGTTGACACAGAATGCTTTCTCTTTAGTTCCAACCATGAAAAAACAATATTATTCCATATTGTTTATACTCCAACCATGTCCATACTCCAACCATAAAACACAATGTTATTCCATATTTACCACCATTCCTCTTAGTTAAAGTAAAATACAACTCTGGGTAGTGAAAAGTAAAAAGTTTCACCCAAATGGTAGAATTTCCTGGTATCGGAGCCCACTGAATACAAGATTCACCCAACAATGTTACAAGTATGAGGAGGACTTCATGTATGTGTACTCCACGCCCTGATAATACAACAGAGGTTGCCCCAGTCCACCGAAGTTGCCAGTTTGAGTTGGACACCCTGTACATCTACACAGTAAATCATCGCGTTCGTCAGAACGCATCCTAATCTGGTGTTCCTGTGGCACGGGTGACTGCCAGTTAGCCTCCCCTATAAATTTTATCGGGGTATCTCGGCCCTGGACTCCTTTCTACCCAAGTGACGAAAGCGGATCCGTAATCAATGATTACCTCTCTTAATACTAATATATTGTATTATTGTTCACTGTTTAGTGATTACAAAATTCTTTTTTGTTGTAGGAATACTCAACTCCCATCGATCTGTGGTCTGTTGGTTGTATATTTGCGGAGTTATTGACAATGAAGCCACTTTTCCCGGGCAAGTCGGAGATAGATCAGATCAACAGAATATTTAAAGTAAGACTTTATATTAGCATTGCATAGATGAAAATTTTGTTTATCATTTATTCAAAATGTGTCTCCGTTTCTGATTGGCCCAAATCACCCGGCTAATTCTTCATAACTAGCTGTGTTTCAGGTAAATCGTCTCTATTAGAGTCAAGCCACTCAGCAATACAAATTTGGTCGCGTCAAGGCGTAATAAACGTGAAAAGGCATCACTTGCCTTTGTTTAAGTTCGCTGTTATCTTTTTTTTTTCAGGAACTTGGAACTCCCAGTGACAAAATTTGGCCTGGACCACCATCTTACTCTGAGCTTCCAGCCGTTAAAAAGGTAAAGAGATTTCATTGTTTTTCATCCTGAGACTCGCTTGTATAGTTTGAGTCAGTGTTAGCTCAGTCGGTAGAGCGTGTGACTGCAGAGCGGGAGGTCACGGGTTCGACTCCCGGGGTCGGACCAATACTCAGAGTCTTAAAATAACTGAGAAATGAAGGTACTTGTACTCCCTTTGCACTGCAAGCGGCTGGACCTTCGCGTGGCTCAGGTGACCACGTAAAATGACGGTCCCGTCTTCAGTAGGAGACGCAAAAATAGTGTCCCCAATTAGTACTTTCGTGCTAAACACATTGACGCTCAAATAAAATGATTTTTTTAGTGTCACAGGAAAGAACTACTCAAAGTCTTTTTATTTGAATTGATCGCACTTGAAGACTATCCACGTGATCATACTCTCCCCAGTCCATCTCTGCCTTCCAGTTCCAAGATGGCGGTGGTAAACAGGAAATGCTGAACGTTTTCTCTACACGTTGTTCGTTGAGATTATTTGACAACTTTTGCTCTTTCAGATGACGTTCACAGAGTATCCTTACAACAACTTAAGAAACAGGTTTGGCACGTATTTAACAGACAAGGGCTTCAGTTTGTTAAACAAGTAAGTTTCTCTGTGATAATTACTTTTAGAAGTTACACATTATTTGTAACTTTGCAAATGGCAATCATCGGGCTGTGTCTCGCAAGTCCCGATAATCAGTAGACCTAGAAAGCTGTAGCTGTAGCCAACGAACCGCAGACGTATTTCCGGTCGTCGCTTCTCTTCCTCCGAAGCGGGTGAAAGTAGAGCCGAAAAAACTAGACTGCAAACAGTCGGTTTTTTTCTCAAAATCAGTAAAGAAATCGGTAAAGCGTGGCGTATGTGTCTTACGCGCGCGAAGCTCGCGAGCCTCGCACGCTTGTAGGGCGTCTCTCCCCAATCTCGCTATCTGTTTTCAGCCTCGCTCCAGACCTTTTGTTTGACTGCTCTCGCGTACTTGAATACGCAAAACTACGGACTGTTTTGCAGTCTACGAAAAAAACTGATGCGCTCGCAGGCTAAGAAAGCTGTCAAAACAAACTGGTTTGTTAAGTAGGACCTACGCTTGGATTTGAGAATATGATTTCGGGGCCCGAAAATTACCGGGACTTTCAAGAAACGGGTCCTTGGGAACAGGCTCCTTCGCGGGAAAAAATGACAAATGATAGAAAGCAAGAGGCGAACCGAGCTGGAAAAGAGGCGAGCCTGACCCCGGGCTGGTCAGACTGTGTATAGATAAAATACATTTAACTGCAGTGAGTGTAGTTTTCTGTTTTGTATTTTTAGGTTTCTAACGTACGACCCCAAGAAAAGGATAACGGCTGAAAAAGCTCTTGAACATGAATATTTCAATGTAAGTGCTTTCTGTTGATTTCTTTGCATTGCCACTTCTTGACTAACAAGGTTGAAGATTTTATTTAGTTTCGGGCATCACTCTTGCTAGTTAGTAAACCTGCGGCATACTGACGATATAATTGAATTCTTGACTCACGTCCAACAATGATACAACAAAACACAAACAAGTAAAAGCTGAACGCTCCATGTTCATGTGGGAGAAATCATTTTGCGTTTCAAGTTGCGTTCCACAGAGAACGGTAATGGGGCGAACTTCAAATCGAAGTACAAAGAGATACCAGAGAAAAGCCGAAGAAAAAAAGCCAAGAGAAAGGCCATTAAACACTTTAAAAAAAGCGAGAGAGGCAGCTACGCTGGCGTTAAAAACGGAACAAATAAACTTATAAAGGACGCCGTTAGCACTGCCCCACTTTGGACGCAACTATTATGCTGGGGACCATAGTGTACTAATGTGCTCCATTTGCATTTTACCCCTCCCTCCTTAGGAGTCTCCACAACCAGTGGACCCCTCCATGTTCCCCACGTGGCCTGCCAAGAGTGAGATGATGAAGAGGCCAAAGAAGAAGGATGTGGAACACAGTCCCCAAGCCCCGGAGGGTGGGGCTATGTTTGCAAAGCTGGTGGGTAAAAAATGCGAGCCCGCAACCGTTGATGGACGTGATGGTCTTTTCATTGTCACGTAATCTTGCGTTGGTTGTTAAAACGCGACGTTCTAGTATTACTATACTATTTACTATGACGATTTAAGGCAACGATGTTAGATCAATGTTTAACAGTTCGAAACATCGCTGCAACACTTTTGCAACGCTTTCCGTTGCGCTAAAAATAGTCCTTGCGAATCGACCTGTGTGACACAACCTGAAAAAGCAGGGAATGTAAATTCAAGATTTTTCCCGTTTACCAAAGAAATATTTTAAGCGCTTGGTGCTTAGAAACTCTGTTGTGGTGGCCGTGTTGCCAAGTTTTTTGAAGAGATACCCTGGAAACTAGATCCGCCCTTAATTGACACATTTCGCTTACAAATAATTTGCCCTCCGGCCGCAAATGGAAAGAAGGTCCTTTGGGAACAATGGAGTAAACATTCGTATTTCTAGGACATACGGCAAAATCAAGCGGACATTCTCGTGTTAATCCCTGTTTGGACCGTAACAAAAGTTTGAAAAAGAAGAAAGAAGAAGAAGAAGCGCTAACTACATAAACCAAATAGATTACAACAGGGTGGCTGAGCGGTTACAGCGCAAGACTTGCAATTCGGAGGCCCCGAGTTCAAGTCCCGCTCTGAGCGCTAGCTGGATTTGTTCACGGTAGGCCCAAGCTCACATTCTCGACCGCGCTTGTAAATAGCCAGCTTGTTTGCCTCCGGCCAGTTGGGAGTCTGGCATAAGTACTATAAATACTGCCGAAGGTAAATAATTATAAATTTAATTTAATTACATTTTACATCTTGTATTCTTTTGTTGTGTTTGTTTACAGGCCGATGATGGGGACAGTGGAACTGACAGTCAAGGATTCAGGCTGCAAACATCAAAGAAAGGTTCTGCTGCAGTCGCCGGATTCACTTTGAAGTTTTAAACTATATACAGCTATTTCGAGAAAGGTTGTCCGAAAAAGTGCACGCGACAATCCCGAAAGGTATTGTGGGTGGTTTTGAGTTCACTGTTCTTCAAACAAATTTGAAAGAATGGCACAAGAGGCCATGGACATATGTTTGCGAGTGCTAAAGGAAAGCAACAAAAGTAGGTTCGACAGCTACAGTGTCAGGAACAGCGTATTGCACATATCTCATATTACCTTTCGGGATTGTCGCGTGCACATTTTTTCCGACAACCTTTCTCGAAATAGTTGTATGCACTTGTGTATCAGAGTGGAGAAAGACTTGATGAATGAATGAATACGTGCAGCCTGAGAACGTTTTATATTCAAATGTAAATAGCTTTCCTTGTTGGAGTAAAAATAAAGAGTTAAGTATCTACTTCAGTTATGGAAACAGAAGGTGCTTAATTAAGGTGGCGTTTGATTGTGTGCGTAGTTTGGGACAAAAATAAACCGAGAATCTGGACTTAAGTCGTTTTGAGTTATCGCAAAACTGGGTGATCCATTGGACCATACGGAATATGGGCGATAGAGGAGATTTCCACCGACTATTTTAAAAAAACTTTGGAACTAAGGAGACTCATTGCATAGATAGCAAATTTAGACGGTGCAGCAGCGCCAAGAATAGTGTGGAGAGGATTACTAAACAACCAGGATAACCGCCAAGTATTAACGTGGTTTAATTGTGACAAATTTCACGAACATGTATTTACAAAACTAAAACTATTTACAAAGTTTCTCTCTAAATTAATGAATCCAGCAGTTGAGACAGCCCTGGTAAACTCATTGTTCTGACCTCTTTCTCTACATATAATTTTTCCGTCTCCTTGAATGACAGTGAGAATTTACGCGCGAGTTCTTGAAAAGACTTGTTAAGTCTGTTGAAAAGTTTCCTCAACGCAGACGGAAGTACACTCCTGCCCTGTAAGACGAAAAGAATTGAACGAGTAAGTGAACCACCTTTACCCTCAGCTGAGTTTACACTGCTGGATATTTCAATGAAAGGCACAGACTATTAAAGAATATTTCAGATATTTTGACGACTATGAATTTTTTCATGCATCATACATCGGGTACTCCTTATATACATCTTATATGCATACACGGAGAGGAGCGATCATTTTGCCAGCGTGACGCTGTAAAATGGGTCGAAAATAAACCGGTTATGTTTACGAAAACAAGGCGTCAAGTGAGACATCATGGAAGTTGCTCCCACGGGGTGATGGGGTCTCATGATAAATTGCCTCAGTAAGCACATTGACACCCGTTCCATATCCCAGTCCTCCCCCGCCTAGTTGCACCCCGAATAAAAAAGAGACCCGCCCTTCTAGTTGATCAGCCTAAATGTCATGCAATGATTTTCTTACCTTGTGAAGAAGTGTCAATGCTCCCTGGTCGTCAAGTACTTCGATTTGTTCAGCCAGCTTTAGTAGAACTCTGTTTTCTCGGGCTTGGCGCATCGAATTCACGATCCTGTCATAAGGGATAGTTAAGTGACTGGTTGACTGCAGCAAAGATTTTCTCTCGCTTGGCAGCGAATGGATCTCAGCTTGTACTTCCATTTTGACGTCTCTGTAATAAGAGAGTGAGGTATCAAAGTAAAACATTGTTGAAGAAAAATGCAATGATCAGACAATTATAAAATAAAAATGAAAACTAAATTCTTTACTCTCCTATGAGGCTTTTAATGATCAAAGATAATGAAACGAACGAATTGAAATGGAAAATATGGTTAAGAATCCCGACAACTCTACTGAAGTTGAAAGAACTATGTCATAAAGTGAAATAGGGTCTGTCAAAATAATAGCGCCTTTTCGCCCCCAATGCGGTTCAGGAGCAGACCCTGCTGCAATGTAGAATGACTGAAATGTACGTTGGTTTTCACGAATAATTAGAACTTTTCCTCGTTAGCTTTATGCACAGTTAATTTCACGAGAGGGTCGGCTTCAAAATTCTGCAAAATTTCTCGTCTAAAGCTGAAGATTCTTTGGGGGATTAAATAGCTCTCCAAATTTCTGTTGTTAAAATTCAAAACACTTACCGTTCTTAATTGCAATTGGTTTGAAATTCGCTTACAAGTAGAATCAACTGATAAACGAGTTAGTTTTCGGCACAAAGCAAATGACCTGCGCCTTCAAGAAAACTTCTGAAGTGAATAAACATTTCCAGTTGTCATAGAGATGTCGTATGTCACAGTGGTTGTTTCCAAAGCTCGCGCGCGCACTTTGCACACGCTCAATCAGTTAATTCAAGTCTCGGCCCACGGCTTCCCACGGCAAAATCCATTTTCGAAATAATCCAGCTCACCTGGATGGAAATTACTTAACTCCTTTCGCAAAAACGAAGAGAAATAAAAGAACGGTCTCTTGTGTGTCGAAATGGTCTTAGACTTGAAGGCTTCGGCAGCATCCAGGTTCCACCCCAACCTCCCACATCAATCGCCCGGCTGCCACTGCCTTTAATTAACATCATAATAAATTTCATTGTCAATAGCAATTCGGCAGGACTTGAAACGAATTTGCAATAGAACAACTTGCAGTTTCATGCCATTTATTTATTTCCCTAGGTTGTCAGAACAACCGGGAATACAAACACATGTAAAATATCCTATCTACTCCTAAGTCCCCCAGTTCATAGTCCAGTCCAGTCAAGTCCAGTCCAGTCCACTCCAGTCCTTCACGGACGTCTGGAGTGCCATACAAGAGGAACGACAAGAGGCCCAGGGGGTAAATAGGGCTTTTTATTTGGATACTGTACTTTAACCCACACCAGGTTGCTAATCCTATCTTTAATATTCTACATTAAAAATCCTCCGTAACATCAGAGAAATGTACCTTTATTTGTGCTGCAGTGCAAGAACCGTGCAGGGCTTCACGACACCCGTCATGTGATTCAAATGCACCAATCATTTTGCAGTACCAGTCAGCACTTGTAGGGTCATTCTGCAAATTTGTCCACTCTGATCTTGCATTCTAGCGGTGAGCGTGGCAGTAGTTGCGAACTTTCTTCTGTTCCAGGTAAATGGTCAATCTTAACCTCTCATTTCAATTGACATGTGTCTTATAACAATATTTTTTGTGTGCGGTTAAATAGTTGTTCGTACTGAAGTTAGTCCCTTATTCCTTAACAGAAAACACCCCAAAACTCGACATCAAGATGGTGAAAGTAGGAATTAATGGGTTAGTGAAAGTGTTAAATGAGCTTTGCTGCTTCTTTTTTCTATGTTTCCGTTCTTGTCCATCATCTTTTGATTGTTAAAGGTAACATATCATTGCGTTTTTATCGTAGATTTGGACGTATTGGACGCCTTGTAATGCGCGCCTCCCAGGAGCATGAAGAAGTGCAAGTTGTCGCAGTGAACGATCCATTTATCGATCTGGATTACATGGTTAACAATATTTTTATTATTGCTTGTGTGCTTCCATTGAGGAATAATTTGGTTTTATTGTGACTAACAGAACAGAATTCGTAGGCAGTTTTTTCCAACAACTGGTAAACTAAATCAATATCGTATTGTTCGAATAATGGCGGCCTGATACCATCTTTTGCATACACAATGTAATCGATATACGTATACGTAATCGGTGGACGCACAAGAAATGCACTGTCACAAGCTTAAGTTGAGTAGTTATCTTGCGACTTAATGATTTACAAATTTATTAATGTCAATTATTTTGAGTTTGTGGTGGCACTTTAATTTGAAAGTTTGTTTCTGCCTATCAGCGCACGTGTAATTTCAGCTATTTCTCAGATTTTAGCACTGATCTTCAAGTTTTTTCTTGACAGGTTGATATTTTGAAATACACAAACTAAAAGCAAATCGAGGCCTACTGATTCATGATAAGTTCATTAATTTCCTGCTGTTTTGTCAAAAAGGTGTACATGTTTAAGTACGACTCCACTCATGGAAGATTCAAGGGAACCGTTGAGGCAAAAGATGGCAAGCTTGTCATAAATGGCAAATCAATCTTTGTCTATGCATTGAAAGACCCAAGCGCAATACCGTGGAGTGAAAGCGGAGCTGAATATGTTGTTGAGTCAACTGGTGTTTTCACAACGACAGAAAAGGCCAGCGCTCACTTGAAGGGTGGGGCCAAAAGGGTCATCATTTCAGCCCCCTCAGCTGATGCTCCCATGTTTGTGATGGGAGTGAACGAGGACAAGTATGATCCAAAATCTATGACAGTTGTTAGGTATGTTGATAGGTTGTGCTTTATAGAAGTGTTTTTTAGTTGTGATGGTCTTGAAGTGAGTATTATCACTTTTGGTGGGTGGAAGTATTAATAGGCCATTCCTCCGGGCCTCTGTATCAAAACAAGGTTAGGTGCTCAGCCTTTGATATGGAAATGATTTTTCATTCGTATGCGAATAAAACTCATTTTCACAATAAAAGGTTGTACACCAAGCCTCATTTTGGAAGTGAGAGTTTTTGGAACTCGGAAGTGGCCTATTATTATTAATCACTGTAATTAATTCTTGGTTTATAAATGGCTCAAACTCCCTGGCTAATTTTTCATAACCAGCCAACTTTGACCAAATTTGCTTGATTTGTTTTTATGCCACAAATTTGCTTCATTTT
>JBBMOI010000008.1:3502500-3517500 GCA_038088405.1 Porites divaricata
AAAAATGAAGAAGATTGAAACAGATTGAAATTAGGGTTTTTGAAAACTGTTCAGCCTAACAGTTTTTCAAAGTTGATCCCTGCTGCTTGTAACTTCAAAAATTAATAATGCTCAGGAGACATTGGTTTGTCGCGGATCTCTGATTTTGTCATTTACATGTAATTTCTTTGCTTACTTTAAGTTCTATAGCGATTGAGGGCGAGTAATTGGCAAAATTAAACAAAATGAACTGGACTGCCGTGACACAGCCCCTTTAAAAATTGGAAAATGTGTTCTTGAAAAGTCCTTAAATTTTTTGTTCAAAACAGTGTACAAACCCTGGTTTTTCTACATGACTTGAGTTGGAAGCAGTTGTTGTTGGGGGGATGATGTGGTTCTTGCTGTGGGGCTCTGAAAGTAATGACTCACTTTTCTTTAAGTTGTGATGGAGTCTGAGTCAGTTGTATATTAATGTACACAGCTCTCCAGGGAGCTAACAAATACAGCTGAACTTAATCTGCTATGGCATTGCCAGCAGCAAACACTGTACGGGGTCCACCTCCTTGGTTTTTGAGTGGTGCACCTACTTTGAAGTTGAATGTTGAGTTCTGCAGTCTACAACTTTTGATCCTTAAGATGATTGGTTAATAAGAAGTCCCATAAGAAGGAAAGCATAAAGTAATTGTTTTTAGGTCATCTTTGATTTAACAACCTTTGAACATTCCTTCAATTACTTGAACTAGTTAGAGGGTGTGAAGATACTGTAAAATCCTGAATGCATTTTAATGTGTCTTGAAGTGTTTGTATTCATACTGTCTGACCCTCTGTTAGTAATAACTTGCTGAAATTATTCATAGGCAAGGTCAGCAAAATCGTTCTCAAAATTTTGTCTGTCTTTTTTCCTAGGTATGATAATGAATATGGCTACAGCCACCGTGTTGTGGATCTTATCAAGTACCTTGCTGGCAAGGAATGAAAACCTTAAGCTTGTTCCAGGCCCATCGTAATTTAAATTCCTCAAACCACCGTGTTAACGTTAGTTCAGTTTGCACCTTTTTCTTCCTTGATTATGATTCTCAAGATTAAATGGAAGTTTTTGTAACCGTTTTCTGTGGTCCAAAAGATTTTCTTGCACCCTTGTTGTGGCTCCAGCCAACATGTTAAAACATTATTGATCAGCCTTAGCTGACTCACCTTGTTATATTGTGTAAGAAAATCTTCCAGGACAATGAGCATAGATAACGAAAATTTCACTTGATCTTGAGTTGCATGCTGCCACTAGCTTGGACTTCCAACCACAGGTTCAGAGGTTCAAAGCTGCAGTGAAGTAAAACAGGGACCGTTTTTAAGATCAAGGTGCGGTTTAGTAGAAAGTTTGTGCGGGTGGCTTTAAGTTGTTTATATCAGGCCTAAAACATGCACTGTTTGGGCAATACAAAGGTGTCAAAACATGATGTAACTTTAACATTGTGGTGAAATCTTTGCGGTGGGCCTCGTCATCAGTTCAGAAAATGACTGACGTCTGACTTATCATATGTGGTGTGTTTGTTGTCTGCTGTTGTTCCTTAGGAATAGAAAACTGGATTGGAAAAAGAAAGCCAAAAAGAGTGGGATTGCTCCTGTCCACTAGCTAACGTTCACTGAGAAGAAATGTGTTGTTGATGTGAAGATAAACTGAGCTGAAATAAAGCAACTTTCATCTGAACCATCAGTTATAATTTCTTTAATGGGTGATCTAGTAATACTTTGACAGCAAAAAAACCTTCAGTACACTTGGTAATGAACATTTTGCCCCAAGTGAGACACAAATGTTAACGTTAAGTTAGGGGTGTACAGTTTCCCAGACCTAAATTGATCCAACATATGCCATCAGCTTCCCCCATAGGTAGGACCCCGGGCCAACCACCGGATTGTAAGTCAATGGAACGTCGATATGACGGAGGGCCAAGGGACTGGCAATAAGTGTTGCTGCAAAGAGGTTTCGTTACATCGAGGTTCTTTTCCATATATTTTACTATTAGAGGGGTAAAGAAAATCGTTTGTTATACCGAGGACTGGATTGCCCAGGGTCCCATCCCTGGGGTAAGCTAATGACATGCACAAAAAGTGCTATTTTTTAAAATGATTCATTGATACAAAGATATTTTTTTGAGCAAAACGTACCCCTTCGCGTGCTTAAGAAATATAATACGCAAAGAAGATTCATTGGTTGGCGTGAAAAAACTAACACTTGCGCAAACATCAGATTCAATAATGATTTTTGCATTTTCGTCAACATTCAATAAAATTTTGGGGCATTATGTATTTATTCTTGAATTTGTGATGTAGTTTTTCCTCATCGAGCGAAAACATGATCAATAGTAATTGCTCCTTTGAACGAATATTAGAAAAGTCGATTTGTGTCTTGTGAATCTCATCTGTTGACACTTACAGTGCAAATTACTTGCAATGCACCCCTACATTGTGGCATTCGCAAAAGGACCCCAAACGAATTTTGAAATTTCTTAACGGCATCGCCGTTTGCTGGTCTTCGCCAAGATTTTTTCAAAGCCCGTTTCCGGCTTCTACTGGTTAGGTGGTCAGTAAGGAAGCCAGAAGACCGTGCAGATCAGCTGAAAAAGTCACATTTTTTGAAATGCCTTGAAACCTTTCTACGGTTAATATTAATCTGCATTTTTGACGGTTGACAGTTACAAAAAAACCTTTTTCAACGGCTGACGGATAAATTTTAGGCCATTGAACGGTTGCACTGACGGTTAAACTCACTGAGACCCTCCTACAGACTGCTACAATGTATATTCTATATGGTCTACAAAGAACATCTAGCTGCTTTCCAACTTTCTTCAGTGCTAATTTTCGTAACGTGTTTTACAAAATTCAGGGAATCGTCTAATCAGGTTAACCCAAACATATCCCTGGATATAGTAACTAGTGGTACGGCAACACCTTTAGCAAACCGCGGGCATTAGGCTTTCGCGCGAGAACCAGCGCCTTGCATTTTACAGTGTTCAAGATCATTTTGTTTTCACAAAACCACTTACACACCTCCTTGTGTTCCTTGTTGAGATTTGCATGAACTGCATGAGCAGTTCTTCTACCCGATTCGTGCTCGGAGTTCTTTTCGCCTCGCGAGGGCTCCTTTAGCTTTTCTTCGCGAGACATCAATTGCAACTTAACACTTGGCCTCTTGTCCTCCAGGAGACACGTGATATGGCATGATTCTGGCCTCTGTGTGTGTTGTGAGCTCTAGGCTAGGCCCGCTCTCGGTTTTGAGTTCTTTCGGTGTCGTGTTGATGTCTTGCAAAGTTAATTTTCACGTAGTACGATCAGCATTGCAGTATTCTGGTATGTTTAACTTCCAACACATCACGGCCTCCTTGACAGCGATAAATTTGAACAAAAAATAACATTCTTTATATTGATTATCCTTTGATGCATTTTCAACAAATCATTATACAATTCGGTTAGTATATGTTATAATGAACGGACCTGAAGAATCTGTTGAGAAAAAAATGATACTTGAGCTAAGGGCCCGGCAATAATATTTCCAAAACTACACTTACTAGGTAACAACTAGCAACTGCTGGAAAGAACATGAAAAGGTGTACTGTATAACATAAAAACAAAACAATTTTGATACCAAATAATTGAACCACCTTATTTAAAAACTACAATCGGCAATTAAATGAGACTACAATACATCTAAAAAAAAAAGGTTACGAAATATATTTACAAGTTGAATGTCATTTCAGCTATTTTTAAAGCCACGATTTGATAATTAATTTGTTACATTAACAAAAAAAACCTACCTGTCAGGGCTTATGCCCCACTCCCCCCCGGCAACTAGAAAAGGTCAACAGTGACAAATACCTCTCGAGATGGTGGTGTTTGAAAAATTACGGTTTCTTATTCTACATAACCACTTTGAACTTTCCAACAATAATTATACCACTGGTAACATCATATTATATCTTGTCAAAAACCTGGATTCGGTTGTTATTCCTGTCACACACAACTAAGATCAAGGATCAAAGATGGCTGTGATACTCAATCAAAATATGCATGCTCAGTAGATTTCAGATCCTTGTTTCACACAATAGACTACACAATCATGAAGCCAAGGAGTCAATTTATTTGTCTGAAGAATTAATAAAGACAACTCTCCCTGCATTCACAAGATATCTAAGATAAAATAGCAAGTAATGAAAAAAAAATTCAAATTTGCCGCCATTTCCAGCGCCTATTGTCAAACGTTGAATGAGAATTTATTTCTAAATCTATCACAATATAGCTTACTTTTTTTACAGAAAAACAAGAGAAATTGTCAGAATATATAAAAAAATATAATAGAACGGCTCATCCCGCCAGATTTGTGTTCATAAATAAGAAAGTTTTATGACCTTGAGTGACAGCCGGTTAGGCACAGTGCCACTTTGCAAATGCTACACTCGTATCTCGTTTCCACTTTGTAGCCCTTGGGTGTTCTTCGACCACTCTCTATGCATTGGACACATTTTCTTTTTCTGCCCTCTAGACGAACTGAAACATGCTGACCTTGAGGGACAGCATTGTTTGGTGGAACCTCGTTCGACCTACGCTTTCGTTTTCGTTGCGAAAAATCATCGATTAGTGGTTGTGCGAGGTCAAGTTTGAAATATACCGATTCACGCTTCGATCCAACGTGTTCTGATTCAAGAACAAAAGCATTACAAACAGATACATTAAAAAGAAACCAAAATATGTCTTTATACCACTTTTTGACTGCCACCCAGAGCAATAAAAAGAACGAAGCTGGTCAGCACGATCCACACCGCCCATGTGAGCGGTGTAAACTTCTGAAACTCTCGGCTTCAGTTTCAATATTCACATTTTGCCGATTACGAATGCGGGGAACCAGTCGGGAGGGCTTATCAGGAGAAACATTAGTTGAAAGAAAAGCAACATCTCGCTTGTCGTGCCACTTAGTAAAAACAAGTTGCCTGCGTTGAGCCCTAGCCATTTCTCCGAACCTTAGCTTCTGTTTCGCGCAAGGTGGCAAGTCCTTAGGGACTGATCGTTTATTACGTCCCGGGGGGGGGGGGGGGGGGGGGGCGGTGGTTTTGAAGGGGGAGTACAATTTTAAAACAAGCCCCTTTTTGGGGGGTAAATTTTTCTCTGGTAAGAAACATGAGGGGGGTCAAATTTTATGACACAGCAACAGCAGTCTAGGGAATTTGACGTCAGTGATCTATCCTCGATCCCGTGGTTGGGGAAAAGGAAAGAATTTGACGCGATTTCAGGTCCCGAGGAAAGGGTTGTTTGACATGGTCACGCAAGAGCCTGGAACCTAGCTCTCAATCTGCCATCTTGAAAATTACTCAGAAGGCTCAGTTTGTGCTCGATCTTTTCGCGGTCTTTCAATTGGTATATTTGAAAAAAAGATCGAAAATGCCACTCTACAAAGCCTGGGATGTAAAACGGGAGACGAGAAAGGCCGTAGGGGCTGGAGGGGGGGGGGGTACATTTTTCAAACAAGAATTGGGAAGGGGGGTATAATTTTTACCACAAAACATTTTTGGGGGGTTCAGTTTTGAAGCACTACACTTTTTTAAAAACCACCGCCCCCCCCCCCGCGGGGACGTAATAAACGATCGGTCCCTTACGATTACAACGCACCGTTCCACATGCGGTCAGTATAAAATATGGACTGCGGACCACGGACTGCGGACTGGGTATAAAACACGGACTAGGTATAAAATGCGGACTACGGACTGAGTATAAAACACGGACTACGAACTATGTAAAAAGGAAAAACTGAGAGAAACGGAAAGCGGGCTTGCATAAAACAGTACTTCCAGCTCCTTGCCTCACACAAAAACATTCCGTAAGCCGGTCACGCAGTCTATATTCTCCTCATGTGGAGAAGGAAAGCAAACTGCACGGACAAGGAAGGTTACGCCGCTACTCAAGGCAACTGAAATCAAACCTGAATTTTATTAAAGGAAGGAGTTAGAAGAGAACCGATCAAAGAAGCACCGAATAAAAAGAAGTAATAGTATTGGTGTTAGCCGAGTCAGAGTAAAATTCTTAAAGATGCCTCTATTCCGTTTCAAATAAAGCCTTGGGAATATGAGGAAATGAACGCAGACGAGAAGGTCAGTATAGGGGCATTCCGTGAAGTGAAAAAGCAGTTTTTAGGGGGGAGGGATTACTCAACTATACTTGAATAATACCCGAAATTTGAATCATCCAACCCAACGTTATATTCTACGCGATGATTATGATGACATGATTTACACCCTGCTCCTGAACTCCAGAAGGGGGTACTTATAGTTTGGTAGGGTTCTGCTTCCTGGTTCTCTAAATCCTTACCCTATTCAGAATAAAAAATGTCATTTTCCACACCCATTTTCAGACCTGATCTCTAAAATCCATACTCATGTACAGGCCTGGCCTAATTTAGCCTGTTCCAGGCTCTCAGATATAGAGGAGACTACCCAGTTTCCTCCCATTTTATTTTCGCGCCTTCTTAACCCTTCAGCGGACCCAAGTATCTCGGACCCTGGAACATTCTAGGCCTGATTAGGCAGAAATTATGTCATCATTAAATATTACAGATTAGAGCACAACAGTAGATCATTCTCTTTTGAGCGCGCACTAAAAATTCTTGCCGATGCATTTCAAATTCTAATTCGTTCTTATTCATTTAGAATTGAAAACGATAAATTTTTGTCAGGCTCTTGATTCAGAAACCTCCACCAAGAATTCCTATCTTATACCCAGTCCGCAGCCTGCAGTCCGCGTTTTATACCTAATCCGTGTTTTATACCCAGTCCGTATTTTCAAGTCCGCGTTTTATACCTAGTCCGTATTTTATACCCAGTCCGCAGTCCGTGGTCCGCAGTCCGCAGTCCATGTTTTATACTGACCGGTTCCACATACATACGTGTTTTGGGCAAAGAGGTGATCAAGAAGCCTCGTACTTGTGAAAAAATTGTCGAAAAAAATGTGCCTGTAATTATTTAAAAAAGGTTCTGTCATTGTCATGACAACATCGTAGCCAAGACCGTGAATTCTACGGCGGTTATTTTCTGCTTGGCCGAGGTAAACAGCAAAATTTGAGACGTAACCGTTTTTTGTATCGGCAGCCATCCAAACTTTTATGCCGTATTTAGTCGGCTTAGCTGGCATGAACTGTCGAAAGGTACCGTCACTACTAAACACTGAAACCCTGTGGTTACTGACCTCAGTCACAGCAATTTCATCCTGATCATTCACTGCCACCCCGCAGGGCTTGTTAAGCATTCCAACAGACTCACCTTTTTGTCCAAATGACAGCACAGATCTGAAGCGCCTGGTTTGTACCTGAGACTCAAGAGGACTGTCACGAACATTTGCCCCTTTATTCTCAGAAGTTACTTTACTACTTTCTTTACCTTTAGCTCCTGATTGTTGCGCTTTAGTTTCGCTAAAAACAAATTCTACATTACCTATCCCCTCGCTCATGCTCAACAGATTAATGAGTTTTTCACTTTTAGTAAAACTAAACCGAGGAATACATTCAATGTCACGGTTTTCTTGGGTACTCTGTTCCTGCAGGATTGTATCAAATGTTTCACTGAATCCCAGGATTTCAGTGCTAAAGCTTCGTTTCAACAGAGTTTCAGTTTGTTCAATTGCTGATTCAATTAGTTTCACTTGTTTTTCCACTTCGTCTTTTTTCTGTGACAGAGATTCCAGTGATTTTTTCGCTTGATTATCGACTGCATCAAAACCATCTTGTTTTCTCGCTTCGATGATTGCAATAATTTGGTCTACAAAAGACTGTACTTGGCTTTTTACCTCGGCTACTTTCGATTGAAATGCGATGCTTTTTTGGTTGAATTGTTTGACTTCCTTTTGTTTTTCCCGTACTTTATCTTTCAAAGATCGAATCATGGAGTTGATCTGTGTTTTGCGCTCATCAGTAGCTTCTTGCAAGGGCATCTTACCATGACCTTCATGAAGCGTCATGACACAAGTGCTACAAATGGCGACTTTACAGCCCTTGCAAAAGAACTTCAGCTCTTCTTTTTCATGGTGTTTCTTCTGACAAAATGCTGGTCGCTCTAATACGGCCTTGATTTCTTGATCTTGAAAATCTTTTAGAGGTGGCGTTCTGTGATCTTTATTTTCTCGAATTATGTTATGTCCTACAATGCATTCTTCACACCAGAAGGAACAACACTGGAAGCAATATGAGGTCTGGGCGCTTCGTTTGTCGCAGTTTCTGCATTTGACGTTGACTGTACTGCACCCTTTAATTGCCAAGACATCTAGCAGGCTGTTTATTCGAAAATTAGTGGGAAGTTCGCTGGGATCTCCACTTCCAGAAATCTGAAACTGTCTCCTGCACTCGGGGCATGTAATTTTGCCATGGACGCCGCTCGTTCGTTGAATTCTGTTCAGGCAGTGAAGACAGAAACTGTGCAAACAAGGCAACTGCTTTGGATCAGTGAATGTACACATACACACAGAACAGGATACTTCATCATGAAGATTTTCCAGCAAGGTCTTTATATCCATGGAACAGGTCGGAAATAAGGTTAATTTTTAACACATTTGGCTTTGACGATCAAGGAAATGGTATTGAGAATGAACAATGACGCCTTGTCTTGTGACCCAGACTTAACTCTGTATTATTAGCCAATGAAATATAGATCGAGTTTCTTGACATGTTTTGATGGTGTGACTGAAGTATAAATAACATCCTGTATTTCCGAGAACTGTTAATCAGCTCTTTGAAAGAGCTTTCTCTCCCTATATAAGATTCATTCGGAAAAATTGCTACGCAGGCTATAAAAGAATGGAGTACTGAATTTTTTTTAATATTTGTGAGCACCAGAACACTCAGAACGTTACACACGCGAACAATTCTTGGACAGATTTAACTGGGAAAGAAAGTTTCCGTTGGCCCAAAATCAGAAGCAAAAAAGCCACGCGAAAGACAAAACGCGCCATTTTCCCACCCAACCTCGTCCCCAGGGCTTTTCCCTTAAAAATGGGTGGGGCTAAGGGCAAAGCCCTGGGGACGAGGTTGTTTCCCACCTTTTATTTTGCAGGATGGAGGACGGATTTATTTTCCATCTATTTTGTTCAAGATAGTGCTCGTTAATCTGAGTGTTTTCAGCAAATACATTAATAAACCTTCGGTCAAGTCTCCTTGATACTGCGCAACAAAATCCTCCAGAAAAAAAGGCAGTTGCAGAAAATTTTTACCAATTCTTAAGCTTCTGTGGGCCTTTTGGCCAAGCTTAGACTTCCAACCACAGAGGGTTTAAAACACATCTAATCAAGTCACATCTCCTGTAGCCTGAACAGGCCTTCAGTTGAGCGGGAAACTGGGGAGAGGGAAAACTTTCCTACTTTTTAGTGACTCTGGTTCTATTTTCTCCCATACTGGAGCTTTCTGCAGAAACAAAAATACATGGGAGAATGTATTTTTCCGTCGGACGGGAGGGCTTTACAATGGCTCAGCTGTCTCGCGAGGGAATTTTTGCGGCCAGTGGCCTTGCTACTAGCAGTTCAGGCGATGGAACTCGCGCGCGAAATTCCACCAGCTACTGATCATGATGAAACAAGACCAAGATCAATATGTGACGGCAATTTTCTCTCCGGCATAGTCGCCAATTTCCTATTTTAGTTGTGGCCAGTGGCGTTCCATTTTTAAGGAACTGATGTTCTTATTTAAGCTTTTCTTTTGATTGAAGTACGGGTTTTTCTTCGAGTAGTTATGTGCATTTCAAAGTCAGATACCTATCTCTTATTCCATTTCTACAACCTATTCAATCGGAAGTGTTATTCCTCATTTTAGAGTGAAGAAACGCTCTTTATAATACTCATAGTAGTTAATAATTATCCAGTAATTAAGCTTGTACCTTTGGATCTGTAACAACAAAGTCTGGAACTAAACTACGATGAACACTCAGCCATGATGGAACCTTAGAGGAGTCCTACACAAAATCGCTCATCATTTATAAATAATATTCTTAAAAATTCATTACAGCTCGTCTCTAACTATTGGACGACAAAGGCCCAAGGCATTGTAAGCGACGATCGATTAGACCCTCTATACGACTAATATGGATACCTTCAAAAAAGATAGAGAAGTAGACGTGGAAGAGTTAATGTGAAACGATCACCTGACAAGTTATCATCGCTCAACGATACCATAGGGTTAACGTGTGTGGTGAACATAAGAAGGGGACGGGTGGGGAGGAGGGGAGGGGATTATAAAGACTCCTGCAATAAGGAACCCCATATTGCTTAACAGACTGAAGATAAGATAAGGACAAGAGGAGAGGAGAGGGTAAGTGATTATAACCTTATCTGCGCCCTTTTCCTACTCCCTTTAATTGCGCTTGCTACGCAGGTTACACTTGCGTATAGCAGCTTGTAGTACATGCACTGAACTGAACTGAAGTGTTTATAGTAGATTTAACAGATATCTATAAAATAACTAAGATACCACGCGCGTTCTGACTCTGGTTAAAAACCTATGGTTTATTGTGCCGGTAGACTCATAGAAAACATAAAGTTCTTTTATGAAAGCGATAGACCACACTTTCTATGGGTTTACCGGCGTGATGACTCACGCGGGATTTTGGAAGAACACTTGAGAAGCTTGTAAATCACGAGTCGAGGGGGTTATCACGCCGGTAAACCCATAGAAAGTGTGTTCTATTGGTTAATAAAACTCTTTGTCGTCCGCTTTGGTCGTTTTGGGTCCATATGGACCATGCATCAAGAGAGGATATCCTCTCTTGCCATGCATATTATTCTCGCTATACCCATCGGACTTTGAATTCTGCATATTAAGATGGTAAGTTTTCGGTTTTTTGATTAAAAAGGGGTTGGACTGTACTGTTGCCTTGTCCTACAAACTGCTCAGTAGACCTATACGCGGCTCGGCTACTAATCACTGGACATAGCAATGATGGTCCCTTCTCCGAGAAGAGACGAAAAAATGGTTTCCTCAATTAGTACTGTCGTGCTAAATACATTATTTTACACTTGTTTGAAGTATGGAACACATGACGGTCTCATTGACAACGACAAATTTGAAGAAAAAAACATTCTTCATATTTGATTATATATCCTTCGATTCATGCATTTTCAATAAAACGTTATACAGTTCGGTAAATATATATGTTATAATTTAACGGACCTGAAGATCCTGATAAGAAAAAAAAAATGGTCTGAGGGCGCGGGAAAATTACTTCCAAAAATACACTACCTAACAACTAGCAACTGTTGGAAAGAAAATGAGAAGGTGTACAACAGTAAAAAACAATTTTGATACCAAAAAAATTGAACAAGCTTATCAAACTACAATCGGCAATTAAATGACACAACAATACATTTGAAAAAGCATTACAAAATATATTTACAAGTTAAATGTCATTTCAGCTATTATTACAGCCACGAGTTACATTCACAGAAAATACAAACTACATGTG
The DNA here is from genome assembly GCA_038088405.1 of Porites divaricata. NCBI lineage: Eukaryota > Metazoa > Cnidaria > Anthozoa > Scleractinia > Poritidae > Porites > Porites divaricata. Next base: position 3,513,957 of record JBBMOI010000008.1, read on the forward strand.
AAAACAACCTAATGCCCCCCAGCAACTAGAAAAGGTCAACAGTGACAAATACCTCATGAAATGATGTGGGTGGTTCGAAAAGTTACGGTTTCTTTTTCAAGATAAAGAAGCCAATTTGAACGCTTCAACAATAATACCACTGGAAAGATCATAAATTATTAAAAATGGTCAAAAACCTGGATTCGGTTGTTTTCCTTATCACACACAACTATCCTCCCATTACTAAGATTTGCTGTGGACACTGGCCACTTAAACTCTCCTCTCCCGATACCTTCACTTCCAAACTTTGTAACAAACTTTCCACTCATATCAAGTACCTGAACTCTGTGATTCTTTTCATCACAGGCCATAAGCAATCCTTCTTTGTTGACTGACAAGTAACGGGGCTCATTGAATTCTCCATCTTTGATTCCCTGTTTTCCAATTTAGAAATAAACTTTCCCTCCAGATTAAACATTTTAATGGAATGAGTACCACGATCTGAGACTATAAAATATTGACCGTATTGGATACAGTGATGGGGTTTGACCAAAGAACCTGATCCACCAAATTTACGTGAATACTTCCCACTAGAAGAGAATATCTTGATTAATTTGTTACCTTTATCAGCAACAAGAATATCACCGTTGCCGTTTATTGATAAACCTTGAGGGAATTCAAGCTGATTATCACGACTTCCTTGTTTACCAAACTTACTAAGAAATTTGCCATTCCGATCAAAGACTTGCACCCTGTGGTTATAACAGTCTGCCACTACAATATTGCCATGACTATCAAAAGCGATTCCTGTAGGGCAATAGAACTCACCATTATTCTGACCCTTCCTACCAAACGATCTTAAGTGGGTACCGTCACTTCTAAACACTGAAACCCTATTGTTACCGAGCTCAGTCACAGCAATTTCATCCTGATCATTCACTGCCACCCCATAGGGCACGTTAAGCATTCCAACAGACTCACATGCACCTTTTTGTCGAAATGACAGCACAGATCTGAAGCGCCTGGTTTGTACCTGAGCCTCAAGAGGACTGTCACGAACATTCTCCCCTTTATTCTCAGCAGTTACTTTACTACTTTCTTTACCTTTAGCTCCTAATTGTTGCGCTTTAGTTTCGCTAAAAACAAATTCTTCATTACCTATCCCCTCGCTCATGCTTAACAGGTTAATCAGTTTCTCACTTTTAGTAAAACTAAACCGAGGAATACATTCAGTGTCACGGTTTTCTTTGCTCTGTTTCTGCAGGATTGAATCAAATGTTTCACTGAATCCCTGGATGTCAGCACTAAAGCTTAGTTTCAACAGAGTTTCAGTTTGTTCAATTGCTGATTCAATTAATTTCACTTGTTTTTCCACTTCGTCTTTTTTCTGTGAGAGAAATTCCAGTGATTTTGTCGCTTGATTATCGACTGCATTAAAAACATCTTGTTTTCGCGCTTCGATGATCGCAATAATTTGGTCTACACAAGACTGCACTTGGCATTTTACCTCGGCTACTTTCGACTGAAATGCGATGTTTGTTTGGTTGAATTGTTCGACCTCCTTTCTTTTTTCCCGTACTTTGTCTTTCAAAGATTTTATCACGGAGCTGATTTGTTTTTTGCGTGCGTCAGTGGCTTCTTGCAAAGGAATCTTACCATGACCTTCATGAAGTGTTACAGCACAAGTGTTGCAAATGGCGACTTTACAGCCCTTACAAAAGAACTTCAACTCTTCTTTTTCATGGTGTTTCTTCTGACAAAATGCTGGTCGCTCTAATACGGCCTTGATGTCTTGATCTTGAAAATCTTTTAGTGCTAGCGTTCTGTGGTCTTTATTTTCTCGAATCATGTTATGTCCTACAATACATTCTTCTAATTCACACCAGAAGGAACAACACTGGAAGCAATATGAGGTCTTGGTGCTCCGTTTGTCGCAGTTTCTGCATTTGACGTTGACTGTACTGCACTCTTTAATTGCCAAGACATCTAGCAGGCTGTTTATTCAAAAATTAGTGGGAAGTTCGTTGGGATTTCCACTTCCAGAAATCTGAAACTCTCTTCTGCATTCGGGGCATGTTATTTTGCCATGGGCGCCCCTTGTTCGTTGAATTTCGTTCAGGCAGTGAAGACAGAAACTGTGCAAACAAGGCAACTGCTTTGGATCAGTGAATGTACACATACACACAGAACAGGATACTTCATCATGAAGATTTTCGAGCAAGGTCTTTATATCCATGGAAAAGGTCGGAAACAAGGTTAATATTTAAAAATTTTGGCCTCCAGTTGCTGACGATCAAGAAGCTTCAAGAGAATGGCTTTGCGAATGAACAATTAAGTCCTGTTTTTCGACCCAGACTAAACACTGTATTATTAACCAATCAAATAGAGTTTCTTCACATGTTTTGCTGGTTTGACAAAAGAATAAAAATCATCCTGTATTTCCGAGAATTGTTAATCAGCTCTTTGAAGCATGGATAAATTGCCGGCAAGCATTTCTGCCCGTCGAGGTGGTCAAGACTGAAGTCGGAGCGAGAGCAATATAGGAATGAAGGAGCTCTATCCCTCTATTAAAATCCCGCCAATACGCGCCATTTCCTCATCCTTTATTTAACAGGAGATAGAACGGATTAATTTTTCGTCTATTTTGTCCAAGAATGTGGTCGTTAATCTGCGTGTTTCAGCAAACACATTAATCAATCTTTGGCCAAGTCATCCCTGAAATATACTGTCCAACAAAATCCTCCAGAAAAAAATGGCAGTTGCAGATAATTTTTACTATTAAAATCTCTCATTTAGTTTCTGTGGGCCTTTGGGCCAAGCTTAGACTTAATCAACCACAAAGGTGTTGAAAGTGCAGTGAAGTATAACAGGGACTGTTTTTCCTTAAGATTAATGTAGCGGAAGGAAAGAAGCACCCCGTCTTTTATGGCGTGAATTCGGGGACAAGATTTTAAAATTTGTTTCTTCTTCGTCTATTTTTAAGTAGACAGTTGGCATTGAAAATCTTAAAAGAGATGAGATTCACAAGGCGGTATAAAACTAATTCAGATTCCTTTTTTCATACTTTTATTACAATTTTTCGGCCAAAGGAGCAATCATTATCAGCGATCATATTTTCGTTTGACGAAATACTGAATCTATAATTACGTAACATTTATTTTTAATAGTTATTGGTTACATCGCTTATAAAATATTTTAGCCCATCAAGTCCAAAGCCTTGTTTCCAATGACAAAAAGAAAGAACAGAGTCTATTGTTTCCACTGTTATATTTCACATGTAATACACACTACCATGAAAGGTAATAAATGTGAAAGTAGAGAGTAGAAACAGATTCGATTGCGTCGCAGACGCTCTAAATCCTTCGGTATAGACTATAGAGTCTTTATTTATCAATAACTTTTCGAAGCACAAGTTAATGATAATAAGATGCCAAAGCCAGAGGCTTATATGGCTTAGGTCAGAGAGTTACAATGTGCTGCAAAGTTACAATGAGAATAAAAATTAATAAGTACAAGATTTACAGAGAAAAGGCAAACTATTACAACTTATAAAGATTACTGCATA
>JBBMOI010000008.1:3522500-3572500 GCA_038088405.1 Porites divaricata
TCTGTTCCTGCAGGATTGTATCAAATGTCTCACTGAATCCCAGGATTTCAGTGCTAAAGCTTCGTTTCAACAGAGTTTCAGTTTGTTCAATTGCTGATTCAATTAGTTTCACTTGCTTTTCCACTTCGTCTTTTTTCTGTGACAGAGATTCCAGTGATTTTTTCGCTTGATTATCAATCACATCAAAAACATCCTGCTTCCTCGTTTCGATGATTGCAATAATTTGGTCTACAAAAGATTGCACTTGCCTTTTTACGTCGGCTACTTGCGATTGAAGTTTGATGCTCTTTTGGTTCATTTTTTCCACTTTCTTTCGTTTTTCCAGTGCTTTGTCTTTCAAAGATTTAATAGTGGATTTGATCTGTGTCTTGCGGGCATCTGTAGCTTCTTGCAAGAGTATCTTGACATGATTATCATGAAGAGTCATGGCACAAGCGCTACAAATGGCGACTTTACAGTCCTTGCAAAAGAGCTCTAGCTCTTTGTTTTCATGGTGTTTCTTCTGACAAAATGCTGGTCGCTCTAATACAGCCTTGATGTCTTGATCTTGAAAATCTTTTAGAGCTAGCGTTCTGTGATCTTTATTTTCTCGAATCATGTTATGTCCTACAATACATTCTTCACACCAGAAGGAACAACACTGGAAGCAATATGAGGTCTGGGCGCTTCGTTTGTCGCAGTTTCTGCATTTGACGTTGACTGTACTGCACTCTTTAATTGCCAAGACATCTAGCAGGCTGTTTATTCGAAAATTAGTGGGAAGTTCGCTGGGATTTCCACTTCCAGAAATCTGAAACTGTCTTCTGCACTCAGGGCATGTAATTTTGCCATGGGCGCCCCTTGTTCGTTGAATTTCGTTCAGGCAGTGAAGACAGAAACTGTGCAAACAAGGCAACTGCTTTGGATCAGTGAATGTACACATACACACAGAACAGGATACTTCATCATGAAGATTGTCGAGCAAGGTCTTTATATCCATGAAAAAGGTGACAACAGGGTTACTTTTTATAAATTTTGGCCTAGTTGTTGACGATCACGGTAATGACTTTGCGAATGAACAATGAAGTCCTGTCTTGTGACCCAGGCGAAACTCTGTATTATCAACAAAATGGCCTTAGGGGTTCACTCGAAACTAAGTAACGTTGCGGTGAACGGAGAACTCGGACGATTTCCTCTTCATCTCATTATTAACAGTAGAATTTTAAGTACTTTTTAAAAGAAATTTTTTAACTGAAAACAATTATCCCAGGAATATTGGTCGATGATCAGTTGGAAATAAGTTAAGTCTCTATAGCGGAGTTGAAAAACGAAGTCGGATTTGAATCTTATATCTTGATTTAATAAAGAACGTTAAGACAAGAGTGGCAGTAACCAAAATGCGGATTTTTTAATTTGCCATTTGGTAGCCATTGAATCTGGGCGCTACAAGAAGATACCCAGAGGTGAGAGGCTTTGCGCCCTTTGTAACAGATCGGAAATTGGTGATGCATTCCACTATTTGTTGAAATCTACTCACTCATCACTTTCTCATATAAGGGGTACCTTCTTGGATAGCCTTTACTCGATGAATGAATGAATAAATGAATGAAGCTTTATTTATCTTGGTTTGATGAGGTTGATTAGACCTCTAGGAAAGATATGCTAATAAGCCGGGAGAAAAATAAATAGATAAACTAATAGAGAAAGAAAGGGAAATCCAAAAACTTATATGCAGCAGGAGCTAGCAGGGTAAAGCCTAAAATTACGTGAGATAGCTATTTACAATAAAGAGCCTAATTACATAATAGAACATAGATATCACTGAGAATTAGCTAGAACCCTAGCTGGGAGTCTGCTTTTTTAAAAGCTGACAAGGTACTTAGGCGGTTTCCTTCTGAACTATCAGTTGTCATAGGCCTTTTCACTGTTTTTTCAACTTTTTATATAGACCAGTGACCAGTTAGCGAAAATCCGTCGACACCGCTGAAAAAATTGCCAAATTTGAAAGTGATACGTCTTTACAGACGTTTGTATGGTTGGGGTGGAGGGGGGGTGGGGGGAGGCAAGTTTGTGCCCCCCACCATGCAAATGTGTCAAAAGTTGGCAAAAAACGTGAAAAGGTCTATTTTTTTTACGGACACTTCGGCAAAATGCTCTCTTTAGAATGACTTTTTTAAAAATTAGTATAATTATAGCACTAGTCAAGAATTGAGACAGTTTTATTCTCATTTGTTTTTAGGGTACTCGGGTGGGCCTCGCCTCTTATTGACATAAATGGCGTGGATTGGGGACAAGATTTTAAACCTTTTTTTTTTCTTCATTTACGTAGATACTATACATTGAAAATCTTAAAAGAGATGAGATTCACAAGGCAGTATAAAACTAAGTCAAATTCCTTTTTTCAAACTTTTACAATGTTCGTTCAAACGAGCAATTATAAGCGATCATATTTTTCGTTTGGCAAGGTAAATCTATAATTACGTAACATTCAGATTAATGGTTAAACTATTCCATCAGCCTCGGTAAACTCTTTTTTGTAATGGTCTTTGACCAACCTCACTTGGAGGCGCGATTAAAGACTGGAATTATCCAAGCAGTTGATCCTGAAAGGAATTGAAACCCGTCAAAGTGATCGAGTGCTGTAAATTCATACGTCTAGAAATTTATTAACTGATACGAGACGGTCCTTCTTAATACACTTCCAAATCCAAGATGGCGACACAACCTTGGTCGATCCTTGCTCCTTTTTGTCCATCCATAAAAAGAAAGAGCAGATAAGAATAGCGGGCATTGGTTACATCGGTAATAAAATATTTTATATATCACCTCCAAAGAGTTGCTTCCAATGTCGAAGAGAAAGAACATGGGAAGAGGGGTGGAGAGGGTGGGGGGGGGGGGGGGGGATTGTACAGAGTCTATTCCCCGCTTTCATGTTTTGCATAATACACGCTTGCATTTTGAGCTTCTTCCCTCTTTATTCTTTGCAAATTTTTCTTCTTCCGTTTTTCTTTCTTTCTTTGTCTCATTTTTATCTCGATTTGTCTTCCCGTTTCTATTCTGGTCCTATAAAAGCCTATAAAAATTTATAAATAAGAAACTCGCAGAGAAGTTTACCACACTAATGACATGACAAAAGGTAAACCTGCGCAAAATATTTTCATGTTCTTACCCTACTGTTGCTTACAAAATGCAATATGTGTTGCACCAGACTTTTCAAATTCCTCTGCCAAATCTCCGTCATAATTCATAACTATCCAGTCATGTTAAGAATGGTAAAAAACCGGATTGTCCTGTTTTATAGATCAAAGCGCAGCAGATAAAAAGCACGAAAAAAAAAACAATAGCGGTGCTTATAATATGGCAGCGTTTCTTTGCAAAAATTCTGAATTCAGATTCAAGGTGAATGATGGATGAAAAGTGGTCACGGTTAAAACGGCAAAACCAAAGACGGATTTACAGCCTGTATCAGGGGTTGGTAGAGCATGTTGCATTCCGCTGGCCAAATTTCAAGCGGAAATTCCTCTCTTGAAATACCTCCCTAAAGAAACACTGCTTCACAATACGAGACTGATTCCTTTTAGGATCAAATCCACTGAATTCAAGCTGAGCGCGGATTCAAACACTGCGAATCCTATGTTGGGTACAAAACACAGAAACGTGTGGTTTCGTACGCGGTCGACTAAAACGTCATACGTTTTCCTAGCTCAATTTTTATTAAATTAGACAAAAAGGTATTTCAAAGGATACGCAATAATATATCTTTGAGTTTCGCGTGATCTTCAAGGTCTTTCGAGCGGAAAATTGTCAGTCCATGAAAGATCTCTTTCAAGCGCTGTAAAAAATGAAAAGGATGTCAAAGTACATTCTTTGCATAACATAAACGGTAGATTATAATACACATTACTAAAACAAACGAAAAGAATAACAATTTATCAGAGTTAATGGTTTTGAAAATAATTCAAAACTGACTAAAAAATTAGAAATGTTTCCAATAATTGCAAGCCCAACTTATCTGCCCGTTACTTCTTTACACATTACTTCTATTCTCATCATCACCGTCATCATTGTCATCGTCATCGTCTTTCACATCTCCTGCAGCATCTTCAACAAAAAGAATGGTCGCCTCGTGTCTTTACCTTTCGAAGTGTTTGATTTGAAATAGACTGTAACTACTTGTCTATTTTCCTCTGTAGCTAAGTGGGTTTTATCTAAATTAGTGTCACAAATTATATTAATGTTATTTCGTAGGCTGGAAAATACGGTAAAAAAACTGCCGCCTTAACCTCTAAATTGGGTAGCTCTAAGTTCCAAACTGGTCTAAACTCACAAAGACTAAACATGAGAAGGAAAAGTAGACAAGGCCAACCCAATAACTCCTCGATATCTGAAAAAACGTTACTCTTAGCTGCTGCATAAACAGTTTTCTGGCCAACATTCACGCACACAAAAAAAGGCAATGCGCTCAAAAGTTTGTTTTCGTTTCCGTTGCATGTATACTAACACATACGTAATACTATACACCAAGTTTGGCGATCTCTTCGAGCAAAGCTGTTTCAGGAAGGTTCACCAATACGAAAGTTTCTTTTCTTTATTTAACTTTTCATACAGTTATTTCGAGAAAGGTTGTCAGAAAAAACTGTGCACGCGACAATCCCAAAAGGTAATACGGGATATGATCATTACACTATTTCTAACGACAGTAGCTGTCGAACCTACTTTGGTTGCTTTCCTTCAGCAATCGCAAACATATCATAACAAACATCCCGTGCCATTCTTTCTAATTTATTTAGAGAACAGTGCACTCAAAACCACCTACAATACCTTTCGGGATTATCGCGTGCACTTTTTCCGACAACCTTTCTCGAAATAGCTGTATATAGGAAAAGCCACTCACTGTTAGATGCTTCCGAGTTCTTGAATAAAACCTGCGGAAAATGCAATAGTAGTTGAATGAAAAATGAAAAAAAAAAAAAGTAATAACAAAGTTCTGCAAGGCTTCGAATCCAGTTTTTTTTTTTAATACAGCTCAGAATTTGATTCCCCACGACGAGTTACTTTATCAGGTGACAAATGGCGTACAGCGCAGGCGCATTTTTCGAACAAGCGAGCCGCACTAAGTGTGTAGCTACTTGTGTGTGATTGTGAAAGAAAGCTAACAGCTCATTAAAATGGACATCTGAAGTTGTCCCCTCCCCTTACTTTTTACAAAGCGGACGCTTCTCTCGGGTGACAGTATAAGCGGTCCAACGATCGTCTCAAAAGAGTTGAGTGTAACACTATTAAACAGAGGGAATTCTAGTACGCACTCCCTGAAAACAAGTGTAGTGACCTTATTTGGTCATTTTGACGTCACGCGTGAAGAGCCTGGGACGGTACAGGAATGAAATGAACTCAGGGACAGTTTTGGGGACCGATCGCCCTGTTGCAAGGTTGCGCAAGAAACTGGGTGAAAATTCAACATCCCCACCCACCTCATCACCCCCTCCTCCCCCCCAAACCGTCCTACAGTGATATTAGACACAGTACTAACCCAGGTCATGCCTTAAAAGATCTTAAAATGGCCAATGTGTAGAAAATTATCCTGAATACATTCGGAAATTAACCTTGTTTAGCTCACCCTAAGATGGGGCAAATCATTACCTTATCGTCTATGATCCTTGTCTCCCGTGGGAACCTGATTGATTTTCCATAAGTTATGTGAGTTGATGATTTACTGAACTCTGCTCCTGTTATCTCTCATACTGGAGCTTTCTGCAGAAACAAAAATACAAGTCAAAATGTATTTTTCCGTCGGACGGGAGGGCTTTACAACGACTCAGCCTTCCTGAGAGGGAATTTTTGCCGCCAGCGACAGCGCTACTCGCTGTCATGAAGGGAATGGAACTCTAGCGCGAATTTCTACCAGCTGCTGACTATAATAAAACAAGGCCAAGCAAGATCAATGTGTGACGGCAATTGTGCTCAGACAGAGACGCAAATTTCTTATATATGACAAGTTGTGACCAGTAGCGTTCCATTGTTAAGGAACTGATGTTCCTATTTGAGTATTTTGTCTGCTGGAAGGAGATCACAGTGTTTTTTCTTCGAGTTGTTTAAGTGCATTTCAATGTCAATTCGCAACGTATTATTCCACTACAACACCCTATTTAAACTCGAAAGTGTTAATTCTCATTTTGGAGTGAAGAAACTTTCTTTACAACCCGATAGTAGTTGATTAATTATCCGGTAATTAAGCTTGTGCCGTTGGATCCTCGATAACGAAGTCTGGAAGAAACGGCGATGAACACTTAGCCATGATGGAACCTTGGAGGGATCCTACACAAAATAACACATCATTCTTTTTATTAAATTAAAATCATTACATCTCGTCTGTTTTGATTACCAACCTATTGCAATTGGACTTCAGAAGCCCATGGTAAACGACAATCAATTAGACCCTCCAAGAACTAAATGGACCCGGAGGGCACTCCCATATAAAAGTGAGGGCGATGTTCGTCGGAGAATTCAAATTAAACCCTTAAAAACGACTCGAAGTAATCGTCTGAAATTCAAGCTACCCTTATTCCTGACCAATGACGGTGTGGCTCAAGCTTATACTAACCCCCCCGGCCCTAAGGGAGATTTCTGTGTGGTCAGTGTCAGCACATTTTTTGTAAATTAAATAATTTATTTCTTTATCCACAGAACTAAGCGATACCTGAATGGGCAAATATAGTGACTTTACATCCCGAACACCCCAAGTGAGACCAAAATCCTGAATTTACACCCCAAAGCGAGACGCCAATCGATCGAGGAGCATCCACGTCACTTTTATATGTGAGTCCCCCCGGGCCCTCAAAGAAGAGTTGATGTGGAAGAGTTAAGGAGAGAAGTTATCATCGCTCAAGGATACCAGAGGGTTAACCTGTGTGGTGAACATAAAAAGGGAACGGGTAGGGAGTAGGGGGGAGGGGGTTAAAAAGACTCCTGCAATGAGGAACCCTATATTGCTAAACTCTCTATTAAGCCCCCCCCCCCGGGCGCCTATTTATTTCAAGCCTTTTTGAGGAGGGGCTTAATAGAGACAGGGGGCTTATTTGAGAGGGGGAGGGGCTTATTTAATTTAGAAACGACGATGGTAAGAGCTAGAATACAAAGTGGAGAAGCTCAAGAACAAGAAGGCTGGAGGTCATGCAACCGCGAGGATCAGAATTAAATCCGAACCTCCAGCTGGTAAACAAACCATCCCGGATCGACCCATACAAAGTTTTACTGTCTTGATTGATTAATACAGTCTATCATTTGTTAGTGAAAAATAATTAGGGGAAGGGAGGGTGGGCTTAAAAAACAGAGAGGGGGAGGATTATTAACTTTCTTCCCCTGAAAAGGTTGAGCCAAGAGAGGATAAAGGGTCCTCTCTTGGTTGAGCTTATTAGAGGGAGAGGGCTTATTTGAGAGGGGGGACTTAACAGAGGATTTAGGGTAAGATACGATAAGGACACCCAAGAGGAGAGGAGAGAACAGTTATTTACTCCCATGCCCTTCTTCTCCCCTCCCCTTCATGCTTGCCTGCGTCACAGACGCTCTTTACGAATACTTGGGCCGGCTGCAACGCAGGCTACTTCATGCGCTTGCCACGCAGGTTACACTTGCGTACAGCTTGTAGTTCATGCACTAAACTGAAGCGTTTATAGTAGATTTAACAGACATGTACCTTAATTAAACAAAAAGATTAACTCAGCCTGTAGAGCGTTTGACTGCAGGAGCGGGAAGTCACGGAACCGGACCAATGCTGAGGGTCTTAACAATAACTAAGGAACTGAGTCAAACCCCGTTACTACGGATACTGAGGGGGGTATAGAAAGTGTCCTTAACTAAGGAACTGAGTCAAACCCCGTTACTATGGATACTAAGGGGGGGTATAGAAAGTGTCCGTATTAAGCGGGATGAATCAAGAGAAAATGTGAGGGCTTTTTTTTCCCCAGGGATAAAAATGAGGTGTCTGTATTAAGCGGGTGTTCTTAAAAGGGTTCGCTGTGCTGCCTTGTAGAGGCGTAAAAATAGTGTCCTCAATTAGTACTCGCGTACTAAATACATCTACACTTGAATGAAGGAAACTGGTACGTTTAACTTCAACACATGACGGTCTCATTGACAACGATAAACTTGATCCGAAACTTGAACAAAAAAAAACCTTCTTTACATTTGATTATCCTTTCATGCATATCATCGTACAGTTCGCTTAATATATGATATAATAAACGGACCTGAAGAACCTGTTGAGAAAAAAATTATACTTGAGCTAAGCGCGCGGGAATAAAAATACAAAATAATACACTAACTAGCTAACAACTAGCGACCACTCGAAATAAAATGAAAAGGTGTACAACATAAAAACAATTTTAATACCAAAATTAAATTGAATCTTATTAAACTAAAATCGGCAATTAAATGAGAGTACAATACATTTGAAAAAGGTTACAAAATATATTTACAAGTTGAATGTCATTTCGGATATTATTACAGCTAAATTATTACAACCACAATTTGAAAATAGTATTTACTGTTACGTTCACAGAAAATTCAAACCACATGTGAGCATGAGGGCAACTAGAAAAGGTCAACAGTGACAAATACCTCACGAGATAATTTTGTTCCAAAAATTACGGTTTCTTATAGCCTGAATTTCATCTGATTGCTTCGAGTCGTTTTCTCCTCTCAGCAACGACGTTACTGAGGGAGTAATAACGACTCGAAGTAATCAGATGAAATTCAGGCTAGGTTTCTCATTCTAGATAAGCAATTTGAACTTTTCAACAATAATACCACTGGTAAGATCATATTATAACTGGTCAAATACCTGGATTCGGTTGTTTCTCGTATCACACACAACTATCCTTCCATCACTAAGATGTGCTGTAGAATATGGATACTTAAACTCTCCTCTCTCGCTACCTTTACTTCCAAATTTTGTAACAAACTTTCCACTCAGTTCAAATACCTGCACTCTGTGATTCTGATAATCACAAACCATTAGCAATGATGATCCTTCTTTGTCAACTGACAAGTAACGGGGCTTATTGAACTCTCCATCCTTGTTTCCCTGTTTTCCAAATTTAGAAATAAACTTCCCCTCCAGATTAAACATTTTAATGGAATGATCACCAAAATCTGAGACTATAAAATATTGACCGTGTTGAATACAGTGAAAGGGACTGACCAAAGAACCTGCTCCACCAAATTTACGTAAATACTTCCCACTAGAAGAGAATATCTTGATTAATTTGTTCCTCTTATCAGCAACAATAATATCACCGTTGCCGTTTATTGATAAACCTTCGGGGAATTTAAGCTGATCATCACGACTTCCTTCTTCACCAAACTTCCTAAGAAAGTTACCATTCCTATCAAAGACTTGCACCCTGTGGTTATAACAGTCTGCCACTACAATATTGCCATGACTATCAAAAGCGATCCCTGTAGGGTCATCAAACTCACCATTATTCTTACCCTTCCTACCAAACGATCTTAAGTGGGTACCGTCACTACTAAACACTGAAGCCATGTGGTTGCACCATTCAGTCACAGCAATTTCATCCTGATCATTCACTGCCACCCCATAGGGCACGTTAAGCATTCCAACAGACTCACCTTTTTGTCCAAATGACAGCACAGATATGAAGCGCCTGGTTTGTACCTGAGTCTCAAGAGGACTGTCACGAACATTTGCCCCTTTATTCTCAGCAGTTACTTTACTACTTTCTTTACCTTTAGCTCCTGATTGTTGCGCTTTAGCTTCGCTAAAAACAAATTCTACATTTCCTATCCCCTCGCTCATGCTTAACAGGTTAATCAGTTTTTCACTTTTAGTAAAACTACACCGAGGAATACATTCAGTGTCACGGTTTTCTTGGGTACTCTGTTCCTGCAGGATTGTATCAAATGTTTCACTGAATCCCAGGATTTCAATGCTAAAGCTTCGTTTCAACAGTGTTTCAGTTTGTTCAATTGCTGATTCAATTAGTTTCACTTGTTTTTCCACTTCGTCTTTTTTCTGTGAGAGAGATTCCAATGATTTTTTCGCTCGATTATCGACTGCATCAAAAACATCTTGTTTTCTCGCTTCGATGATTGCAATAATTTGGTCTACAAAAGACTGTACTTCGCTTTTTACCTCGGCTACTTTCGATTGAAATGCAATGCTTTTTTGGTTGAATTGTTCGACTTTTTTTTGTTTTTCCCGTACTTTGTCTTTCAAAGATTGAATCATGGAGTTGATCTGTGTTTTGCGCTCATCAGTAGTTTCTTGCAAGGGCTTCTTACCATGACCTTCATGAAGCGTTATGGCACAAGTGCTGCAAATGGCGACTTTACAGCCCTTGCAAAAGAACTCCAACTCTTTGTTTTCATGGTGTTTCTTCTGACAAAATGCTGGTCGCTCTAATACAGCCTTGATGTCTTGATCTTGAAAATCTTTTAGAGCTAGCGTTCTGTGGTCTTTATTTTCTCGAATTATGTTATGTCCTACTATACATTCTTCACACCAGAAGGAACAACACTGGAAGCAATATGAGGTCTGGGCGCTTCGTTTCTCACAGTTTCTGCATTTGACGTTGACTGTACTGCACTCCTTAATTGCCAAGACATCTAGCAGGCTGTTTATTCGAAAATTAGTGGGAAGTTCGCTGGGATTTCCAGAAATCTGAAACTGTCTTCTGCACTCGGGGCATGTAATTTTACCATGGACGCCGCTAGTTCGTTGAATTCCGTTCAGGCAGTGAAGACAGAAACTGTGCAAACAAGGCAACTGCTTTGGATCGGTGAATGTACACATACACACAGAACAGGATACTTCATGAAGATTGTCCAGCAAGGTCTTTATATCCATGGAAAAGGTCGGAAACAAGGTTACTTTTGAAGAATTTGGACCCAAGTGTTGACGATCAAGGAAATTAATGCCTTTGCGAATAAACAATGAAGCCTTGTCTTGTGACCCAGACTAAACTCTGTATTATTAGCCAATCAAATAGCGTTTCTTAACATGTTTTAATGGTTTGATAGAAGAATAAAAAAGCATCCTGTATTTCCGAGAATTGTTAATCAGCTCTTTGAAGCATGGTTAATGTCACTATTCCGCTTAAGATACGCAAGAAAAAAGTAACACAACTAGATAGCGCACGCAGGCAAATAAGACAATAACTACAAGATGGCGTAATAAGGGGGGGACACAGCCCTGTGGCAGGTTCTAGCGACTTCCGGTTATGCGCACAACAAAAACACAAGCCTCACTTATCGCCCCACTACCGTGGGGTAGGACAAGAGTATTGGCAGAGCCTTTCTTATCTCCCCAGCGCCGCACGGGCTGGATCGGACAAGATTAAGGCAAATGAATAAGATGGCAAGACACAAGCAATGCCAAAAGCTTGGGGGAAGTCGCAACGCAGACTTAACCGCCACAGATGCATGAAATGCATCCCCCCAAGCAACCCAAACAAACTCTAAGTTAAGTCCCCTGACACACGGGCCATTCGGGGAACAGCAGAGAGCACGACAGCTTCAGCAGTATGAATGTACATTTTGGAAAAAGACCGACAACCGACCTCAAAAACGCTTATAGACCAGTCTGGTAAGCCCGCAGCCGCCGCAGCAGATGCTGCGCCTATGAAAAAACTATGGCCTTTAAAACTTATGTACAGGAGTCCTGTGTGGCAACCAGGGTCCTGAAGTAGTTAAGTGACAAAGGGCTGTGTAAGTAGCCAACCTGACTTGAAAGAAAAACAGTGCCCAAACATTGTATCAATGAAAAAGCGGGGGGCACAGTAACGAACCCAAGCGATTATGAGAGATTGCCACATCGAAAACTGCCAGTGTAATTGACGTACGCTTAAGACGCAACTGCTGCGGGCAAGCCAGACTAGGAGAGAAAGTCACGCAATCGGTGCTGAGGTTAAACCGAGAATTAAAAACTATGAGCCCCCAGGTACATTAACTTGCTACAACGAGGAATGCGAAATAGACTAGCGTGAATGCGGCCCAGAGCATGGAAAGGATATCCTGGACACCCAGACACTCCGCGACAGAACACAATAATTCATATTAATAAGCGCAAGCAAACCCTGTATAGGCCGGTGATGGGCTGGCACTGATTCGAGTTGTATCTGCCCGATACGAAAACCCTAAAAAACCCTTTGGGGAAAAAAGGGAACGTATTCTCCCACAAATGCAGGTACATAACCCCTAGAGAACGGGGCAACCAGTGCCAGCACAATTCAAGTTAGATAATAAGTAAACGCAGTCCATGAAGTGCAAAGTCCATGATGTATAAGGGACCAGGTGCCAAGGCAGCAGCAGAACTCTTGTAATGCTGACAGAAGGCGAACTCAGACATCACACTTCTTGGTGTCACAGAAGACAGATGACACAACATTCCACATGGCCAGTGGAGGCAAAAGGTCACTGAGACACAGACACTAAGTCACCAGGAGAGTCAAACCTCGGGGTTGGATGCGGAGATACAGCAGTGCCGGCATGCAATAACAAAACAAAAGCACAGAGTTAAACTGAGAAGGGATCAGAATAAGATCACATAATGACCAAAGAGGCAGGAGTTTTGTTTATTTTTATTTTAAATAATATGAAAGGAACTGACGAGTAAAAAAGTCAGCTATGGCTGATAACAACTGACGATCGAATTGGGTTATCAAAGGGGTAGACCCAGACCACTGATAGATGGCAACAGTTAACTTCCCAGCAAAGCTGGATCAGACAAGAGTGGCACTACACGGCTGTATAATATGATTATAAGGTATGGGGGTACTAAATCCCGTACAATTCAGGCCGTAGCTCTCTTGACAGCAGCTCCGTGGTTGTGGCATTCCATTGGTATTTGCACTTTACCGTCCAAAATGGATTGAAACCTGATTGTGGGGTCAAAATGTGTGTACGCGCTCAAAGCAAAGTTAGATTTGCTAGTTGCTGGAATTGAACTAGTCAACAGTAGCTGCAAACGTCATTCTGGAAGTTGTACGAGTGCGAGCAGGAATACGGTTATGCCAAGATTGCCATGTATAGAACAGCTTAATAGTCATACCCCCCAGGGAAATATAATAAGTACAAAAGCCATTTACGTGAGAGAAAGGGGGAAGGCGTGGCATGCTCTGAATGGTTACACCAGCAGAAATAACAATACAGCTTCGTTGTTAGGGTATGCTAACTAAGGTAAGAGGGGCATGTAAGTAAAACCAGAGACACAATACCAGGGGATGCAAGCTGATCCCAGTGAAACTGAGAATGACGCATACTAGCAATAAGTAAAACAAATATGTAAGACACTATGAAATTATGGGGCTAAAATATCAGCGCATATAATAAATTGAATAGAAGCATAATTTTTGTTTGTTTGTTTGTGTTATGCAAAATATAGGGAGAGGGAGGGGGGGGGGGGGTGGCGGGTGGGTAATCAAGGGGAATTATGGGCAATAAATGTGAAGGTAGCGAGTAGTAACAGACTGGTCGTGTAATGTTTTGGTCAGCGTGCTTTCATTACATAAGTTTTTTCGTCGTTCTTTTTGTTTGTTTTGTTTTGACTTTTTTAACCTTTCTAATTGCTTGTGAGTTTAAACACACTTGCATTTTAGGTTTACTCCCTCTTCCCTCTTGAAATTTTTTTTCTTTCCTTTCTCTTTCTTTCTTTCGTTTTTAGTCTCATTTTTGTTTTGAAATTTGTCTTCCCGTTTCAGTCTAGTCCGGTCCTATAAAGGAATACAACAATTTGTAAATCAAAAACTCTTCGCAGCCTTGTATTTTACCACAAAAAGTAAAAGTGCACAAATTATTTTTCATCTTCTTACCCTATTGTCGCTTACAATATGTGTTGCAATGGACTTTTCAAACTCCTCCGCCAAATCTCCGTCATAACTATCCAGTCATGTTAAGAATGGTTAAAAAATTGTCCTGTTTTATAGATCAAAGCTTATGATAGTATAGCGCAGCAGATAAAAAGCGCGGGAGAACTTGCCATACCGGTGCTTATGCTGCGTTTCTTTGCAAATATTCTGGATCCAGATTTAAGGTAATTGATGTTGAAAACTGGTCACCGTTAGAAACAGCAAAAGTGAAGACGGATTTACCGTAGTGACTGTACCAGGGATTGGACGTAGGGCATTTTGCATTCCGCTGGCCAGATTTCAAGCAGGAATTTCTCTCTTCAAATAGCTCCCTAAGGAAACACTGATTCACAATGCGAGGCTGATTCCTATTTGGATTAAATCCACTGAATTCAAGCTGAGTGCGGATTCAAAACATTGCGAATCCTATTTTGGATAAAAAACACAGAGACGTGTGGGGGCATGTCCAAGTGTGCACGGAGTGGCAAAAATTGCGAAAAATTAGAGCGATAGTAGTTTTTGCTAAAATTACTAAATTCAAGTGGCAAAGGAGGTAGAAGGGTGACCAGCAAAAACTGCAAGTTTTGAAATTTCTGCGATTATACCCATGGCAAAGAACTGCGAAAAATCGCAACTAACGCGAAAAATCGTCAGAATTGGGATTTTTCACAACACACGAAAAATCGCAATTTTTGCTGCTGCGTGCAAACCTGGACGTAAGTGAAACGTGTGTCGCGTGTACGCTGTCGACTACAGCAACATACGTTTTCCTAGCTCAATTTCTAGTAAATTAGACAAAAAGGTATTTCAAAGGATACGCAATAATATATCTTTTGAGTTTCGCGTGATCTTCAAGGTCTTTCGAGAGGAAAATTGTCAGTCCATGAAAGATGTTTTTCAAGCGCTGCAGAAAACAAAAAATGTCAAAATACATTCCTTGCATTACAGAAACGGCAGGTTATGTTATCGTACCACAGTGGCCCATAAGGGACATAAAAAAGCCAGCTATTTATTTTAGGACATTTGAACAGTTAGAGGTATTATCATTGGATGCAAATGTTTCTTCCTTTTCATTGGCCGAGAGCCCACCACGTGACCTGCAAATAAGTGCCCACAAATAATGGTGTACTCACGCGCAAAGTCGTTCAATTGTTTTTGGCTTGGTTATGACTAGAATGGATACCTCTAAATCAGGTTGGACACCTTATGTTTATTACACAACGCTATAACCTACTCCACGCTATGCGAATTTAAAAAGTGGGGAAAGCAGAGTAAAAGACAATTGTGCAAGGAAAAGAGTTGAATACAGGGTTTAGCACCGAAGTACACTGTTTTAAAAACGGTTAGCTTTCAATAATGTAATGATCAACGCCATGTAAAGTACGTTAAAATTAACCGGTCTCGGCAGTTTGCCCTTGATGGTGTAGTGGATACGAATGTGGATTATATATCAAATTACACGGGTTCAAGTCCTACGAACTACCAACTCATCTCTTCTGTTTTCTTTCTTTTCTTATTTTAATTAATACTTTAAGTTATAAGACTCCTATCATGTATGTTGAGCGAAGATGACAATCTGACTTTGGGGTATCCATTCTAGTCACAACCTTTTTGGCTTTAGTTTTTGGCTGCAAATACTATTCTGCTCATGCGTAAATGAAACCAAGCTTGCTCCTTGCTCGTTTATGTGATCTCTGTCATTACTCCTGGAAGGCAGCGCGCGCTAACCGCTTTCCGAAGATATTACTTATTTAAAAACAAACTCAGTGATCGCAGATCAATTATCTGCCTCAGCCGTCGGCTTCGGCAAATAACTGATCCGCTCGCCACTGAAAAATCACGATATTTTACTCAACCTCGTCCAATAATTGCTAAATATTTCCAATAATTACGAGCCCAACTTACCTCGCCTTTACTTGGACTGCCAGCAACTTCATCTTCCTGAGAAATTACAAAAAGCGAATAATCAAATAAATAGAGATTCCCTGCTTTTGCTCCGGTCAAAACACTTCTCTCTCTATAATTGGACGAAAGTGCTTTCGCTACTTTCATTTCCAACAGAACGCTCTATTGTTAGGAAAACTAAATTTTCTACAGCTTGCAAAACAAAGCTCCAAAGCTCACGATACTATAGCATTTGCGTGAAAGGTTGTGCATGTGGTTCTTCCTTTCTTTTCTTTTTCTTTCAGTTTTCGGGTTTGATAGGAATTCCATTTTCATTGATTAATTTGCAGTTTCTTTCTGTTGTAAAAAAAATCAGCGCGGCGCCAAAGGCAGTGCGTGTTAAAAACTGTTTTTCTTTTTTCACCTCATTTACTTACTTTAGGATGGCTGAATTTCTGTCCATGCTCCTCGCTCTGTTGGTAGCATTTTGATCCATATTTGCAAGCAGACTTTGACTGAGGAAAGAACAAGGAACATCACCTAATGGCAAGACTTTATTAGGGTCGTTAATCCACCAGGTCGGCTACGGCTGCAAAAACGTCATTTGTAAAGTACATTTGTGCTATTAAGAACTTTTTCGCGATTATTCCAATTCGGTCAGCTTGTCAAACGCATGGGACCATTTACATTCAACGTTTTACCGGGCCAGACATGAATTTGTAGGAGTGTAAATAAAGCAAACCTTCTTTTTAGGCGATCCTTCTTCAGCAGCGTCCAACGCTTTTCTTTTTCTTGTTTCTTTCTGTGGCTCATCATTAACTTTCTTCTTGTGGTTAACCTCTGATTTAGAGTCATTGTCCTCGTCAAAGTCATCAATATCATCATCATTACTCCTATTTTCATCATCACCATCATCATTGTCATCGCCTTTCACGTCTCCTGCAATATCTTCAACAAAAAATAATGGTCGCATAGTGTTTTTACCTTTCCAAGTGTTTGATTTGAAATAGGCTGTAACTACCTGTCTATTTTCTTGTGTAGTTAGGTGGGGTTCGTCTAAAATGGTGTCAAAATTTGATGTCATTTCGTAGGCTGGAAAATACGTTAAAAAAACTGCCACCTTAACCTCTAAATTGGGTAGCTCTAATTTCCAAAGTAACAACAACAACAACAAACAAATTTTATTGAAAATTGGAAAATAACTAATTACATTACTTTCCCACCCGCAAATAGCTTATAAACTAATCGAGGCGGGGGGAGCTGAAGACATATTACGAAACAAGATTTATATATAGATGGACTAAATAACAGTGAAGACACTACTGTACAGTAAATAGAATTTAAACTAATATAAAACAAGGTAAGTACATAACGATTACGAAGAGAGGTTAACCTAAAGAATTAAATAACTTAATAAGACGGGAGACTTCGACATAATCATCTTCTGACCGCAAGAAATTTAGTAATAATTCCTTGATTTTTTTTACGAAAGGACGAACGTTTAAGTATTTTAATCGAATAAAGAATAGAGTTCCAAATTTGGGCACCAGTTCTCGTGAAAAAGGCATACATTTTATCGGTTCTAGAGAACTTAACATAAAACGAGTCGCTAGAGACAGATCTTGTTCTATAGTTGTGAATATCTCATAAAGAGGAAACGTGAGAAGGAAGAGTAGACAATGTCAACCCAATAACTCCTCGACGTCTGAAAAAACGTTAGTCTTAGCTGCTGCATAAACAGTTTTCTGGCCAACATTCACGCACACAAAAAAAAAGCAATGCGCTCAAAACTTTGTTTTCGTTTCTGTTGCATGTGTATACTAAACACATACGTAATACTATACACAAAATTTGGCCATCTCTTTGAAAAAAGCTGTTCCAGAAAGGTTTGATCGAGAGTACTGAGTTTCTTTTCTGAACTTGACTTGTCATATAGAGAAAGCCACTCACTGTTAGATGCTTTTGTGTATGAGTTCTTGAATAAAACCTGCGGAAAATGCAATGGTAATTAAATGGGAAAAAAAAAGAGAAAAAGCGTAATGACAAAGCCCAGCAAGGGTTCGAATCCAGTTTTTTTTAATACAGCTCGGAATTTGATTTACGGGGAGCTATTTTATCACATGACACATGGCCTATAACGCAGGCGCATTTTTCGAACAAGCCAGCCGCACTAAGAGTGTAACTTCCTGTGTGTGACTGTGAATGTAAACTAGCAGCCCATTAAAATGGACATCTAAAGTTTTGCCCTACCACTACTCCCTACAAGGCGGACGCCTCTCTAGGATGACATTTATAAACGGTTCCAACTATTGTTGGTTTTCACATGACGTCACTAAAATTCAAACCAAAAAACTATCGATCCTGCCGAGATTTTACTTTTACGGTGCATTACAGCAGCTGAAAACTAATTTTCATTCAAATTTTCGCTTCAAAAGGGTTCTTGGTTTTGTGATAGAGTACGCTTGAATTTCTAAGCTTTTCGTGACGCGACATTTACATGACGGCCAAGAGAGCTGTCATGTAGATTTAAAAAATGACTTATTTCAGCAAATTTTGCTATCTAAACAGTTCATGTATCAGAAAAAGTATTACTTAAATGTTTATGACTTTCTCGAAGAATAAATTCACGCTTTTGTAGCAAAACTCGGTAACAGATGTTTCTGTTGGTTTCCGTCCGCCATGTTGGAGCTCACCTAGGTGAGCACCAGCATGGCGTCTCCATACAAATCTCTATAAGTTTGGGTAAAACATTTCTTCGGATATCTCGTATACGAAATATTCCTCTGACCTGAATCTTGGCAAGGGTCTTTATATATGTACCTCCTTTCATTTCCCAGATTCTTGACTTGATATATTCAACGGTTTTGATTTTTTATTTTGATCTATTTTGAATGGCGTGACACTGAAAACCAGCAATAGTCTCAAAGAGTTGAGTGCAAAACTATTTTAAAAACAGAGCGAATTCTAGTACGCCCTCCCAGAAAACAGCTGCAGTGACCTGATTTGGTGATATTGACTTCACGCGTGAGCCTGGGACGGTACAGAAACGAATTGAACTCTGGGACAGTTTTGGGAACACAATCACTCTTAGGTTGAGTAGGGAACTGGGTGAAAATTCGCCAACCCCCCACCCTACCTCCCCCCCAAACCGTCCCACGGTGATATTAGACACAGTACCGACCCAGTTCATGCCTTAACAGGTCTTAAAATGGCCAATGTCTGGACAATTATCCTGAATACCTCTTGGAATTACCCCTGTACCGCTCACCCTAAGATGGGGCAAATCATTGGCAGTTTTCCAGTCCTTATCATCTCTGATCCTTGTCACCCGTGGGAACCTGATTGATATTCCATCAGCTGTGTGAGTTGTTGACTTACTGAACTCTGCTCCTGTTATCTCCCATACTGGAGCTTTCTGCAGAAACAAAAATACAAGTCAGAATGTATTTTTCCGTTGGACGGGAGGGCTTTACAATGGCTCAGCTGTCTGACGAGGGAATTTTTATGGCTAGTGACCTCGCTGGAGCCTTACACTGCTACTAAGCTCAAGGTCCCTCAAGTAAACCAGGATGAAATGGATCGTACTCGCGGTTCAGCCAATGGAACTCGCGCGCGAAACTCCACCAGCTGCTGATCATAATAGAACAAGACCAAGATCAATATGTGACGGCAATTTTCTCTCCGACATTATCGCAAATTTCTTATTTAGGACTAGTTGTGGCCAGTGACGTTCCATTGTTAAGGAACTCATGTTCCTATTTAAGCTTTTCTTTTGATGGAAATACGTGTTTTTCTTTGAGTAGTTATGTGCATTTCAAGTCAAGTCGCTACCTCTTATTCAACCAAGACAACCTATTCAATCGGAAGTGTTATTCCTCATTTTATAGTGAAGAAACTTTCTTTATAAACCTGACAGTAGTTGATTATTATCCAGTAATTACGCTTGTACCTTTGGATCTGCGACAACGAAGTCTGGAACTAAACTGCGATGAACATTCAGCCACGATGGAACCTTGACGGGATCCTACACAAAATCACAGCATTTATAAATATAAACTAAATTCATCACAGCTCGTCTCTTTGATTACCAAACTGCTGGACAACATAGGCCCAACATAATCGACGACCAGTTAGACCCACTACGACCTACAGTGTATATACTGGATACCTTCAAAAAGGGGATTGAGGAGACTCTTGCAATGAGGAATCCTATATTGCTAAACAGATAAGTAAATATTAAATTTTCAGTTTAATTTCATTCATAAATTGCTTTATTTATCTATTTTGAAATATACGTACTTACTTTCTTGTTAATTTAATATGTTGATGTTCGTGTATCTGTTTAACTTTATCGTTATGTTTCAACCTTATTATAATTGTCCTTTTTTTACTTTTCCTTCCGCCTCGATTAGCTAGGCTATTTCGCGGGCAAGGATCAACTACGATTTGTCGAGATTTGTATCCAAAGTGTTTTTAATAAACTTAAACCAGAAACTCATAAGGGGTTTTTTCAACCCCTTATGAGTTTCTACCTAAACTTAAACTTGAAACGAGAATAAGTTAAGTTTAGATTTTGCGTCCACCCTCTTCGCCTTTGAAACTGACTCAAGCACAGTCATTAAACTGCGTAAAACGGGTCTTTCAAGAAATGTGGAAGCTGGATCAAAAAATGTGCTAAATACCTTGCTTATTTTTGTCATTTGAAGCTCCTTGTTGAGTTTTTCAATAGTTTTATCATCATGTCCATTCCCACACCTTGCAACAGTGCACCACCGTTTAGTATCTGGATCCCAGACTCCCATCAGAAATATTGACATCAATCCCCCTGCAATTAAACACAAATCAAGTCAACTGCTGATCATTGGTGTATGGCAGTTAATGATAGTCGCTGGAAGCGAGAGTTTTGATCCCAAACTATCGTCAGCTACTTGATGGTCTTAAAAGTAATTGACCTCGCTCAAATTGATCCCAAACTATCGTCAGCTACTCTTAATATTATTGCCTTACAGTAATTGACAATTTGTAGGAGCTCTAGTCAGTACTGTTTGTTGAGAACACTGAAGAAATGAATTTTGCGGCAGTAACAAAGTTGCAATTTCTAATGTTGTTTAGTCCAAGCAGAAGCATAACAGTCTTTATTATATAGACACGAGTGTTTTACTGGGAAATATACCACTCGTAAAATTCATAAATGCTACATCCGGGACCCGAGTGGTTTATTTTCCATAATCTCACTAGTGAGTTTATCGATGACGTAATTTCGGTCATTTCCCTCTATTACTTTATCGATGTCTTTTTGTCTATATAATAAAAAGAACATTACACGGCGGCTTGAAGATATGAATTTTATTTTCTCGTGGCAAAAACAATATTTTACGAACGAGCGCAGCGAGTGAGTAAAATATTGTTTTTGCCACTCGAAAATAAAATTCATATCTTCGCGCCACCGTGTAATCTCCTCTCTTTATTTAAAACTTGCGAAAAGTATACTAGTCTTATTTACTTCTTTTAATCAGATCTGTATCACCCACTCTTGCCACAGCCTCTTAAGGTCTACAACAACTACTTACACTGTAAGCCGTTTTGGAAAATGACGTCATAAAGTAAACAGACCATTCACCTTTGTTTCCGGTCCCATAGTAGGCCCCCAGTACCACAAGGTCAGCAGTATCAGCCATAGCATCTTCTTCAAGATAATCTTTCTTCATCTTACGTGTAGCGAAATTGAGAAAAGTGAGAAGAAGAAGAAACAAAAGAATGTTAGAAGGTTTGAACAGCTTTTGTGTTTTTGGTATATTGGACTTTAACTCATTACCTTGAGCCAGTGTCTTTTTCCTGGTTCATATATACTCTGCAAATTGAAAGAATCAAAATAAATAAATAGAAAAAACAAAACACAGGCACTTTCAATTTTACTTCTTGACTCATATTCAAGAAAATAGTGCCAAAACAAATTATCAGTAAAATTAATATAATAAAACTATGTACTATATTACATTTACATTCTTGAGAACAAGTCCTTCCAGACCTTCATTCATGGCTCTTGTCATCAACTTGGACAGCTCTTTTTCTGTCTAAACAGAATAAACACAATATTGTTCTATTCAAACCTTGAATATTCATTAGCCCTACTGATGACTAGTTAACAATAATTATTCCTCGAGCCTGAGTCAATAGCCCATGAGGTTGAAGGCTGAATGGGCTATTGGATCAGAGGCCATGAGGCGAGAGGAATAATTTTTTAGTAAAAATTAATGCAACTAGTTGGTCAAAAATATCAAGACAAAACAACTTTAGCAAGCAAAACGCGGTTCACCCGCCACTGTTTGGGTTTTCAAAGCCGACACTTTTTGCTACTAGTGGGCTATAATGTATAACCTAGTAGTAGCTCAACCAATAAGAATGCAGTATTGATAATATCTACCACTAGTTGAATTTTACTAATTAGCATTATAGGTCATTAATATAATTATAAGACTCTGGTAATTAAGCATTTAGTGTCATTGGCACTAAGTCCATAACTGGTTAGTCATTCCTCCCACTACTCCCATCTTGCTTACTTTCTGGATACTTTCAGTCAACTCAGATGGGTTTGCTCATCTGGGCTGGCTATAGCACAACTTAATGTCAATAAAGTAAACAGGAGTGATAAAGTACTATTCTACATCCAAAATATCAATACATGTATACAGAATGATCAAATCTGCAAAGAAAACTGGGAAAAACTATGCATTTTAGTATATGAAGAAGCTGTTGCACTAAAAGGGCCTAAGCCCCAGTATCAAAATTTCAATTCTCATTTGTTGCCCCTATATATTCATTTCAAAAGTACCTAGTGGGGAGAAGCTGCCATTTAATTCATTGTCTGATCATGTTTTTAATTCTTGTCACCACACTGTTTGACAGAGCATTTGACACTTCAAGGAGAAATTTGGTGTTGGTAATCCTTGAGGTTTAATTATTAAAGTGTGTAATTAACCCCTTTCACTTCTGGAATTAACTTCAACCAAAATAATTCAAACAAACAAAGAGGGATAAAAATGAGGTGTCTGTGTATTAAGCGAGTGTTCCGGTAAAAGAGGTTCGCTGTGCTGCCTTGTCCTGCAAACTGCTTAGAAGATCTACACGTGACTCGGATGATCACTGGACATAAAAATGATGTTCTATTCTCCGAGTAGAGGCGTAAAAATAGTGTCCTCAATTAGTACTCGCATACTAAATACATCTACACTTGAATGAAGGAAACTGGTTCGTTTAACTTCAACACATGACGGTCTCATTGACAACGACAAATTTGAACCAAAACAACCTTCTTTACATTTGATTATCCTTTAAAGCATATTTTTAACAAACTTGATCGTTGTACAGTTCGCTTAATATATGATACAGTAAACGGACCTGAAAAACCCGTTGAGAAAAAAATGATACTTGAGCTAAGCGCGCGGGAATAAGGTTTCCAAAAATACACTAACTAGCTAACAACTAGCAACCGCTCGAAAGAAAATGAAAAGGTGTACAACATAGCCTTCTGTAAGACTCTTACACAAGCCTTCTGTAAGTATCTTACACAAGCCTTGTGTAAGCTTTCTCACGTGTTCTGTAAGTATCTTACAAAAGCCTTGTGTAAGCTTTCTTACGCGTTCTGTAAGTATCTTACACAAGCCTTGTGTAAGGACTCTTACACAAGCCTTGTGTACGAACTCCTAGACAAGCCTTCCGTAAGTATCTTACACAAGCCTTGTGTAAGGACTCTTACACAAGCCTTCTCTAAGACTCTTACACAAGCCTTGTGCAAGGACTCTTACACAACCCTTCTGTAAGTATCTTACGCAAGCCGTCTGTTAGTCATACACAACACAAGTGTTAAAGAAGGCGTTCGTAAGAAGGACTCTTAGAAATTATCTACTTTAATTAAAGTGCGTTATTTAGCGACGCAACAACTAAAATAGGGTAATTTTGTTGAAGTGGAATATATAGGGTGCTTTGTATTATATTCTGCTACTGTTTTTATATAAGGTTCTGTGCCCAGCTGCTAAGAATGATTCAAAAACAATTCTAATACGCAAATTAAATTGAATCTTAATTAGGCTAGAATAGGCAATTAAATGAGACTACAATACATTTGAAAAACGTTACAAAATATATTTACAAGTTGAATGTCATTTCCGATATTATTACAGCTAAATTATTACAACTACGATTTGATAATATTATTTATTGTTACATTCACAGAAAATTCAAACCACATGTGAGGGAAGCTAGAAAAGGTCAACAGTGACAAATACCTCACGACATAAATTTGTTCGAAAAATTACGGTTTCTTATAGCTTGAATTTCATCCGATTGCTTCTAGTCGTTTTCTCCTCTCAGCAACGACGTTACTGAGGGAGTAATAACAACTCGAAGTAATCGGATGAAATTCAGGCTAGTTTTCTTATTCTAGATAAGCAATTTGAACTTTTCAACAATAATACCACTGGTAAGATCATATTATAACTGGTCAAATACCTGGATTCGGTTGTTATACGCGTCACACACAACTATCCTTCCATCACTAAGATTTGCTGTAGATACTGGAAACTTAAACTCTCCTCTCTCACTACCTTTACTTCCAAACTTTGTAACAAACTTTCCACTCAGTTCAAACACCTGCACTCTGTAATTTCCTGCATCACAAACCATTAGCAATCCTTCTTTGTCAACTGACAAGTAACGGGGACTATTGAACTCTCCTTCTTTGTTTCCCTTTTTTCCAAATTTAGAAATAAACTTCCCCTCCAGATTAAACATTTGAATGGAATGATCACCAAAATCTGAGACTATAAAATATTGACCGTGTTGGATACAGTGATAGGGTTTGACCAAAGAACCTGCTCCACCAAATTTACGTAAATACTTCCCACTAGAAGAGAATATCTTGATTAATTTGTTACCATCATCAGCAACAATAATATCACCGTTGCCGTTTATTGATAAACCTTCAGGGTATTCAAGCTGATTATCACGACTTCCTTGTTTACCAAACTTACTAAGAAAGGTACCATTCCTATCAAAGACTTGCACCCTGTGGTTATAACAGTCTGCCACTAAAATGTTGCCATGACTATCAAAAGCGATCCCTGAAGGGAACTGAAACTCACCATTATTCAGACCCTTCCTACCAAACGATCTTAAGTGGGTACCGTCACTACTAAACACTGAAACCCTGTCGTTATTGAGCTCAGTCACAGCAATTTCATCCTGATCATTCACTGCCACCACCCAAGGATCGTTAAGCATTCCAACAGACTCACCTTTTTGTCCAAATGACAGCACAGATCTGAAGCGCCTGGTTTGTACTTGAGCCTCAAGAGGACTGTCACGAACATTTGCCCCTTTATTCCCAGCAATTACTTTACTACTTTCTTTACCTTTAGCTCCTGATTGTTGCACTTCATTTTCGCTAAAAACAAATTCTACATTACCTATCCCCTCGCTCATGCTTAACAGGTCGATGAGTTTTTCACTTTTAGTGAAACTAAACCGAGGAATATTTTCAATGTCACGGTTTTCTTTGGTGCTCTGTTCCTGCAGGATTGTATCAAATGTTTCACTGAATCCCAGGATTTCAGTGCTAAAGCTTCGTTTCAACAGAGTTTCAGTTTGTTCAATTGCTGATTGAATTAATTTCACTTGTTTTTCCACTTGGTCTTTTTTCTGTGAGAGGGATTCCAGTGATTTTTTCGCTTGATTATCGACTGCATCAAAAACATCTTGTTTTCTCGCTTCGATGATTGCAATAATTTGGTCTACAAAAGACTGTACTTGACTTTTTACCTCGGCTACTTTCGATTGAAATGCAATGGTTTTGTGGTTGAATTGTTCGACTTCCTTTTGTTTTTCCAGTACTTTGTCTTTCAAAGATCGAATCATGGAGTTGATCTGTGTTTTGCGCTCATCAGTAGCTTCTTGCAAGGGCATCTTACCATGACCTTCATGAATCGTCATGGCACAAGTGCTACAAATAGAGACTTTACAGCCCTTGCAAAAGAACTTCAGCTCTTCTTTTTCATGGTGTTTCTTCTGACAAAATGCTGGTCGCTCTAATACAGCCTTGATGTCTTGATCTTGAAAATCTTTTAGAGCTAGCGTTCTGTGGTCTTTATTATCTCGAATCATGTTATGTGCTACAATGCATTCTTCACACCAGAAGGAACAACACTGGAAGCAATATAAGGTCTGGGTGCTCCGTTTGTCGCAGTTTCTGCATTTGACGTTGACTGTACTGCACTCTTTTATTGCTAAGACATCTAGCAAGCTGTTTATTCGAAAATTAGTGGGAAGTTCGCTGGGATTTCCACTTCCAGAAATCTGAAACTGTCTTCTGCACTCGGGG
Organism: Porites divaricata; assembly: GCA_038088405.1. NCBI lineage: Eukaryota > Metazoa > Cnidaria > Anthozoa > Scleractinia > Poritidae > Porites > Porites divaricata. Next base: position 3,548,604 of record JBBMOI010000008.1, read on the forward strand.
CATGTAATTTTACCACGGACGCCGCTCGTTCGTTGAATTCCGTTCAGGCAGTGAAGACAGAAACTGTGTAAACAAGGCAACTGCTTTGGATCAGTGAATGTACACATACACACAGAACAGGATACTTCATCATGAAGATTGTCCAGCAAGGTCTTTATATCCATGGAAAAGGTCGGAAACAAGGGTAATGTTTAAAGAATTTTGGCCTCTACTTGCTGACGATCAAGAAGCTTCAAGAGAATGGCTTTGCGAATGAACAATGAAGTCTTGTTTTTCGACCCAGACTAAACACTGTATTATTAACCAATCAAATAGAGTTTCTTCACATGTTTTGCTGGTTTGACAAAAGAATAAAAATCATGCTGTATTTCCGAGAATTGTTAATCAGCTCTTTGAAGCATGGATAAATTGCCGGCTAGCATTTCTGCCCGTCGAGGTGGTCAAGACTGAAGTCGGAGCGAGAGCAACATAGGAATGAAGGAGCTCTATCCCTCTATTAAAATCCCGCCAATACGCGCCATTTCCTCATCCTTTATTTAACAGGAGATAGAGCGGATTAATTTTTCGTCTATTTTGTCCAAGAATGTGGTCGTTAATCTGCGTGTTTCAGCAAACACATTAATCAATCTTTGGCCAAGACATCCCTGATATATACTGTCCAACAAAATCCTCCAGAAAAAAATGGCAGTTGCAGATAATTTTTACTATTAAAATCTTTCATTAGTTTCTGTGGGCCTTTGGGCCAAGCTTAGACTTAATCAACCACAAAGGGGTTGAAAGTGCAGTGAAGTATAACAGGGACTGTTTCTGTTTTTTCCTTAAGATTAATGTAGCGGAAGGAAGGAAGCGCCCCGTCTTTTATGGCGTGGATTCGGGGACAAGATTTTAAAAGTTGTCAGTTCTTCTTCGTCTATTTTTTAGTAGACAGTTGGCATTGAAAATCTTAAAAGAGATGAGATTCACAAGGAGGTATAAAACTAATTCAGATTCCTTTTTTCAAACTTAGTTTATTACAATTGTTCGGCCAAAGGAGCAATCAGTATCAGCGATCATATTTTCGTTTGACGAATACTGAATCTATATATAATTACGTAACATTCATTTTTAATAGTTATTGGTTACATCGCTTACCTAATAAAATATTTTAGCCCATCAAGTCCAAAGCCTTGTTTCCAATGACAAAAAGAAAGAACAGAGTCTATTGTTCCACTGTCATATTTCACATGTAATACACACTACCATGAAAGGTAATAAATGTGAAAGTAGAGAGTAGAAACAGATTCGATTGAGTCGCTCTAAATCCTTCGGTATAAACTATAGAGTCTTTATTTATCAATAACTTTTCAAAGCACAAGTTAATGATAATAAGATGCCAAAACCAGAGGCTTATATGGCATAGGTCAGAGAGTTACAATGTGCTGCAAAGTTACAATGAGAATAAAAATTAATAAGTACAAGATTTACAGAGAAAAGACAAACTATTACAACATATAAAGATTACTGCATATGAAGCAAAATAAACATAACAATAGTACCGAACCAGTTCATACCTTAAAAGATCTTACAATGGCCAATGTGTGAACAATTATCCTGAATACGTCCTGGAATTGACCCTGTTTAGCTCGCCCTAAGATAAGGCAAATCATTAGCAGTTTTCCAGTCCTTATCACCTCTGATCCTTGTCACCCGTGGGAACCTGATTGATATTCCATCGGCTGTGTGAGTTGTTGATTTTCTGAACTCTGCTCCTGTTATCTCCCATACTGGAGTTTTCTGCAGAAACAAAAATACAAGTCAGAACGGGAGGGCTTTCCAATGGCTCAACCTTCCCGCGAGGGAATTTTTACCACCAGCGACCACGCTACTCACGCTCAATGAAGGCAATGGAACTCTAGTGCGAATTTTTACCAGCTGCTGATCATAATATAACAAGATCAATATGTGACGGCAACTTTGCTCAGACAGAGTTGCAAATTTCTTATTTAGGACAAGTTGTGGCCAGTGGCGTTCCATTGTTAAGGAACTGATGTTCCTATTTGAACATTTTATCTGATGGAAGGAAGTCACCGTGTTTTTCTTCGAGTTCATTTTAAGTGCATTTCAATGTAAATTCGCTACGTTTTATTCCTGTACAACACCCTATTTAAACTCGAAAGTGAAGAAAAAAATTCTCATTTTTTAGTGAAGAAACTTTGTTTATAAACCTGATAGTAGTTGATAATTATCCGGTAATTAAGCTTGTACCTTTGAATCCGCGATAACGAAGTCTGGAACTAAACTGTGAGGAACACTCAGCAATGGTGGAACCTTGGAGGGGTCCTGCACAGAATCACACATCATTCTTTAAATTCATTACATCTCGTCTGTTTTTATTACCAGTCTATAACCAAAATGCCGACCGGTCGGCACCGGGATTTTTGGTCCACCTCAAAAGGTGGACCCGTTTTTTCGAAACTTTTCCGGTTGGACCGAACCGATCCATTGAGTTTTGGACCGGAATTTTCGGAAATTTTGGTTGAATGGATCGCGCCTACAGTAACCAGTGGTACGGCAGCACCTTCAGCAATGTCCGCCGGCATTAGGCTTGCTTTCGCGCGAGAACCAGCGCCTTGCATTTTTCAGAGTTCAAGATCATCTTGTTTTCACGAAACCACTTACACACCTCCTTGTGTTCTTTGTTGGGATTTGCATGAACTGCGTGAGCAGCTCTTCTACCCGATTCGTGAGTTCTTTTCGGCCAGCGAGGGCTCCTTTAGATTTTCTTTGCGAGACGTCAACTTGACACTTCGCCTCTTGTCCACCATCACACATGTGATGTGGCACGATTCTGTCTTCTGTGTGTGTTGTGAGTTCTAGGTCAGAGTAAATCAGGTTAGGTAAATCAGAGTGCGCTGGTTTTTTTCAACAGAGCTTTCTCTAGTTGCTACGCCATACTGAAGAGCTGCAACAATAGCGAAACAGCTGTCTATGCCGCTCTTTGTTTTGAGTTCTTTCGGTGTTGTGTTGATGTCTTGCAAAGTTAATTTTCACGTAGTACGATCAGCAGTGCAGTATTCTGGTACGTTTGACTTTAACACATGACGGTCTCCTTAACAACGATAAATTTGAACAAAAAAACATTCTTTATATTTGATTATCCTTTAATGCATTTTCAAGAAATCGTTATACAATTCGGTTGGAATAATTAACAGACCTGAAGAATCTGTTGAGAAAAAAATGGTACTTGAGCTAAGGGTATGGGAATAATATTTCCAAAAATACACTCACTATCTAACAACTAGCAACGTACTGCTGGAAAAAAATGAAAAGGTGTACTGTATAACATAAAAAAAAGCAATTTTGATACCAAACAATTGAATCACGTTATTAAACTACAATCGGCAATTCAATGATACTAGGCATGTGAAAAAAGGTTACAAAATATATTTACAAGTTGAATGTCATTTCAGATATTATTACAGCCATGATTCTATAATTTATAGTTACATTCACAGAAAAGACAAACTACACGTGGGAACAACCTAATATCCTCCTGGCAACAAAAAAGGTCAACAGCGACAAATACCTCACGAGATGGTATTCGAAAAATTAAGGTTTCTTACTCTTTTTAACCAATTTGAACATTTCAACAATAATACCACTAGTAAGATCATATCTTGTCAAACACTTGGATTCGGTTGTTTATCATTTCACACACAACTATCCTTCCATCGCTAAGATTTGCTGTAGACAGTGGATTCTTAAACTCTCCTCTCCCACTACCTTCACTTCCAAATTTTGTAACAAACTTTCCGCTCAGTTCAAATACCTGAACTCTGTGATTAGCTCCATCACAGACCATTAGTAATCCTTCTTTGTTAACTGACAAGTAATAAGGTCCATGAAACTCTCCATCCTTGTTTCCCTGTTTTCCAAATTTAGAAATAAAATTTCCCTCCAGATTAAACAGTTTAATGGAATGATTACCACGATCTGAGACTATAAAATATTGACCGTGTTGGATACAGTGATAGGGTTTGACCAAAGAACCTGATCCACCAAATTTACGTAAATACTCCCCACTAGAAGAGAAAATCTTGATTAACTTGTTATCTTTATCAGCAACAATAATATCACCGTTGCCATTTATTGATAAACCTTCAGGGAATTTTAGCTGATTATCACGACTTCCTTTTTTACCAAACTTAAAAAGAAAGTTACCATTCCTATCAAAGACTTGCACCCTGTGGTTATAACAGTCTGCCACTACAATATTGCCATGACTATCAAAAGCGATCCCTGTAGGGCCATCAAACTCACCATTATTCTTACCCTTCCTACCAAACGATCTTAAGTGGGTACCGTCACTACTAAACACTGAAGCCATGTGGTTACACCATTCAGTCACAGCAATTTCATCCTGATCATTCACTGCCACACCCAAGGGATAGTTAAGCATTCCAACAGACTCACCTTTTTGTCCAAATGACAGCACAGATCTGAAGCGCCTGGTTTGTACCTGAGACTCAAGAGGACTGTCACGATCATTTGCCCCTTTATTCCCAGCAATTACTTTACTACTTTCTTTACCTTTAGTTCCTGATTGTTGCGCTTTAGTTTCGCTAAAAACAAATTCTACATTACCTATCCCCTCGCTCATGCTTAACAGGTTAATCAGTTTCTCACTTTTAGTAAAACTAAACCGAGGAATATATTCAATGTCACGGTTTTCTTGGGTGGTCTGTTCCGGCAGGATTGTATCAAATGTTTCACTGAATCCCAGGATTTCAGTGCTAAAGCTTCGTTTCAAGAGAGTTTCAGTTTGTTCAATTGCTGATTCAATTAGTTTCACTTGCTTTTCCACTTCGTCTTTTTTTTGTGACAGAGATTCCAGTGATTTTTTTGCTTGATTATCAATCACATCAAAAACATCCTGCTTCCTCGTTTCGATGATTGCAATAATTTGTTCTACAAAAGACTGCACTTGGCTTTTTACGTCGGCTACTTGCGATTGAAGTTTGATGCTCTTTTGGTTCATTTTTTCCACTTTCTTTCGTTTTTCCAGTGCTTTGTCTTTCAAAGATTTAATAGTGGATTTGATTTGTGTCTTGCGGGCATCTGTAGCTTCTTGCAAGAGCATCTTACCATGATTATCATGAAGCGTCATGGCACAAGCGCTACAAATGGCGACTTTACAGTCCTTGCAAAAGAGCTCCAGCTCTTTGTTTTCATGGTGTTTCTTCTGACAAAATGCTGGTCGCTCTAAAACAGCCTTGATGTCTTGATCTTGAAAATCTTTTAGAGCTAGCGTTCTGTGATCTTTATTTTCTCGAATCATGTTATGTCCTACAATACATTCTTCACACCAGAAGGAACAACACTGGAAGCAATATGAGGTCTGTGCGCCTCGTTTGTCGCAGTTTCTGCATTTGACGTTGACTGTACTGCACCCTTTTATTGCCAAGACATCTAGTAGGCTGTTTATTCGAAAATTAGTGGGAAGTTCGCTGGGATTTCCACTTCCAGAAATCTGAAACTGTCTTCTGCACTCGGGGCATGTAATTTTGCCATGGGCGCCCCTTGTTCGTTGAATTCTGTTCAGGCAGTGAAGACAGAAACTGTGTAAACAAGGCAACTGCTTTGGATCAGTGAATGTACACATACACACAGAACAGGATACTTCATCATGAAGATTGTCGAGCAAGGTCTTTATATCCATGAAAAAGGTGACAACAGGGTTACTTTTTATAAATTTTGGCCTAGTTGTTGACGATCACGGGAATGACTTTGCGAATGAACAATGAAGTCCTGTCTTGTGTCCCAGACGAAACTCTGTATTATCAACAAAATGGCCTTAGGGGTTCACTCTAAACTAATTAACGTTGCGGTGAAGGGAGAACTCGGACGACTTCCTCTTCATCTCATTATTTACACTAGAATTTTAAGTACTTCTTAAAAGAAATTTTTTAATTAAAAACAATTATCCCAGGAATATTGGTCGATGATCAGTTGGAAATAAGTTAATTCTCTATAGTGAGTTGAAAAACGAAGTCAGATTTGAATCTTTTCTTAACCAAAATGCGGATTTTTAATTTGCCACTTGGTAGCCATTGAATCTGGGCGCTACAAGAAGATACCCCGAGGTGAGAGGCTTTGCGCCCTTTGTAACAGATCGGAAATTGGTGATGCATTCCACTATTTGTTGAAATCTACTCACTTATCACTTTCTCGTATAAGGGGTACCTTCTTGGATAGCCTTTACTCGATGAATGAATGAATGAATGAATGAAGCTTTATTTAATCTTGGTATGATGAGGTTGATTAGACCTCTAGGAAAGATATGCTAATAAGCCGGGAGAAAAATAAATAGATAAATAAAATAATAGAGAAAGAAAGGGAAATCCAAAAACTTATATGCAGCAGGAGCTAGCGGGGTAAAGCCTAAAATTACGTGAGATAGCTATTTACAATAAAGAGCCTAATTAGATAATAGAACATAGATATCACTGATAATTAGGGAGGTGGGGGGAGGCAAGTTCGTACCTCCAACCATGCAAACGTGTCAAAAGTTGGAAAAAACCATCAACAGGTCTATTTTTTTACGGACACTTCGGCAAAGTGCTCTCTTTAGAATGATTTTTTAAAAAAATCAGTATTATTATAGTACTAATCAAGAATTGAGACAGTTTTATTCTCATTTGTTTTTAGGCTTTTCGGGCGGGCCTCGTCTCTTATTGACATAAATGGAGTGGATTGGCGACAAGATTTTAAAGGTTTTTTTTTCTTCGTTTAAGTAGATACTACACATTGAAAATCTTAAAAGAGATGAGATTCACAAGGCAGTATAAAACTAAGTCACTGGTTCCTTTTTTGAAACTTTTACAATGTTCGGTCAAACGAGCAATTATCAGCGATTGTATTTTCGTTTGGAGAGGTAAATCTATAATTACGTAACATTCAGATTATGGTTAAACTATTCCATCAGCCTCGGTAAACCCTTTTTTGTAATGGTCTTAGACCAACCTCACTTATTGGAGGCACGATTAAACACTGCAATTATCCAAGCAGTTGATCCTGAAAGGAATTAAAATTTGTCAAAGTGATCGAGTGCTGTAAATTCATACAAGGAATTTATTAACTGATACGAGACAGCCCTTCTTAATATACTTCAAAATCCAAGATGGCGACACAACCTTGGTCGATCCTTGCTCCTTTTGTCCATCCTAAAAAAGAAAGAGCAGACACGATAAGAATAGCGGGCATTGGTTACATCGCTAATAAAATATTTTAACTTATCACCTCCAAAGAGTTGCTTCCAATGTCGAAGAGAAAGAACATGGGAAGAGGGGGGGAGGGGGGGGGGGGGGGGGGGGGAGAGGAGGAGAGAGGTTGTACAGAGTCTATTCCCTGCTTTCATGTTTTCCATAATACACGTTTGCATTTTGAGTTTCTTCCCTCTTCTTCTTCCCTCTTTATTTTTTACAATTTTTCTTCTTCCGTTTTTCTTTCTTTCGTTGTCTCATTTTTATTTTTGCGATTTGTCTTCCCGTTTCTAGTTTGGTCCTATAAAGGCCTACAAAAATTTATAGATCCGATATGCTGTAATTCTTGCATGGTTCTGCCCATGTATTTTTAGGTTGGTTTTGGCCAACATTTTTATTTTCTCTGCGAGACATCAACTTGACACTTATTGGACTCTTGCCCCCCAGAAGGCACGTGGTATGGCGAGATTCTCTGGATGTTGAGGGTTCAGTGTCAGGGCTTAAAATCAGAGTGCGCGAATATTTTTCATCAGAGCTTTCTCTGGTTGTTGCGCCACACTGACGAGCCCCAAAAAGGGCGAAACAGCTGTCTATGGCTAAAATCCCGCTCTGTTTTGAGTTCTTTCGGTGTCGTGTTGATGTCTTGCAGAGTTCTTTCTCACGTAGTACGATCAGCATTGTAGTATTCTCTTTGCAGAATTTAATATGTCTACCGATTATTTTTTCGCTGATCAGGTCTTATAGATCCTACGTCCTCCGGCGTATTCGTTTGCGGTCCTTTGCAGTCCCTTGTGGTTAATGTTTGTAACTTGACAAATAATGACATGACAAAAAGTAAAAGTGCTCAAAATATTTTTCACCTTCTTACCCTAGTGTTGCTTACAATATGTGTTGCACTAGACTTTTCAAACTCCTCCGCCAAATCTCCGTCATAACTATCCAGTCATGTTAAGAATGTTTAAAAACCGGATTGTCCTGTTTTATAGATCAAAGCGCAGCAGATAAAAAGCGCAGGAAAAATTGCAATAGCGGTGCTTATAAGCTGCGTTTCTTTGCAAAAATTCTGAATTCAGATTCAATGTGAATGATAGATGAAAACTGGTCACGGTTAAAAATGGCAAAACCAAAGGCGGATTTACAGCCTGTATCAGGGGTTGGTATGGCATTTTGCATTCCGCTGGCCAAATTTCAAGCGGAAATTCCTCTCTTCATATACCTCCCTAAAGAAACACTGATTCACTTTGCGAGGCTGATTCCTATTTGTATTAAATCCGCTGAATTCAAGCCGATTGCGGATTCAAAACATTGCAAATCCTATTTTGGATACGAAACACAGAAAAGTGTGGCTCCGTACGTTGTCGACTAAAGCGACATACGTTTTCCTTGCTCAATTTTTATTAAATTAGGCAAAAAGGTATTTCAAAGGATACGCAATAATATATCTTTTGAGTTTCGCGTTATCTTCAAGGCCTCTCGAGAGGAATATTGTCAGTCCATGAAAGATGTCTTTCAAGCGCTGTAAAATATGAAAAGGATGTCAAAGTACATTCTTTGCATAACAGAAACTTTAGATTATAATACACATTACTAAAACAAACGAAAAGAAAACAATTTACCAGGATTAATGGCTTTTGAAAATAATTCAAAACTGACTCAAAAATTATAAATATTTCCAATAATTACGAGCCTTACTTACCTGCTGCCCCTTTACTTGGGCTGTCAACAACTTCATCTTCCTGCGAAATTATTACAAAAGGCGAATAATCAAATATACAGAGATTCCCTACTTCTGCTCCGGTCATAAAACCTGTCTATACTGATGAGCGAAAGTGCATTTACTAGTTTAATGATTTCCAACTAAACTTTTTATTGTTATGAAAACTAAACTTTCTTACAGCTTGCAAAACAAACCTGACTATAGCATTTGCGTGAAAAGTTGTGTATGTGATTCTTTCTTTTTTTTCTTTCGGTTTTCCGGTTTGATGCGAATTGTTACATTGATAAATTTGCAGTTTTTTTTCTGCTGTAACAAAATCAGCTTGGCGCGAAAGGCAGTGCGTGTCAAAAACTGGTTTTTTCACACCTCATTTACTTACTTTAGGATGGCTGAATTTCTGTCGGTGCTGCTCGCTCTGTTGATAGCATTTTGATCAATATTTACAAGCAAGCTTTGACTGAGGAAAGAACAACGAATATAAGCTAATGACAGGACTCTGTTAGGGAGCTTAAGCTAACAGGACGGCTACGGCCGCAAAAAACCTTATTTATAAAGTATATACTTGTGTTTGCGATTATTCCAATTCGGTCAGCCTGTCAAATGCACGGGACCATTTTCATTCAACTTTTTGCCAGACCAGACATGAATTTGAAGGACTGAAAATAAAAACAAACCCTCTTTTCAAAACTAAAATTCAAATTTAATATTCATGCACAGCATTGCTTGATATATTGGAGGCTGGCGACACTTATTATATTATGAAATAGATGAAATTATTCTTAAATGAGGAAAACAGAACCTTAGAGTTTTAAATGCATCTTTTTCATAATTATGTCTTTCTTCGTAAGATTAGAATTTTTGCACTTAGTTAATCGCTCCATATGTATTTGAAAACTGATGACTCTCCCTTGCTTTCTACTTTTTTCAATTTTTTTTTAGTAAACTTTATTGCAGTTATTTCCTTTTCGTATCATTCCTGGCCCACCTAGACTAGCTATAGCCTTTGCGGTACCAGGACACTTGTAAAAATATTCTTTAGAAAATTTATAATAAAGTCTTGTTCTTGTTCTTGTTCTTTTCAGGCGATTCTTCTTCAGCTGAGTGTCCAACGCTTTTCTTTTTCTTGTTTCTTTCTGTGGCTCATCATTAACTTTCTTCTTGTGATTAACTTCTGATTAAGATTCATTGTCCTCATCAAAGTCATCAATATCATCATCATTACTGTTATTCTCATCATCACCATCATCATTATTGTCATCGTCATCGTCTTTCACATCTCCTGCAATACCTTCAACAACAAAAATAATGATCGCATAGTGTTTTTACCTTTTGAAGTGTTTGATTTGAAATACTGCTGGTACCTACTTGCTGATTTTCCTGTGTAGCTCTAGGTGGGGTTTGTCTAAATTGGCGGGGGTCAAAATTTGATGTCATTTCGTAGGCAGGAAAATACGGCAAAAACTGTCGCCTTAACCTCTAAATTGGGTAGCTCTAAGTTCCAAACTGGTCCAAACTCACAATGAGGAAACAAGTAAAGTGTGAGAGGGAAGAGTAACAAGGTCAATCCCGATAGACCTCGTCACGGTTTTCGACGCCATCTTGACGAGTAGGCAAACGTGTGAGATATTACAGTGTTTGAATGAGAATTTAATGTGGAATAATTTCCGTAAAATGGCTGTTCTGAAATGACTTGTAAACTAAAGCTAGGGGGCGTACCTTTGCTTAAATTTGTCCAGAAACTTGCTTTACATTTTCCATATATTTGTCTGTAATTTTTCCCGGGACTTTCTTTCAGACCGTATAGAAAATTTTTAAAAAAGGGTTCTAGGTCTTCTAGCGCATATAACGCCCTCAGTTTTTGTCAGTAGAATCCTTAGGAATGAAGCTTTAGTTTACAATTCATATTTTTTTCAGATCAGCCGTTCTGCGGAAATTATATTATTCGAAATTAGATTCTCATACAATCACTGTAATTTCTCACGTGTTTGCCTACTCGTCAAGATGGCATCGAAAACCGTGACAAGGTCTATAACTTCTCTATGTGTGATGAAACATTGCTCTCAGCTGCTGCATTAACAGTTTTCTGGCCAACATTCTCGCACACACACAAAAAGCAAAGCGCTCAAAAGTTTGTTTTCGTTCCGCTGCATGTATACTAACACATACGTAATACTATACACCAAATTTGGCGATCTCTTCAAACAAAGCTGTTCCAGGTTCAAAGGTTCACCAGTACGAAAGTTTCTTTTCTTTACTTAACTTGTCATATATAGAGAGTCACTCGTTGTTAGATGCTTTTGAGTTCTTGAACAAAACCTGCGGAAAGTGCAACAGTAATTGAATGAAAAAAAGGGTAATGACAAAGCTCAGCAAGGGTTTGAATCCAGTTTCTTTTTTTAATACAACTCAGTCGGGATTTGATTAACGGCGAGCACTTTATTAGGGGACACATGGCCTATTTTCACTGTTCGTTGGCACAAGTAATCTTCACAGTGTCTAGTGTGTCCGTAATCAATTTGTAACAATGCATCAGTACGACACTAAAATTCAAACTGAAAAACTATCGATCCTACCAAGATTTTACTTTCACGATGCATTACAGCAGCTGAAAACTAATTTTCATACAACTTTTCGCTTGCAAAGGGTTCTTGGTTTTGTGATAGAGTACGCTTGAATTTCTAAGCTTTTGCATGACGCGGCATTTACATAAGAGAGCTGTCATGTAGGTTAAAAAAATTACTTATTTCAGCAAATTTTGCTATCTAAACAGTTCATGTATTAGAAAAAGTATTACTTTAATGTTTATGAGTTTCTCGAAGAATAAATTCACGCTTTTGTAGCAAAACTCGTTAACAGATGTTTGTGTTGGTTTCCGTCCGCCAAGTTGGAGCTCATCCAGGTGAGCACCAGCATGGCGTCTCCATACAAATCTCTATAAGTTTGGGTAAAACATTTCGTCGGATATCTCGTATACGAAATATTCCTCCGACCTGAATCTTGGCAAGGGTCTTTGTATACGTACCTCCTTTCATTTCCCAAATTCTGGACTTTATCTATTGAACGGTTTTGATGTTTATTTTGATCTATTTTGAATGGCGTGACACTGAAAACTAGCGAGTAGGCAGTTGTCCAGGCGGTCCTCCTTCACTGTGCTTCTTAGGTAGTTCTTGAGTCGTCTGAGGGCAGAAAGTGTGTGCACTGAAGTCGCTGATGTAACAGGTATTGTCAAGTACATCGGTAATGGTATTTTTTGACACCAAAACGTTGGGGGCAACAGACCCACTGCCCAAACCCCGCCCCCCCTCCGCCCACTCCGCCACCTATGCTACAGCGCGGGCGCATTTTTCAGTACTGAGCGCTAAGCTAGTGTGTAGGTTTGAAAGCAAACTAACAGCTCATTAAATGGACATCTAAAGGCCATCAAAGAAGAGTTGATAAGGAAGAGTTAAGGAGAGAAGTTATCATTGCGGATACCATAGGGTTAACCTGTGTGGAGAACATAAAAGGGGACGGGTAGGGAGGAGAGGAGGGGAGGGGATTATAGAGAAGATTTGGAGACTCCTGCAATGAGGAACCCCATATTGCTAAACAGATATCGTAAACCCTCTATAAGCCCCCTCCCCCCCCACGGGGGGGCCTATTTATTTCAAGCCTATTTGATGAGGGGCTTAATAGAGACAGGGGGCTTATTTGAGAAGGGGGGGGGGGGGGGGGGCTTATTTAATACAGAAACGATGATGGTATCAGTTCTCCATAAAGAACTAGAATACAAAGTGAAGAAGCTCATGAACAAAAAGGTTGGAGGTCATGCAGCCGAGGATCAGAATCAAATCCGAACTTCCAGCTGATAAATAAACCATTCTGGATCGACCCATACAAAGTTTTACTGTCTTGATTGATTAATACAGTCTATCATTTGTTAGTAAAAATAATTAGGAGAAGGGAGGGTGGGCTTAACAGAGAGGCAGGAAGATTATTAACTTTCTTGACCCTGAAAAGGTTGAGATACAATAAGGACATATAAGAGGAGAGGAGAGAACAGTTATTTGCTCCCATGTCCATGCGCTTCATGCGTTTCGCTACGCAGGTTACACTTGCGTAGAGGTTGTAGTTCCTGCACTAAACTAAAGCGTTCATGGTAGATTTAACAGATATCTACCTTAATTAAACGAACAGATTAACTCAGCCTGTAGAACGTTTCACTGCGGGAGCGGGAAGTCACGGAACCGGACCAATGCTGAGGGTCTTAACAATAACTAAGGAACTGAGTCAAACCCCGTTACTACGGATACTGAGGGGGGTATAGAAAGTGTCCGTATTAGGCGGGTTGAATCAAGAGAAAATGTAATTTTTCTCCCAGGAATAAATATGAGGTGTCTGTATTAAGCGAGTGTTCCGGTAAAAGGGGTTCGCTGTGCTGCCTTGTCCTGCAAACTGCTTAGAAGATCTACACGTGACTCGGATGATCACTGAACATAAAAATGATGTTCTATTCTCCGAGTAGAGGCGTAAAAATAGTGTCCTCAATTAGTACTCGCGTTCTATATAATTATATATTATATCTACACTTGAATGAAGGAAACTGGTACGTTTAACTTTAACACATAACGGTCTCATTAACAACGACAAATTTGAACCAAAAAAACCTTCTTTACATTTGATTATCCTTTAAAGCATATTTTTAACAAACTTGATCGTTGTACAGTTCGCTTAATATATGATACAGTAAACGGACCTGAAAAACCCGTTGAGAAAAAAATGATACTTGAGCTAAGCGCGCAGGAATAAGGTTTTCCAAAAATACACACTAACTAGCTAACAACTAGCAACCGCTCGAAAGAAAATGAAAAGGTGTACAACATAAAAAACAATTCTAATACGCAAATTAAATTAGGCTAGAATAGGCAATTAAATGAGACTACAATACATTTGAAAAACGTTACAAAATATATTTACAAGTTGAATGTCATTTCCGATATTATTACAGCTAAATTATTACAACTACGATTTGATAATATTATTTATTGTTACATTCACAGAAAATTCAAACCACATGTGAGGGAACCTAGAAAAGGCCAACAGTGACAAATACCTCACGAGATAAATTTGTTCGAAAAATTACGGTTTCTTATAGCTTGAATTTCATCCGATTGCTTCGAGTCGTTTTCTCCTCTCAGCAACGACGTTACTGAGGGAGTAATAACGACTCGAAGTAATCGGATGAAATTCAGGCTAAGTTTCTTATTCTAGATAAGCAATTTGAACTTTTCAACAATAATACCACTAGTAAGATCATATTATAACTGGTCAAATACCTGGATTCGGTTGTTAACCCTGTCACACACAACTATCCTTCCATCACTAAGATTTGCTGTAGAATTTGGATACTTAAACTGCCCTCTCTCACTACCTAAACCTCCAAACTTTGTAACAAACTTTCCACTCAGTTCAAATACCTGTACCTTGTGATTCTTTGAATCACAGACCATTAGCAATCCTTCTTTGTTAACTGACAAGTAACAGGGATAATTGAACTCTCGATCCTTGTTTCCCTTTTTTCCAAATTTAGAAATAAACTTTCCTTCAAGATTAAACATTGTAATGGAATGATAAATGAATAAAATATTGACCGTATTGGATACAGTGAAAGGGAGTGACCAAAGAACCTGCTCCACCAAATTTACGTGAATACTTCCCACTAGAAGAGAATATCTTGATTAATTTGTTACCTTTATCAGCAACAATAATATCACCGTTGCCGTTTATTGATAAACCTTGAGGGAATTTAAGCTGATTATCACGACTTCCTTCTTTACCAAACATACTAAGAAAGTTACCATTCCTATCAAAGACTTGCACCCTGTGGTTATAACAGTCTGCCACTACAATATTGCCATGACTATCAAAAGCGATCCCTGTAGGGCACTGGAACTCAACATTATTCTGAACCCCCCCCCCCCCCCCCCCCCCCCACCAAACGATCTTAAGTGGGTACCGTCACTACTAGCCTGAGATCATGCCCTCTCCCTATTAGACCTTTATGTCTCTCACGGGAAGAGGGCATGATACATTTGTTTGTCGGATCACATGTAAAAATGTCAGAATCTGGACTTTTCCTGATTGGATAGGAAACAATACGAATGATTTGCGCCGTTTCGATTGGCCAAAATGCCGCCATCCGTTAGTTGTTGTTAATTGATTTCAGTCTGCATTTTTGCTTGCGTAATGCGGCATTGAATACACACGCGAGTTCGTTATGAAATTTCTGCCGGCTCAGTTTTCTTGAATTTGAAGAATGCCTAAATAGAAATTTCATCCATTGAAATATTTTCCATCTCATCGTATACTAAAAATTCACCGATCATTTGAATCAAATTTGATACCGGCTACAAGTTACAGAAGCGACAAACGGGTTCACTTTTCAAATAATCAATTCATGAACGGAATCTTGACCTGGCTTGACTGTAATTCTTCCTTCAGAAACCTGCGAATTATTCTGAGCGATCTTCGCTTTCACACCACCTGTCAGTTCGTGAAATATGGTATGGTGCTTCAGCCTAATTTTGTTTTCACTGCTTTCGGTACAGAACAAAGTCAACGAGCTTTAACCAGTAAATTCTTTATTATTTGTAGCTGTTAAATAAAGGTACGGCATCTCCAGCTACTGAGGTAGCAGTATTTCATCACAAAAACAACACATTTAAATTTCTTTTTTAGGAAGCGCCATCTGAACATGGGCGAACTTAAAAATTATCTTTTCCCTAAAATTGATTTCAAAAGAGACATTATTCGCGTCAAAATTTGATTCCCTTATGGTAAACGCTTATTGTCTAATAACATGACAGGTCAAGCAGACGTTACATTATGTAAATTAGGGGGCGGTTGACGGCTTGTTAAATAAATGTATCAGGCGTTATTTTTTCCCTCTCGAGCCAAAGAAGCAAAGAAGCAAAAAAAAATAGAAAAAAAAAATAACGCCTGATCTCAGGTTACGTCACTAATAAACACTGAAACCCTGTGGTTACAATGTTCACTCACAGCAATTTCATCCTGATCATTCACTGCCATCCCCCAGGGCAGGGGGGGCTGGCAGCGAGGTCTGGAACCGAGTTTATATGATCGCCCCAGTTAAGAAATTTGGCCGAGTAAGACTGAGTACCATTTTCCTTCAAAACAAATATGGCGGAGAGTACAGACTCGGAAGGACGATGAGTTTGGCTCGGTTTTAAGTTTTGCCGCGTCCAAACATCAAGAATAGGTTTTCAATAATATTTTTAATGGAATTTTTGGACATCAGGAGGCGTGATGTATGAACAGTTCATGGGTGACTTCACTTATCTTGATTCGGCATCTCTGCAAGTTCAGTTATTCAGTTTATAAGCTTCGTGAATTTTTGAGCAACCAGCCTAGTCTCCATCTCTTATATTTTTCCACCTACAGTAGTATTAAGAACTCTCTTCCTTATCCTAAACATATGCTACGAACTCACTATATTAGTATGAGTCTTGCAACGCTGTTCGTAAGTTTGTTTGTAAACCGGGAGCCACAACAAATATTTATGGGCGAAAATACAGAATGCTGGGCCAATTTAGTAAGACATTTTCCAGTCACTTTGCTTCACATATACTGAGTCTGTCAGTATAAGCTATTTTTAATATCAGAAGGCTGGCAGCGTTTACTGAACCTTCAAAACCTCCACTGCAATATCATTGGAGTGATAATAAATGTCCAACAGCAATACTCTATTTAGTAGTTTTGTATTGGATAAGTGACTTCGGTTTCAAGTATTTCCTTGAAGTTGTTTGTACAAAAATTACCCTGTAGTTCTGAATTTTACTTGAAACAATTATAATGGGTTAGTGTGGGGACAAGAGGCTTATCTAGTTGCTAATGAGTGAGTACACCAGAGAGGGGTATGCATTGAGAAAATCCCTCAAAGGACTGAAGTGCAAGAAACAGAAAAAGAAAATTTGAATGTTTTGCAAAGTTTATAAAGAGAACAGAAGGAGCTTGAAAAATGCACAACTCCAATTGTTTTTGTAAAACTGATTTTTTGTCAACCATCAAAAGAAGTTATTGTCCCTTGAGCCCAAACTCTCAGCAGTTCTTTCTATTGATACTAACCTTGGCTCATTTGGCCTAGATGGGTATGTGCTGCTGATTTAGGGTGGTGGCCATTTCACCCTTTAGAGTTTTAACTGTTTGGGCTGTAAAGGTTGATGAAGAGCAGTCTTATAGTTACATTTTTGGTACCACCATTCTTTCCCCAAGTATTTTCCATGTTTCTAAGTTTAAAAGCTAACTTAATTCTGTATGCTAAATAAAATGAATCAGAATTATAAAATAAGGTCTCTTGGCTTAAAAAGGGTAGGGAAATAAGCAATGTGTCCTACTACCCTTACTCTCTTTTAGTGTAAGCCCAGGTAGGTGATCTCACATTTTAATACCCTTTTACCACTTGTTGTTAAATGAGCTGTATACTAGGAAATAGCATTGCGCTGTGCATGACATATCATTTGAGGTACCACATTAAAGTATAAGTGAAGTGTAAGTGAAGTAACAGCAAAGTTAGTGAATGTTTATAGTCTCTGAAAAATGTTTTTGCCTGCCTCAACACAAGTTTCTAACTGTTATTGTTGACTACAAATAGATATATTATCTTAAAAATATGATTTTACATTTTTTTTCCCAAGGCATCCATTTGGTGTTTTTCATATATCCGAGTACAAGGCAATTTTTAAGTTGAGAGGGTTTGATTTCATTAACTACATTTATATACAGACAAACTAACCTGGCAGCTTGATTTCCAAAGGTGTAAAAAATTACATGCAACTGTATGGCAAAAACTGATCACAGTGGCCAAAGGAAAGGCAAAAATAGAAATGTCAGCATTTTCCTGACCATAATCTTGTTCAAGGGGCAGTGTAGTTTTTGGAATTTATCATTTTTTCCCTCTCAGTTTGCAACAAAAGACACTTGAATGAGGACTCAAACTGAAGGCAGTGTAATAACTGCTGTCATGAAAAGAGAATTCCAAACACAAAAAATAATTACCCTTTTATTTACCTAAGATTTATTTGATAGAAACTACGGTAAAGTTTGAATTAAATCACACGAAGAACGAAACTTATTAATAAACATATCAACATGTGCAAAATCAAGAGAGAATGATCTGAAATGAACGTTTATTCGTTTGTCTCACGATAGAATCGCTTTGAGATATTGATCGCGACGTTTCGACTGCAATACTGCTAGTCTTCATACTAGCAGTATTGCAGTCGAAACGTCGCGATCAATATCTCAAAGCGATTCTATCGTGAGACAAACGAATAAACGTTCATTCCTATCTGACACCACGATGAACAATATTCACATCTTTAATGACAGAGAATGATCTCTTAACAAAACTTATTTACCTTCTAATATATATAAAAAAAATACATGAACTACGAGATTTGACCATACCAGTAAAACCGTAAACAAATCTGACAACTCTTCTACTCGACCACAGCCACCGCACTTTAATATCGCGAAAAATTACTTTTAGGCCTTTCACCTGAAAATATAAACTCTTCTACATACGTATTGGAGGGTCAGCCCTCCTTTTAGTCTTGTGGGTCTTCTAAACAGAAACACGTAGGTATAAGGTCGGACATCGAGGAACATGTTCACTGGTTTCGTTCTTAGCGTAGTAAACCGCATGTAATGATAAACGCAAGACCAGAAGAAAAGAAAACGTAAGCTTCACATCCCCATGGAAAAAATTGGTTACAGCAAAGAAAGCAAAGACCAACAGGACCAAAAGCGAATTCACTTTACACTTTGAAATCGCTGCGAAGAAGAACTTGCTGTTGTTATTCGCAACCCGTTACGCGCATGCTTGCTACAGTTCTCAGATGATTGACAGATTTCTTAACTGGGGCGATCATGGAAAGCCGAAAAGCGGCAAGATCAAAGGCCGTTGCTAACCCCCCCTGCCCCAGGGCATGTAAAGCATACCACCAGACTCACCTTTTTGTCCAAATGACAGCACAGATCTGAAACACCTGGTTTGTAGCTGCGTCTGAGGAGGACTGTCACGAACATTTGCCTTTTTATTCCCAGCAGTTACTTTACTACTTTCTTTACCTTTAGCTCCTGATTGTTGAGCTTTAGTTTCGTTAAAAACAAATTCTACATTACCTATCCCCTCGCTTATGTTTAACAGGTTAATCAGTTTTTCACTTTTAGTGAAACTAAACCCAGGAATATTTTCAATGTCACGGGTTTCTTGGGTGCTCTGTTCCTGCAGGATTGTATCAAATGTTTCCCTGAATCCCAGGATTTCAGTGCTAAAGCTTCGTTTCCACAGAGTTTCAGTTTGTTCAATTGCTGATTGGATTAGTTTCACTTGTTTTTCCACTTCGTCTTTTTTCTGTGACAGAGATTCCAGTGATTTTTTCGCTTGATTATCGACTGCGTCAAAAACATCTTGTTTTCTCGCTTCGATGATTGCAATAATTTGGTCTACAAAAGACTGTATTTGGCTTTTTACCTCAGCTACTTTCGATTGAAATGCGATGCTTTTTTGGTTGAATTGTTCGACTTCCTTTTGTTTTTCACGTACTTTATCTTTCAAAGATCGAACATTGGAGTTGATCTGTGTTTTGCGGTCATCAGTAGCTTCTTGGTTAAGGAACTGATGTTCCTATTTGAGCATTTTATCTGATGGAAGGAGATCACCGTGTTTTTTTTCGAGTTGTTTAAGTGCATTTCAATGTCATTTCGCTACGTATTATTCCAGTACAACACCCTATTTAAACTCGAAAGTGTTAAAGTGAAGAAACTTTCTTATGAACCCGATAGTCGTTGATTTAAAATATACGGTAATTAAGCTTGTACCTTTTGGATCCTCGATAACGAAGTCTGGAACTAAACTGCCATGAACACTCAGCCATGATGGAACCTTGGAGGGGTCCTACACAAAATCAAACATCATTCTTTATTAAAATCATTACATCTCGTCTGTTTTGGTTACCAACCTATTGTAATTGGGCGCCAGAAGCCCATGGTAAACTACAACCAATTAAACGCGCCAAGAACTAAATGGATACCCTCAAACCCGTAGGGCACTCCCATATAAAACTGACGGTGATGTTCGTCGGAGAATAAAAATTAAACCCTTAAAAACGACTCGAAGTAATCGTCTGAAATTCAGGCTACCCTTATCACTGACCTAACTTCCGGTGTGGCTCAAGCTTACACTAACGCCCCCGGTGCTAAGGGAGATTTCTGTGAGGTCCGTGTCAGAACATTTTTGTAAATTTCTTTTTGCACAGAACTAAGCGATACCTGAATGGGCAAATATAATGACTTTACATCCCGAACACCCTAAGTGAGACCAAAATCTGCAATTTACACCCCAAAGCGAGACGCCAATCGATCGAGGAGCATCCCCGTCACTTTTATATGTGAGTCCCCCCGGGCCCTCAAAGAAGAGTTGATGTGGAAGAGTCAAGGAGAGAAGTTATCATCGCTCAAGGATACCATAGGGTTAACCTGTGTGGTGAACATAAAAAGGGGACGGGTAGCTAGGGAGGAGGGGAGGGGATTAAAATGACACCTGCAATAAGGAACCCTATATTGCTAAACTCTCTATTAAGCCCCCCCCCCCCCCCCCCGGGGGCCTATTTATTTCAAGCCTATTTGAGGAGGGGCTTAATAGAGACAGGGGGCTTATTTAATTCAGAAACGACGATGGTATCCGGTTCTCCATAAAGAACTAGAATACAAAGTGAAGAAGCTCAAGAATAAGAAGGTTGGAGGTCATGCAGCAGAGGATCAGAATCAGATCCGAACTTCCAGCTGGTAAATAAACCATTCTGGATCGACCCATACAAAGTTTTACTGTGTTGATTGATTAAGGTGGCTGAGTCTATCATTTGTTAGTGAAAAATAATTAGGGAAAGGGAGGGAGGGTGGACTTGACAGAGAGGGGAAAAATTATTAACTTTCTTGCCCTGAAAAGGTTGAGCTTATTAGAGGGAGAAGACTTATTTGAGAGGGGAGACTTAATAGAGGATTTAGGGTACGATACGATAAGGACATGCAAGAGGAGAGGAGAGAACAGTTATTTGCTCCCATGTCCTTCTTCTCCCCTCTCCTTCATGTGCTTGCCACGCAAGGTTACACTTGCGTACAGCTTGTAGTTCATGCACTAAACTGAAGCGTTTAAAGTAGATTTAACAGATATCTACCTTAATTAAACAAAACAATTAACTCAGCCTTTAGAGCGTTTGACTGCAGGAGAGGGAAGTCACGGAACCGGACCAATGCTGAGGGTCTTAACAATAACTAAGGAACTGAGTCAAACCCCGTTACTATGGACACTGAGGGGGGTATAAAAAGTGTCCGTATTAAGCGGGTTGAATCAAGGGAAAATGTGAGGGCTTTTTTTCTCCCAGGGATAAAAATATGGCGTCTGTATTAATTGTCTGAATTAAGGTTTCCTAACAGAGGTTCGCTGTGCTGCCTTGTCCTGGAAACTGCTTAGAAGATCTACACGTGACTCGGATGATCACTGGACATAAAGGTTGCATTCCTTTTAGCCAATCTTGTTTTGGGTTTAGACAATCCGGATTGCTTGGATTTTCTTGCTAGCCGGAACGGAAATCTGAAAAAGGATTGATCACAAAGCGAGGGGCCTGGTATCAATGTTTTCATAGGAAAAAGCAAGATGGCGGGCTTTAGCGGCTTTCGTAGGTTACCCCTTCCCTTTTACTCCTTGTTGGAAGAACTAGTTGAGGAAAATACGGAAACAAATGAAAACATTATGAGGATGGATGACTTGCTCATTTTTATGATGCTTGACGAGCAGAAGAAAACGGGTAAGGACAAAATATGGGGTAGGCCATGGCCCACCCCATGGGGTAGGCCATGGTGTAGGCCATGGTGTGGGGGTGGTCAATATTCCAAAAAAGAAAAAAACAGGAAATTTCAATAATTTTTTAATAATATTTATGCTACCGATTATTTTAGATTATTGTGCCCTTGTTGGGAATAATGTATTTAGGATTGTAAAATTACCAGCACACCACCCTAGAGGTGGATGGTAGCCTGGTACACAATTTCGCGCCATTACAAGTCACGTGTCAAGAAAGACATCGGTAAAATGGCGGAAGCAGAAGGAAAGAGTTGAGTCTTTTTTCGAATGAACTTTGCCGCTCTCTTACGACTATGAAGGAATTTTCTAATGCTAATGATGTTTTGACATGTGGTCTCATCGTCTGACCTTTATGGGTTGCTATACACAGGGCGCGAGATGTTCGTCATCATGAGTTCGGGTGATGAGACTCATGATGAAGGTAAGCAGAAATACTTGTTGATTCAGTTGTTCTATTTTCGAAATTACGAAACAGACTTCGGGCGTGTCAGGCTACAAATCATGGTTTTTTTGTAACACTATCTTGTTGTAACTTACAATCAGCTAGATTCCTACTTTGTCTCCTCGGCGATGTTTTTAAACCCGTAGAAGCAAATGAGACACCACTGCAGTTCGGACTGCTGGTGAATTAATATTATTTAGTGATCTGCCTGTCATGGAAGTAAACTCAATAGCTAACGTGTGATTAATCCAATAAGAAGGTTTTGCTTTCATTTGTTCGTCTTTAACCTTCATGCGATTTAGATATCTGTTAAGTATTTTTTAAAACCGAAGTTATCAAAACAAAGTCAGCTTGCTTGGAAAAACCCATGCTCCCGAAAGAAAATTGTGTTTACAAGTATAAGGTGACATTCCAAAGATCACGCATGCGGGTCAATGTTTATATTTATAGATACGTGTAGTTGTTTCAGCAGAACAGTTTCCTAATCATTTCACTCCGTACTTTAATACGAATGTAAATTTTATAAACATTTGGATGTTGATGAGGCCAAGGAGACACTTTCTAATTCTGTCCTGTTTTCAATAATTATAATAATCTTGAATGGGTAAACTGGTCCATAGCTTTTGGAATCCAGTTAATGAGAGGAAGATTTTTGTTTTGTTTTGTTTTTTCTTCTGAAATATAGCAGATAGCATGACATGTTTTCGTCATTATACCTATAATAGATAGACAACCATGAAGACCATGAAGACCATGAAGCATGTTGATTTATTGTGATTTACACCCATTTAATACCAGAAAAAATCTTGCTGCCAGGTGTGCTTTTGGCATCTTTGTTTCTCTTATAACCACAATAGTGACTTACAGTTTTATAACCAACAGAGGCAACCATCATTTCAGTATTTCACACATATACTTAACAGTTTACAAATCAAAGGTGCCTTATAAAAGGTCCAAAAGATGTCTCATGCTTGTTTCAATCAGGACAATGATTCTGAGCAAGAACAACAACAGA
This sequence comes from Porites divaricata, assembly GCA_038088405.1. Lineage (NCBI taxonomy): Eukaryota > Metazoa > Cnidaria > Anthozoa > Scleractinia > Poritidae > Porites > Porites divaricata. The sequence goes on from JBBMOI010000008.1 coordinate 3,571,941, forward strand.
CTGAACAGAAAACGCAGCTTACGTTATGTTTACAGAAAACGTTTGATTTGTTTTCAGAAGAAAAAATAGACAAGGAAACAATAGATTCAAAGGTAAAAATACTTAACAGATATCTAAATCGCATGAAGGTTAAAGACGAACAAGTGAAAGCAAAACCTTCTTATTGGATTAATCACACGTTAGCTATTGAGTTTACTTCCATGACAGGCAGATCACTAAATAATATTAATTCACCAGCAGCCCGAACTGCAGTGGTGTCTCATTTGCTTCTACGGGTTTAAAAATCAGGCCCGGCCAGGGGCAGGGGGTGGGGGGAGTGGGATACCAATATACCCACTATTTTGCCCCCAAGATACCAATATACCTCATAATCGTAAATTGTGTGATACTTAATACCTAAAATTATTTTGAAACAGAATACTTAAATATATACCGAATACCTAACATTCAGAAAAAAACTGAATACTTTATACCCGAATTTTAACCAAAAAATACCATATATCTGAGGTAAAATGGCCCGGGATACCGTATACCCAAAACCCCTGGCTGGGCCTGAAAAA
>JBBMOI010000008.1:3577500-3665000 GCA_038088405.1 Porites divaricata
ACTTCAACACATGACGGTCTCATTGACAATGATAAATTTGAACCAAAAAAGACCTTCTTTACATTTGATTATCCTTTAATGCATCTTTTTAATAAATCGTTGTACAGTTCGCTTAATATATGATATAATAAACGGACCTGAAGAACCTGTTGAGAAAAAGATGATACTTGAGCTAAGCGCGCGGGAATAAGATTTCCAAAAATACACTAACTAGCTAACAACTAGCAACCGCTCGAAAGAAAATGAAAAGGTGTACAACATAAAAACAATTTTAATACCAAAATTAAATTAAATCTTATTAAACTACAATTGGCAATTAAATGAGACTACAATACATTTGAAAAAGGTTACAAAATATATTTACAAGTTGAATGTCATTTCGGATATTATTACAGCTAAATTATTACAACCACAATTTGAAAATAGTATTTATTGTTACATTCACAGAAAATTCAAACCACATGTGAGCATGAAGGCAACTAGAAAAGGTCAACAGTGATTGAAATACATCACGAGATGATTTTCTTCCAAAAATTAATGTTTCTTATAGCCTGAATTTCATCTGATTGCTTCAAGTCGTTTCCTCCTCTCAGCAACGACGTTACTGGGGCGTAATAACGACTCGAAGTAATCGGGTGAAATTTAGGCTAGGTTTCTTATTCTAGATAAGCAATTTGAACTTTTCAACAATAATACCACTGGTAAGATCATATTATAACTGGTCAATTACCTGGATTCGGTTGTTACTCTTGTCACACACAAGTAACCTTCCATCACTAAGATTTGCTGTAGAATATGGATCATTAAACTCTCCTCCCTCACTACCTTCACTTCCAAACTTTGTAACAAACTTTCCACTCAGTTCAAATACCTGCACTCTGTGATTATTGGAATCACAAACCATTAGCAATCCTTCTTTGTCAACTGACAAGTAACGGGGCTCCTTGAACTCTCCATCCTTGTTCCCCAGTTTTCCAAATTTAGAAATAAACTTTCCCTCCAGATTAAACATTTTAATGGAATGATCACCATAATCTGAGACTATAAAATATTGACCGTGTTGGATACAGTGAAAGGGTCTGACCAAAGAACCTGGTCCACCAAATTTACGGAAATACTTCCCACTAGAAGAGAATATCTTGATTAATTTGTTCCTCTTATCAGCAACAATAATATCACCGTTACCGTTTATTGATAAACCAGAAGGATATTCAAGCTGATTATCACGACTTCTTTGTCTACCAAATTTACTAAGAAAGTTACCATTCGTATCAAAGACTTGCACCCTGTGGTTCAAACAGTCTGCCACTACAATATTGCCATGACTATCAGAGGCGATCCCTTCAGGACACTGAAACTCACCATTATTCTGACCCTTCCTACCAAACGATCTTAAGTGGGTACCGTCACTACTAAACACTGAAACCCTGTTGTTCCAGAACTCAGTCACAGCAATTTCATCCTGATCATTCACTGCTATCCCCCAGGGCCCCTTAAGCTCTCCAACAGACTCTCCTTTTTGTCCAAATGACAGCACAGATCTGAAGCGCCTGGTTTGTACCTGAGCCTCAAGAGGACTGTCACGAACATTTGCCCCTTTATTCTCAGCAGTTACTTTACTACTTTCTTTACCTTTAGCTCTTGATTGTTGCGCTTTAGTTTCGCTAAAAACAAATTCTACATTACCTATCCCCTCGCTCATGCTTTTAAACAGGTTAATCAGTTTTTCACTTTTACTGAAACTAAACCGAGGAAAACATTCAGTGTCACGGTTTTCTTTGGTGCTCTGTTCCTGCAGGATTGTGTCAAATGTTTCACTGAATCCAAGGATTTCAGTGCTAAAGCTTCGTTTCAACAGAGTTTCAGTTTGTTCAATTGCTGATTCAATTAGTTTCACTTGTTTTTCCACTTCGTCTTTTTTCTGTGAGAGAAATTTCAGTGATTTTTTCGCTTGATTATCAATCACATCAAAAGCATCTTCTTTCCTCGACTCGATGATTGCAATAATTTGGTCTACACAAGACTGCACTTGGCTTTTTACCTCGGTTACTTTCGATTGAAATGCGATGCTTTTTTGGTTGAATTGTTCGACTTCCTTTTGTTTTTTCCGTACTTTGTCTTTCAAAGATCGAGTCATGGAGTTGATCTGTGTTTTGCGCTCATCAGTAGCTTCTTGCAAGGGCATCTTACCATGACCTTCATGAAGCGTCATGGCACAAGTGCTACAAATGGCGACTTTACAGCCCTTGCAAAAAAACTGCAACTCTTTGTTTTCATGGTGTTTCTTCTGACAAAATGCTGGTCGCTCTAATACAGCCTTGATGTCTTGATCTTGAAAATCTTTCAGCGCTAGTGTTCTATGATCTTTATTTTCTCGAATTATGTTATGTCCTACAATACATTCTTCACACCAGAAAGAACAACACTGGAAGCAATATGAGGTTTGGGTGCTTCGTTTGTCGCAGTTTCTGCATTTGACGTTGACTGTACTGCACTCTTTAATTGCCAAGACATCTAGCAAGCTGTTTATTCGAAAATTGGTTGAAAGTTCGCTGGGATTTCCACTTCCAGAAATCTGAAACTGTCTCCTGCACTCAGGGCATGTAATTTTGCCATGGACGCCGCTCGTTCGTTGAATTCCGTTCAGGCAGTGAAGGCAGAAACTGTGCAAACAAGGCAACTGCTTTGGATCAGTGAATGTACACATACACGCAGAACAGGATACTTCATCATGAAGATTGTCGAGCAAGGTCTTTATATCCATGGAAAAGGTCGGAAACAAGGTTATTTTTTAAAACATTTTGCCTTGGTTGTTGACGATCAAGAAAATTAATGCCTTTGCGAATAAATAATGAACTCTTTTCTTGTGAACCAGACTAAACTCTGTATTATTAGCCAATCAAATAGCGTTTCTTGAGATGTTTTGATGGTTTGATAGAAGAATAAAAAACATCCTGTATTTCTGAGAATTGTTAATCAGCTCTTTGAAGCATGATTAACCTGTCGGCAGGTGTTTCCGCGCGAAAGTTGGTGCGAGAGAAAAAACGAGGAATGAAGCTTTCTCTCCCTAATTTGTTCGGAAAAGTTTGCTAGGCAGGTTACTGCGGTTTTCAAAAACATACGAATGCCAACTGACGATTGCGTTTTTTGCTACCGTCAATCATCTTAACGAACCTCCTAGGAAACAAAACTTTACTTTAATGGGTTCAAAAGGTCATGGTTTGTACGGTGGCCCAGAAGGGTCACACATGCAAATTAAAAATGTTGCTGCAAACTAAAAATTTTACCGTCCTGCAAATTAAAAATGTTGCTTCAAATTAAAAATAGGACATGCAAATTAAAAATTGTACATGCAAACTAAAAATATTACAAACATAAAACACGAATGGGCCGACGGCTGTAAGGCCAGGTCACACGGCTCGGACCAGGTCCTTATGACATACTGCGCGCGCAGGACTTTTCATTTTTAATTTGCATCGATGTTTTCTATTTTCAATTTGTAGCACAATTTTTAGTTTGCTTGTACTATATTTAATTTGCAGGTAATATTTTTAGTTTGCATGTAAAATTTTAAATTTGCATGTACTATTTTTAATTTGCAGCAACATTTTTAATTTTCATGTGTGGCCCTTGTGGGCCACCGTAGTTTTCACATGACGTCATGGTGGCCATATTGGTGTCCCTTAACAATAAAACAGCGGCCATGTTGGTGTCCCAAACCAATCGGGTGGGAGTTGAACTCTTCTTATGCAAACGCTCTCTTTTGTTTCAATAAATTTGCATAGATGCTGGCCACGTGAGTGAAAACACTAATATACTCAGATATTACTCCACAGTTTATCTCCACGGTTTTTTCATAACAGGTTGATATTTTGAAATACGTGTAGGTCACAAACTAAAAGCAAATCGAGGTCTACTGATTCACGATAAGTTGATTAATTTCTGCTGTTTTGTCGAAAAGGTGTACATGCATGTTTAAGTATGACTCCACTCATGAAAGATTCAAGGGAACTGTTCAGGCAAAAGATGGCAAGCTTGTCATAAATGGCAAATCAATCTTTTTTTATGCATTGAGAGACCCAAGCGCAATACCGTGGAGTCAAAGCAGTGCTGAATATGTTGTTGAGTCAACTGGTGTTTTCACGACAACAGAAAAGGCCAGTGCTCAATTGAAGGGCTTGGCCAAAAGGGTCATCATTTCAGCCCCGTCAGCTGATGCTCCCATGTTTGTGATGGGAGTGAATGAGGGCAAGTATGACCCAAAATCTTTGACAGTTGTTAGGTATGTTGATAGATTGTGCTTTATAGAAGTATTTTTTAGTCATGATGGTCTTGAAGTGACTTAAGTATCACTTTTGGTGGGTTAACCCTTTAAGTCCCAATAGTGTCCAAGATCAATTTTCTCCTTACAATTATCCATAAATTGTAGAGAGGTAAGTTATAAGAATCAATAAAAGGATCACCCAATAGAAAATACTTGGATCTTTGAACAAATTCTCTCAACTAATTCTTTAAGAAAATGTATGGAGATCAGTTTGGAGAATTTGTATGTAGATACTGGGGCTTAAAGGGTTAAGGAGGCAGTGTGACCAAGAGGTCAGAGCGCTGGACTTGCAGTTTGAGGCCCTGAGTTCAAGTCCCGCTCTGGCCGCTAGCTGGATTTGTTCAAGGTAGTCTCGAGTTTAAGTCCTGATCGGCCACTTTTGTAAATAGCCAGCTGGTTTGCCTCTGGCCAGTTGGGTTATTAACCCTCTGTTAAGTTCAATTTGAATTATTTGCTTCAGGCATTTGCTCGGTCCCACTAGCATTAGCGCTATAAATACTGCCGAGGGTAAATAATGGAATTATTTATGTTATTTATTTTGAAGCAGTAATAGTAATTCTTCACTGAAAATTATTCTCAATTTATAATCGGCTCAGACTCCGTGGCTAATTTTTCATAACCAGCTAACTTTGACCAAATTTTCTTGATTTGTTTTTATGCCACCTTGCATCATTTTAGTTCAGAGATGTTTTAAACTTCATAGATCAAATAATTTCCTTTAATCCATCAGCATCCATCCCAATCAAAGATTCTTGTGAATTTTTAATTCTTTGACTGAAAAGCGTGATATTGAAATTATAAAAACAACTCGTTAATGGAATAACCAGGCTCAAAATTTATTCTTCCAAGGAACACTTGTAGGTGTCGCTATTTTTTTGTAGTGTTTTTATTTTTTTGTAGTGAAATCTGCCAGGTTAATAACTACAAAAGGCGGGCTTTGTACTTATTAATCGTAAAGAGCGGTACTTTGTAGTTATTAATCGTAAAGAACGTCATTTACGATTAATAATTATGTCAAATATAGTTAATAATCGTGAAAACCACGATTAATAACTACGTTTGACAGGCTTCGTAGTTAATAATCGTGAAATTTACGATTATTAACTATGTTTGGCAGGCTTTGTAGTTATTAATCGTAAGGTTGTCAATTTCTGCACTAAAGCTAACTCAAAAGCTAACAACCGCCATTACAGAAAAGAAAACAAACTCAAAGTCTTCTTTTCAAGGTCCCTGTTTTCACAAAAATATATCCCTGAAAACTTTTTGAGAGGTCAAAGTTTCAATTCAGCTAATTTTTTGATTGATTTTTTGTCTAAGAAAGCTAGCTTCTTTCGCTCTATTTTTGCGATAAGCTGACATCGCGAGCGGGCGGCCTCGGTGAGTTTGCTGTGTACGAAATTGTGATAACCGATATAAAAAATTAAATGTTAATCCACATTTTTCAGTTCAAATTACTCTTCCTTTGAATTTTAACTTGGAGAGAGACATCTTAATCCTTCCCAAATGTAACGACAATGAATAAGTGCAGAATAATTCGCTATCGCTGTGTTTTTTCTCGCTTTAAATCGTCGACAATTTCAACGCGTTGTTGGTAAACACTGGCGTGTCAATTACACTTGCCGTGAGAAATTTTATTATTAATGTTGACCACATTTCTGGACAAAAAATAATGGTTTTCAATTTTACTTTAACTCAAAGACTTTCACTAATTTTTATTGCCAAAAGGACAGCTTGTTTCTGGAGTTTTTCCTTAAATCTTTCCTTAAATCATCGAAAATTTCAACGCGTTGTTGGTAAACACTGACAGGCGTGAATTACACTTGCCGTGAGAAATTTTATTATTAATGTTGACCACATTTCTGGACAAAAATAATGGTTTTCAATTTTACTTTAACTCAAAAACTTTCACTATTTTTTATTGCCAAAGGGACAGCTTTAATTTCTTTCTGCAATTTTTCCTTAAATCATCGAAAATTTCAACGAGTTGTTGGTAAACACTGACAGGCGTGAATTACACTTGCCGTGAGAAATTTTATTATTAATGTTAACCACATTCCTGGACAAAATAATGGTTTTCAACTTGAGGTTAGCTCAAAAGCTTTCACACTTTTTTTTTTTTGCAAGAGGGAGAGCTTTTTTTCTGGAATTTTTCCTTCCTCGCCGAAAGCGGTCCACATAAAATATTTCGGCAGGGTTCAAGAAACAGTCAGTGTTCAGAGCGATTACAGTATCAACAAATTATTTATTGACATTCAGCCAGAAAAGAGAAAACCGACAGTGTTATTTTTTTTTAAACAAGGGTGATATACCTCTCTAGACTCAAAATCTGAAAATAGATATCGAGCAGATTTGTATTTTGGAGACTCACGGGCTTGTCCTTTTTGGTGTGCAATCACACGAGCCGAAGCGGCAATTTTATCTGTCTTTCATCTCATGCATGGTAAAATACTAGCTGAAAGCTTCCAATTCGATTGGAAAGAGAACATTTTCTACAAACTAGATAAATATATTCAACCAGACTGCGTAACAACAACCCAGCCTAGTCAAACCGAATTATCAAAGTGCCATGATCGTGAGGAGCGCTCATTCACGCAATTGAAACCTGAGAGCACGACTCGCAGAATTATGGAGAAAATTTAACTTCAGCATTTTTCAAAACGAAAACTTGAATTAAAAAAATATATTTTCGAAAAACAGATTCACATTCACGGCCAGACAAAGCTGGAATAATACGGAATTCTTACAAGGCAACTTTAATTTATACGCACTGTACTGAGCGTTGAAAAGTTTACTGCAGTTTGATATTTGATAGCATACAGTCTAATCTGGAAAATACACTTTTTATATCGTCTGCGTGACAAAAATTCACATAATTTTAAGTAAAATCTGTTATTAATAATTGTTTAATATTTGACTCACTAAACCGTTCAGAAATGTTTTTAGAAAACAGTACTTGTGTGTTTTGAAAACAACTTTCACCGACAGAAAAATAGTATCCCCGGCCGCGCGCCGGCATGAAAGATCGATTTTTTTCACTGCCGCTCGTTCGCAAAAATAATCTTCAATTTGATAATCAAAATAAGAAACCTTCTTAGGATGTAATTTATCCAAACAATACTTTGCCATACACTGTACCTTTTTAAAAAAAGATCGAAGAGTACTTGAAATATGGTCTGCAAAGCCTGTGCAAACTGAAATCAACCAAGCCGGTTGTCACGCTACGCGTGAGATTTCTCTCCCTCAGATCACATGTGGAATGATTTAAAGAAAAGGCAAAAGAACTCTTATCATGTTGTACGGAATAATAACTAATGAGCAAGACTACAGTGCTTTCTCTTTCGTGCTGAAATTTTTTACCGCGGCAGCGAGTTGAAAAACACATGCAGATTGCAGACAGATTTGAGAACCAACTCATCAAAGTTCTTACGCCGAATCGGTGTTTTCGCGGGAATGTCAAGCTGAGTATAAAATAACACAAACAAACGTTTTTAAATTGCTACCTGTTTAATTAACGTTAAAAGAAAATTAACGATCCAGAATCATCTCTTTGACTAACAAGTCGAGATAAGGCGCTAAAAGTCAGAAGAAAACTAACTCACCTAGATCGATTGTCCTCAGCTTCCAGCAACTGCAGAATTATAAAACTCTTGTGAAAAGTCATGGCCTTTAAACTCCATTTAAAAGGCAACTGTCTCTTTGATTTCTTGAATCATAGTTCAGAGTCAAGTAGTACAGATCTTGCTCCTTGATTTAAGCTTTATACATACTCCAGGTTTTTCTTCACTTCTTGCAATAAATCCGGCTGTTAATAACTTTAAGACATTAGACTTAAAGAGTTTGAGGCTGTGAACGATTTTCACCAGACGCCTTCACACAAGTAATTCTGTTCCAACGTCTAACGAAGGGATGATTATCGGATTGTCTTCTTGAGGAGAAGCAATAAACGTGCTGCGTACACCAGTCCAGTAAAGAACATATACAGTGATTTCAAACCACATAGAGTAAGAAAACTCGCTGAAGAAGAAGTGGATCTATCCGCTGTAGGCAAGCTTTTGCAAACAATTGTTGATGCTTCGATTTTCTTTAACGTGGCTCTCCCTCGCGCGCTGTTGGAAAATTTTCGTTGATCGTGCCACAAATGCGTTAACACTTTTCCTGGCGTCTGTTCCCTTCGTTCACTGAGGGTCAAAACAAAGTTGATGAGCTGTCAAAATATGTCCAATCACAGGGCTGGCTGTCAATCAGCTATTTACGATTAATAATTAGTTAGTCTCATGCAAAGGCACGTGAGCTGGAATACGATTATTAATCGTTATTTCAGTTGGCTTGCAAACCCTGTTAACCGTTTTTTAGGCTACGCTGGCATTATTAATCGTAAATAGCTGATTACAGCCAGCCCTGTGATTGGACATATTTTGACAGCTCATCAACTTTGTTTTGACCCTCAGTGAACGAAGGGAACAGACGCCAGGAAAAGTGTTAACGCATTTGTGGCACGATCAACGAAAATTTTCCAACAGCGCGCGAGGGAGAGCCACGTTAAAGAAAATCGAAGCATCAACAATTGTTTGCAAAAGCTTGCCTACAGCGGATAGATCCACTTCTTCTTCAGCGAGTTTTCTTACTCTATGTGGTTTGAAATCACTGTATATGTTCTTTACTGGACTGGTGTACGCAGCACGTTTATTGCTTCTCCTCAAGAAGACAATCCGATAATCATCCCTTCGTTAGACGTTGGAACAGAATTACTTGTGTGAAGGCGTCTGGTGAAAATCGTTCACAGCCTCAAACTCTTTAAGTCTAATGTCTTAAAGTTATTAACAGCCGGATTTATTGCAAGAAGTGAAGAAAAACCTGGAGTATGTATAAAGCTTAAATCAAGGAGCAAGATCTGTACTACTTGACTCTGAACTATGATTCAAGAAATCAAAGAGACAGTTGCCTTTTAAATGGAGTTTAAAGGCCATGACTTTTCACAAGAGTTTTATAATTCTGCAGTTGCTGGAAGCTGAGGACAATCGATCTAGGTGAGTTAGTTTTCTTCTGACTTTTAGCGCCTTATCTCGACTTGTTAGTCAAAGAGATGATTCTGGATCGTTAATTTTCTTTTAACGTTAATTAAACAGGTAGCAATTTAAAAACGTTTGTTTGTGTTATTTTATACTCAGCTTGACATTCCCGCGAAAACACCGATTCGGCGTAAGAACTTTGATGAGTTGGTTCTCAAATCTGTCTGCAATCTGCATGTGTTTTTCAACTCGCTGCCGCGGTAAAAAATTTCAGCACGAAAGAGAAAGCACTGTAGTCTTGCTCATTAGTTATTATTCCGTACAACATGATAAGAGTTCTTTTGCCTTTTCTTTAAATCATTCCACATGTGATCTGAGGGAGAGAAATCTCACGCGTAGCGTGACAACCGGCTTGGTTGATTTCAGTTTGCACAGGCTTTGCAGACCATATTTCAAGTACTCTTCGATCTTTTTTTAAAAAGGTACAGTGTATGGCAAAGTATTGTTTGGATAAATTACATCCTAAGAAGGTTTCTTATTTTGATTATCAAATTGAAGATTATTTTTGCGAACGAGCGGCAGTGAAAAAAATCGATCTTTCATGCCGGCGCGCGGCCGGGGATACTATTTTTCTGTCGGTGAAAGTTGTTTTCAAAACACACAAGTACTGTTTTCTAAAAACATTTCTGAACGGTTTAGTGAGTCAAATATTAAACAATTATTAATAACAGATTTTACTTAAAATTATGTGAATTTTTGTCACGCAGACGATATAAAAAGTGTATTTTCCAGATTAGACTGTATGCTATCAAATATCAAACTGCAGTAAACTTTTCAACGCTCAGTACAGTGCGTATAAATTAAAGTTGCCTTGTAAGAATTCCGTATTATTCCAGCTTTGTCTGGCCGTGAATGTGAATCTGTTTTTCGAAAATATATTTTTTTAATTCAAGTTTTCGTTTTGAAAAATGCTGAAGTTAAATTTTCTCCATAATTCTGCGAGTCGTGCTCTCAGGTTTCAATTGCGTGAATGAGCGCTCCTCACGATCATGGCACTTTGATAATTCGGTTTGACTAGGCTGGGTTGTTGTTACGCAGTCTGGTTGAATATATTTATCTAGTTTGTAGAAAATGTTCTCTTTCCAATCGAATTGGAAGCTTTCAGCTAGTATTTTACCATGCATGAGATGAAAGACAGATAAAATTGCCGCTTCGGCTCGTGTGATTGCACACCAAAAAGGACAAGCTCGTGAGTCTCCAAAATACAAATCTGCTCGATATCTATTTTCAGATTTTGAGTCTAGAGAGGTATATCACCCTTGTTTAAAAAAAAATAACACTGTCGGTTTTCTCTTTTCTGGCTGAATGTCAATAAATAATTTGTTGATACTGTAATCGCTCTGAACACTGACTGTTTCTTGAACCCTGCCGAAATATTTTATGTGGACCGCTTTCGGCGAGGAAGGAAAAATTCCAGAAAAAAAGCTCTCCCTCTTGCAAAAAAAAAAAAGTGTGAAAGCTTTTGAGCTAACCTCAAGTTGAAAACCATTATTTTGTCCAGGAATGTGGTTAACATTAATAATAAAATTTCTCACGGCAAGTGTAATTCACGCCTGTCAGTGTTTACCAACAACTCGTTGAAATTTTCGATGATTTAAGGAAAAATTGCAGAAAGAAATTAAAGCTGTCCCTTTGGCAATAAAAAATAGTGAAAGTTTTTGAGTTAAAGTAAAATTGAAAACCATTATTTTTGTCCAGAAATGTGGTCAACATTAATAATAAAATTTCTCACGGCAAGTGTAATTCACGCCTGTCAGTGTTTACCAACAACGCGTTGAAATTTTCGATGATTTAAGGAAAGATTTAAGGAAAAACTCCAGAAACAAGCTGTCCTTTTGGCAATAAAAATTAGTGAAAGTCTTTGAGTTAAAGTAAAATTGAAAACCATTATTTTTTGTCCAGAAATGTGGTCAACATTAATAATAAAATTTCTCACGGCAAGTGTAATTGACACGCCAGTGTTTACCAACAACGCGTTGAAATTGTCGACGATTTAAAGCGAGAAAAAACACAGCGATAGCGAATTATTCTGCACTTATTCATTGTCGTTACATTTGGGAAGGATTAAGATGTCTCTCTCCAAGTTAAAATTCAAAGGAAGAGTAATTTGAACTGAAAAATGTGGATTAACATTTAATTTTTTATATCGGTTATCACAATTTCGTACACAGCAAACTCACCGAGGCCGCCCGCTCGCGATGTCAGCTTATCGCAAAAATAGAGCGAAAGAAGCTAGCTTTCTTAGACAAAAAATCAATCAAAAAATTAGCTGAATTGAAACTTTGACCTCTCAAAAAGTTTTCAGGGATATATTTTTGTGAAAACAGGGACCTTGAAAAGAAGACTTTGAGTTTGTTTTCTTTTCTGTAATGGCGGTTGTTAGCTTTTGAGTTAGCTTTAGTGCAGAAATTGACAACCTTACGATTAATAACTACAAAGCCTGCCAAACATAGTTAATAATCGTAAATTTCACGATTATTAACTACGAAGCCTGTCAAACGTAGTTATTAATCGTGGTTTTCACGATTATTAACTATATTTGACATAATTATTAATCGTAAATGACGTTCTTTACGATTAATAACTACAAAGTACCGCTCTTTACGATTAATAAGTACAAAGCCCGCCTTTTGTAGTTATTAACCTGGCAGATTTCACTACAAAAAAATAAAAACACTACAAAAAAATAGCGACACCTGTTTGACAAAACATCTCTACGTCACAACCATGTTTACATACTCTCATACAAACACGCCTCTCGGCCAATCAGAGCGCGCGTACCATCTTCAGTTAGTTATTGTATTGGGATAAAAAGCAGGTACACACTGAAATTGTTTTTATCATTCAGCAAAATGCTTTGCTACTTACCGACTGCAGCTGGAAACGATAAGCATTCCTACATATCTACATACTTTATTGTAACTTCCTTAAAACGGCTTTTCGGTTACAAGACAAATTAGCAAAAAAAGGAAGAAATAACAGTAATGTAGAAAAAATTAATTGCAAAGTCAAATAATGCATCGATAGGATTAGCTACTTACAAAAATTTCTCCAGAATGAGGATGATGAAATTAAGAGTGTAACAACTTAAGCGCATCCACCTGTAATTTAAACGCCCCTTGACATATAGACTTACGATAGGCTTTAAAATTCCTGTTTCTGTCTGGCGAAATGTCACCCATGTTGATTTTAGTTCATGCTAAACGAAAATGTACGTGTCAAAACGTCACAACAGCAGAAAATTAACCAATATAATGATACACCTGTCGCTAGAGATATTTTAATTAACAAATCTGCCGAAAGACGCCAATTTTTTTAAAGCCATTTCATCAGAGATTTGCAATTGAATAACTATGCAGATTGAAATAAGCCCAAGGTGGTAAGTACACGAGTGGCGGCAACGAAACTCGTCTAATAGGGATCAATAAGCGAGGATTTATGATAAACTCCAAGGCTTCTGGCGCTGCACTGTAAGGCACGAGCTCAGAAAATGCCAGCGTGGAATCGTAAACAGTGCGCATATCCGGTAGGTTCAATGCAGGGGCCACCTGCTTCGTTTGGGAACTGTTACTCTCTTACCGTTCTGATAATAAGGCATCCATACGCGTTCAAGTTCAGGTTAATAAAGGTTTATAAAACATAAATTGTTTTCGAAAAATGACTGACTTTAATAGGGTTGATTTCAACTGTCGAGTAATTTTTACGTGCGTACGTGCGTAAAATTTACGTTCACAAATAAAATAGAGGCAATGCGTGAAAGGTCGCTCGTAAGCGTAAAAGTTGAACCTCACTCAACTTCTCGTTTAGCTCAGCACTTTTTATCTTGCCTCTATTTTATTTACGTGATTAAAATTGATGTGCGTTAACGTGCGTAGCCAAAAACGCGTCAGTGGAAATCCACCTTAGGCTAGAGAGCCTAGTGATGCCGAACTCCAAACCACCACTGAGTGGTGGAATTATTACTCGATACACATCTGTGAACCGGATTGACTGTTTGATACCATCCGAAGTTATCCTCCCCTCCCGGTAACTCCACTGCACCTGCGGATTGGCTGGTAAACTGACACCCCATCTTTGGACCGTAAAACGAATCAGTATGCGCATGCCAATTATCTGTTTGGACGAACTGAGCCGTGCAGTTGCTACAGTTATATCCTCGGATGCTAATAAATTCGTATGTTTTACATCCCTCCACATTCAAGCGCATAACGTCGATAGCATTCAACTTGGCCCTTAAGTAATCCCTGTATTTAAGTTCTTCGGTGTTAAAGTTGCACGTTGCTCGCACGTGCGTTGAGTGGTTTGCTGTGGCTATCATGCGTGGCCAAGACAGACGAAACTTGCCCCATACGAAGGCTTCCTGATTTATTGGAAAGTCTTTGTAAAATGCTTTATCCGCGAATTCATTTTTATTTCGAAAGCTGAAAGATTCGATCAAAGTCCAAATGAATCCTTTTTCAGAGATAGCATCACAAAAGACCTCGTACATGGACATAGTCGTTGGGTCAAACAGTTGATACACTCCGGACTTGCTCCCTTCGCTTTTCCGTAGTTGCTCTTTGCAAGATGTTGCTCTTCGTTTCTGACAAAGTCTGCCGTAATATCCCACTGCGCATGTACAGTTGAACTTGTTTTTAGCGTCGTCACATAACTCAGTGCAGGTGCCACCATGAGCGCATAAATTCTGATTACAGCACTTGTTAAGGTGTGGTTGCTCTTTGCCAGCCTCGTTTACAAATGTCTATAGTACAACAGACGATTATGTTAAAAGCGCATGTAGGAATAATCTTTATACACTATATATAATCTTTATATTATAGATTATTCTATTTGCAGGACCGTCTCTTTTCTATAATGTACTTGAAATGATATCTCCTTCTTATGAATTTTAATGAAAGCTCCGCTTTCAGGTTTGCCCAATTCCATATAAATGCCGAAATATATACTCTGTTGAATCAACTTCCTTGCTTTATAAACTGTCAATAATATGGGAATGTTTTTGTAAACAGCTCGGTGCGCAGAGCGCTAAGCGCATGAAAAATCGAGAAAGCTATTTTTTCTTTCACATTGTTCTGCACGAACAAGAAACCTCTTGCCTCAAAATAAGAAAGGGAACACAGAAACCACATAAAATGAGTCACAGATATTGTTCATCCACCCAATATTTTTAGGATTCGAACAACCTGCATCATGAGGGGAAGTGTAACCAAAAGTTCTTAATTTCAAGAGAGTTATAAAGGGGTCTCTTAAGGTGAAGAGGGTGCTGAAATTTAAGGAACAAGATTTTAAAGTACCACATCCTTAAAAAGACAACACGAAATTTGAAGGCTGAGATCCATGTTGGCCTCCTTTTAAAAACTTCAACCTTCCAAAATAGTGCATTTCTATCAGGAAATTGGAACCTGTTTTATTAATCTGACGACTGGTAATAATGAATAAGGCCGAAATGCAATCATTACTTTCATCAAGTATAATCTCGACAGACTTTCTGTTTACCTTTGGCAAAGCCGGAGACATTCGACATTAGATTCACTGGTTACCTGATTGACGTATTCTCTATTCATATCATAGTACGTGTATCCCTTTTCCTTGAGGAAGTCTTCAGGAGCAGAAAATCTGTCTTCATCCAGCAACTCGCATTTATTTTCCCTTATTTGGTACGCTTGGCATGTACATTTCTCCTCAAAGCATTTTACATGACAGTCGTACGGTTTCGACAGCGTGTAGTTTCTAAAGCTGTGTCCTTGCATAACCAGACCTTTTATTCCCGTCTTACTAATACTTCCTCTGCTCTGTTCGCATCTTCTCTGGCAGTCTGCGGCCAATTTCAAACTGCAGATATCAAAAACTATCAACACGAAAAGGAAATAGTTCGCCAGTGTCATGGTTTAAACGTAAAATATGAATTGAGTATTCTTCCGAGAGCTAGAATTCCCTGTCAAATAATCAATCAGTTTAAAGGAATAGAAAGCTTTCGCAAATGAAACGTGACGAACCCCTAAGAACGTCTGCGTGGGATGCTAGCATTTACCCAGCATAGTGACCAAGTGTTTCAAATAAAACGTGCTTTGCATAAGGAAAGAAAATTAAAAAATACATGTATATTTTATGGAAATAAGCATTTACCCAGCATAATGACAAACTGTTTCAACAAATAAGGCCTGTTTCAAACGTCGTGCTACTGCCGTGCTAAGCTGGCTCGACTGTAGCTCGACTGCAGCACGACACTAGCACGACTTGGTTTTAGACGTCGAATTTAATTCAGTCGAATTGAACGGCCGTTGCCGAAAACAAAGCACAAAAATAAGGGAACGGGTTAGCAAATTTTAAATGTATTCGGCGGTAGCACGACGTTTGAAACCAAGTCGAGCTACTGCCGTGTAGCACGGCAAGGCTTGCCGTGCTACATAGCAGTAGCACGACTTGGTTTCAAACGTCGCGCTACTGCCGTGCTAAAGTCGAATTTAATTCGATCAATTGAGTTCGACACGGCAGTAGCACGACGTTTGAAACGGGCCTAAGTTAACTCAGTGTGTGTTTGTCATTTCTCCCAGTCGGTTTTCTAGTGACTGGGATTCGAGGATACAGCATGCATCCTCAAGCGTTTTAGATTAGTTTTCAGCTTGCATTTTATGTTTCTTCAGTCACCGTGCGCGTTACTGCAAGTAATTAAAAAGGCACCAAGACATTAATTTGTGTGAGATATGCTAAATATAATTAGCGAATGTTGAGCGAAATGCCAATCTTGTTCATGCTCATTAGAAATTTGTCTGCAAACAGCCAACAGCAGATTTTCAACCATTGACTGACTTCATCTGTCGCTTGATAAATTAGACGTATGCCTAATTTTGTGAAGCCATAAGAGATAAAATGGTCAAGGGCGCAATTAGAAAGCACGATTAGTTAAATGACAATTAACGAAATACATCAGCTGCCTTGGCCAGTTGGCAATTCTTCAATAATTGAATTGAACATCAATTATTTATTGGGAAGAAGTAGTTTGACAAGTCGCCGTTTAACATTATCACTGATGCCATTTCGAAGCAAAGACGAGCACACGTGTGATTCGATGTCAAGGGATCCCTGTGGTAATGGTGATGAAATAGAACTCTTAGTTTTACCGCCACGTATAAAAAGCAAGTTGAGCCTCAGGTGTGATCAGGTGCCGGGCATTTTTTTTTTTTTCGCCAGATTGTCAATGATTTCATGCGGAAGAGGAAGCAGCTTGGCTGTAAATTCCCATTTCGTTCTAGTGTAGATTCGGTGAGTAACACCTAAATTCCAAATAGGATTGCGAGAAATATGGAGCCTTATAGAAGTTTTACCTACTGGCAGTTAAGGCAGTGTTCATGACCGGGTACTTTCGGTTTGGAATTGCGCCGTTTTTGGCTGAACTACCTCGCTCGATTAACGTCAAATTCGATGCTGTGATCCGAGGCAGGATTAGTTCAGTCGCCCGGTAGAGCGCTTAACTGCATAGCGGGAGGTCGCGGGTTCGATTCCCGAAGCCGGTCCAATTAATACTCGTGTCTTTAAATAACCGAGAAATTGAGGTACTACCTTTGCCCTGCAAACGGAGAGACCTTTGCGTGGCTCGGATGGCCACGTAAAATGGCGGTTCCGTCTCTAGTAGGCGACGTCAAAAACATAATGCCCGCAATTAGTACTTTCGTACTAAATGCATTGACACTCAAATACAGTGCATTTTTTTTTGTGTGTGTTCCTGTTCTGAGGTAAACGCAAAACGTTTTTCTGGTTTCTTTACACTTGTACTTTGCTCGCAAGTTCAAGGTAACCCCTCGGTCACTACATCTTGACACTTGCTAATTCACCTTTGTGGAATCTTCCTAATGACAAATTGTGGTTCGATTGTTCAAAGGAAAATCATTCCCCACTCTCCCTACCCAACCAAAAACTGAAGCCAACCGTTTCGGTAATCCTGGCTATACTTAATTATGTACTATTCTTTTTACCAGGAATCTTCAAAGCCCGCTTAGAGTTCCTATAAAAGTGAATCTCCAGGCAAGTAGTATACTTAACAATCATTCCTCGAGCCCGAATGGGCTCTGAGTCAATAGCCCATGAGGCCGAGGGCCGAAAGGGCTATTTACTAGGAGGCCATGAGAGGGAGAGGAATAATTGTTTTAGCAAAATCAGATTAGTTGGTCAAAAATATAGCGACACAACAACTTTATTATTTGAAGGAAGGTTATGGAAGTTATATACGCAACTTATGCAGTTGCGAAAAGAAAGCCTGAAAAAAATTCAGGCTTGTACGGGATTCGAACCCTCGACTTCTGTGTTAGCGCCGCAGTGCCCTTCCAACTAAGTTATGAAGACTGATACATTAATTGGGAGCAGGCCAATTTGTTGAGTTCATCTTAATCCGTGGACGGAATGAAACAGAATGAAGATGATGTGAACGGCAGAAATATAAATTTAAATGAAGATATGATTGTTAATGATATATGAAATGAATCATATGTGAACTGCGGAAATGAAATGAAATGAAATGAAGATATGATTGTCGCAGTGGTAATTACAATTTAAGCAATTGCAAATAACCCGAAAAAATTTCGGGATTCGAACCCATGCCTCTGTGTTAGCGCTGCAGTGCCCTACCAACTGAGCTATGAAGACCCATTCATTGGGAGCAGGTGTATTTGTTGAGTTCATTTAACCCGTAAAAGGAATGAAACATAGAATAAAGACGACGTGAACTGCTGAAATACTCTTTGAACTGTAGCTAGTCAGCCGATTGGTTCAAAAGAGCCATGCATAAAAACAAGAGGTCACTGGGGCGCGGCAACACAAAGAAACACCTTACCCTTGCGAGTCATTTAAAACTGGTAATTTGTCCCAGGGTGTTTTTTGCCCAGTCTCCAGCTCGGTGGTTTTCAATACCACGTGATTGATTAGCTGCAAAGGGCCAAATGAAACAATTTCTTGAATTTAAGATGAGGTAGGCCAACCTCATTCCCAGGTTCTCTCTATGGCTTAGAGAAAGAACCCTGGAAGGGGCCGGTCACTTGGAAATGTGTGTCAATAAATTGCGCAGCGTGGGTAGGTCCTTCACTAAATTTTGTCGAATGGACGATGAAGTACTTTCTGGGGTAGGTAGAAAATTCTTGCTTCAAAATGGCGCTTGTGTTTCTGAGTGGCGTGCAAACTGCGTTGCTTTCGGCTAGTTACGATAACATTATTTTTGAAGGCAAAACAGGTTATTTGTGTAGAGAGTTTGTACCTGAAAAAAGATTTGCACACCGTCCCGCTAACAGGATACGGTAAATTTTGTTTGATTTGCACGTGCACTGAATCAGCTTTTCGTAAATTTGGATACTTCGCACGTGCAGTTCATGAAAAGGATTAAATAATGCAAAAGTCAGGTTTACACGAAACACCACCCATCCAGTACGGTAGGTTAAAGATTATTATGTTATTTTCCGCTTTGGTTGGTTTATCTGTTCCCTTCTTTCACTGAGGGTCAAAACAAAGTTGATGAGCTGTCAAACTATGTCCAATCACAGAGCTGGCTGTAATCAGCTATTTACGATTAATAATGCCAGCGTAGCCTAAAAAACGGTTAACAGGGTTTGCAAGCCAACTGAAATAACGATTAATAATCGTATTCTTGGGTTTCACCCACGTGACCAATTAGCTTAGCAACGGTTACTATCCGCCATCTTGGTGCCCCTCAAGCGTAAACAAACCGTATTCAAAGAAGAGTTCATGTGGGAAAGTAGGGATGGTTTTATGTGTTGTTGTCGGCTGTTCGAGCAAAAGTGGAAAGCATAAAGGCATAGGATTTTTTCGTATACCCAAGGTTATTACAAATCAAGGAGAAGAACATGAGGAACTCACGGCTAGAAGGAGAAACGAGTGGATTTCTGCGGTTAGTCGCGGCGACGCTACAAACAAGAGAGTGCTGGAGAGTGAACGAGTTTGTAGCAAACACTTTGTCTTCGGAGAGCCAGCACCAGATTGGGATCAATTTCATGTTGATTGGGTTCCAACTGTCGCCCTTGGGAAGAAGAAATACGTAGAAAAAGATCACGAAAGTGCAACCGAAAGAGCTTTGAGAGCGAAGAAAAGGAGACAACAAGCGATCGAGCGAGCCGAGCTCGAAGCCGCCGAGAAGAAGAAACGTGTGCACGAAAGCGGTGTTCCAATCGCAAAAGTATATTTCAGCGAGCCAACGTCTACAGGTTCTGAACTCGAACAGCATTCAGAGGGATTAGCGAGTGTAGCTCTAGAATTGGACGATGTTTACGAATTGGACGAAAACACAACACCAGAAAACCCACTACAAACGGATTTGAACACTGATTCTGTTGAAACAAGACAACACACAGCAAGTCCAGTTTGGAAAGAAGCTACAACCAGCGATTCTAGTTGTCAGACCGATGAGTTTGAATATATGTTCTTCAGAAAAGGATATCAAGCGCCAACAAGAGATTTCTTTGACTCTGACAGTAAAGTGCTGTTTTACACGGGACTGCCATCCCTCGAAATTCTGATGGTTGTCTTTGAGCATGTTTCACCATACGTCACCCGCAAGACTCTATCGTTAGATAGGTTCCAAGAATTTGTGATTGTGTTAATGAAACTTCGATTGAACATGCCACTTCAGGACCTTGCTTACCGCTTCAAAGTTTCTCATTCTACTGTATCACGGATTTTTTCTTCCTGGCTAGTGGTTATGGACACAAGGCTATTTCCCTTAATTTCATGGCCCGAGAGGGAGCAATTGTGGAGGACTATGCCACAATGTTTTATGTATTCCTTTGGAAAAAGGGTCACCATGGTAATTGATTGCTTCGAGGTGTTTATTGAGAAGCCAACTAACCTTTTAGCCAGGGCACAAACATTTTCCAGTTATAAACATCACAACACTATCAAGCTACTTGTTGGTATAACACCTCAGGGGACTGTGTCCTATGTATCAGAAGCCTGGGGGGGCAGAACGTCTGATAAGTTCCTGACAGAGAACTGTGGCTTTCTCGAGAAGTTGCTTCCAGGTGATATGGTTATGGCTGACCGCGGATTTACGATTTCTGAAAGTGTGGGATTGAAACAAGCAAAACTGGAGATACCAGCATTTACAAAGGGGAAGAGCCAGCTGGACCCAGTAGATGTGGAAAATACAAGGGGAATAGCTAATGTACGAATCCACGTGGAAAGGGTAATTGGACTTCTTAGAAGGAAATATACAATCTTAGAAGGTACATTGCCAACAGAGTATTTAGCTTGTAAACCGAATGGGCCAGTTGAACGCCAGATACCACTTATTGACCGTATTGTGAGAATCTGCGCAGCACTAGTTAATTTCTGTCCACCTATTGTACCCTTTGATTAAGGAGACCATTAATTTATCATTGCATTTGAAAGTCAGTAGATATAAGGGACTGGTCATTATAAACGGGGAGTGCTGAGCTGGAGAAAGTACTCTCCCTTTTCAGATTTTTTGCATGCCTCAGTCGCTGATTTTTCCACAAATTTTGGCTCAAGTTTTCATATCCCATATATTGTTATTTGTAATATGTTAGAGAGGTTTAAGTCGTACAACAGCATGTACAAAGCATCATTTTAGAAAATGCACTCAAGTTTTTTTCCTCTGTACAGTTGAGCTTTAAAAATCCTATAGTCTGGAAGATTTTTTAGAAGAAATTCTTAACCCTTGTGAGGTTTTTCTCCAGCACAGTTGTCCCACTAAATATGACCAGTGCCTTTTGGCTGTTTTTTATAGGCCTGAGCTAACAAAGGTTGACCCAAGGAATAATGCAAGCTGCATGAAGTTCTTGCACAAGTTCTTGGATTCGGGCAGTGTAATGTTTTTGGGTTGGTGTTCATTTAGAAATTTCTCCCTCTAAACCCAAAGAAATATTTAGAAGTAAAATAGGACATCACCATGACTCTGAGGATGAAGTGGGTTTACACAGTTCAAATTTGCCCAAATGTTCTTGTTATAGTGATACAAGGTTATCAGATTGGTTTATTTTACTTCAATTGTTTTCGTGCAAAATACATGTAATGTACGGTGTTAAATGACACATACCTCCATTTTGATTTAGCTATATGAGAAACATAGTTGGGTAGAAACATGTAAGAGATTCTTTTAGTGACCTGTTGCTAAATATTCATTTGCATGAGCACAATCAAAACAAAAGAGAAATGTACGATATGCTTCAACCATTATCTATTTCTGGTGATATAGATTTGCTTAGAAAAAAATTGCTGTGATATCCCATTCTGGGTTATTCAAGAAAATCTATCTATTATTCCCTTGAGATTGAGAATCTAGATTTATACTCCCATAAAGCAATTCTAAATATTAGGAGTCCCAATTTTTGCTTTCTATCTTAAGAACAATATATAATAGCTTATATTTTGATAATAATAGGAACATACTGTATGAAGATATAGAGGCTTGTATCTCTATAATTTTCTTTTTGGCTTGAATGTTATCATTATGACACCATTGAGAAAACACAGGCAAAGTGTTTAGCCTTTCATTGCAAGAAACCTTTTAGAAGGTTTTACTGTCAATAATATTTGTCAACCATTACATCTAGGATAATAAAAATTTCATCAAAGCACATGCTCAAAAAATGTGTCTGAATACTGCCATTTTTATGAATTGCAAATTATGCCAAAAGATAGTCATGTAAAATTGCTCTAAGTTGAAGGAAACAAACTGATGTTTTTATTCCTCAGACAAGCTGCCAGGTGAGGTCTCATGGTTGGAACATCAAAATTTACATGACTTGGGTCAATTCCAAAGACCAGACAAGCAGCAAATGCGATAGCAAAAATACCACAATCGCTACCATTACTTTGCTGCTGAACTGAAGCAGGTACTAGGGACAATAATCTACCTCCCAGTAAATCATTAGTCTGTTGCTCAATTTCCTGAGTGATAGCATCATTGTAAAGGCTGTCATAAAGTTTCACATGTCCCGGAGGGCACCCGATAGAGCTCACACATACCCAATGGCTATTGCCAGTGTGAAGGATTTGTACAAATTCCCCAGACACAATGTTAAAGTTACGGACAGGTCCAAGAGTTGGTCGCTGGAACCCTTCAATGTTCAGGTTTTCATTATGCAACAGAATGTGAGCTTGTTGTATGATGTCACAATCCAGCCATCCAAGTGGGTTGCATATCAGATCAAAATGATCTTGTGTTAGAGTTGCAAGAGGTCCTGTCTTGTTCTGATTTCCCTGACCAGTTTTAACAACAGTAACATCATCATCATCATCTTCAGAAGAAGAACAAGTGGTAGGTGTTGAAGTAGAAGGAGGGGCTACATTGGTCTTGTTCTGATTTCCCTGACCAATTGTAACAACAGTAACATCATCATCATCATCTTCAGAAGAAGAACAAGTGGTAGGTGTTGAAGTGGAAGGAGGGGCTACATTGGTCTTTATTGTTGTGCGGCATATATAGCACCTCCAGGTTGTTTTGTGATTGGTTGGCATCCTCTTTAGTCCTAGGCATTGCAAGTGAAAGAACTTGCCATTAGTACAGTTGGAGCCATGACATTCTACAAGTCTGTCTGCAGTAGTGGCTTTCACTTTGCAGATACAAATAGTATCACACAAAGAAGCTTGAGTAGAAACAGCTGAGACTGATGCTTTGCCTTTCGCCTTGCCTGTGGTTTGCTTCCTGGAATATCTCTTGAATTGCTGTAATCTTGAGCAGTGAGGACAGTACCACTTTTTAGGGATTGTGATATTAGTAAGAGACAGGCATGATGGGTGAAACTTGCCATATGGACAATTCTCATTACTGCATGAAATTGTTTCCCCATCAGGCACAGTTCTACAGAAACATATGCTACCATCATCAGGCCCCTTCACTTCTACTATGCACCTTCTTGAGTACCAGCGACCTAAAACTTCAGGAAGTACACAAATTCTCCAGAAGGCCTTGAGTTTTGGAAGTACTGTATTCCAATGCTGGACATCAGGTAAAATTCTCTCCATTATAAAGTGGCCATTCCCCTTGTTGTCAATAGCATAAACAATAAAGTCATTATGCCTCCTCTCTTTCAGAGTGAATAACTGCTGTTGAACTTGAAAATAATAATTATGTGACCTCTTAAGTTTGAAACCTCCACCATCTGTAGTAACTAGACAGGAGGTCCTTAGAGCAGCATAATTCTCAAAATTGGCATCTTGGGTACAAAGAGGGCATTTCACTTCCCCACACCCCAATCCACAGCAATCACAAGAAGTGAGGAAATCTGGAGTGGCATGTAGAAATGGGTATTCCTGATTGATAAACAATCCACATTTCTTCACCTGAAAGTTGGTATGACTCTTTTTCATGACCGTTTCATAGGCCTGAATGGCAGCATCCTCATGTTTGCAGCCATGTTTGACTGCAGTGGTGTTCAGTTTGTACAGACTAGGATAGCAAATCGTTTTAATAAGGCTCTGCGAAGGAAGTGAAAGGTTTGTGTGTAACACAGCACCACTGATGGAAGCGCCAATTCTTCCAGCACGATGCTTGAAAAAGGCCGTACCTTTAGACTGTGCCCTGGTGGTTTCCTCGACCAGCTTGATTTGATCTGCCGAAATGTTTAGCTGTACTTGAATGCATTTCGCCAACAGTTCCGAATAGCCAAGGTTCAAATTATCCGTATGAAATAGCTCTGAAACTACCGGAACAGAGCGGCTTTGGTCGATAAATTGGTCAGCGAAAGGACCGATTAAACTTAAGGCTGCTGCTTTAATTTTGCACTGGTTGAGTTTGGCATAAAGCTGATCCATTTCCTCTTTCGAAGGCGGCGATGCGCGCTGCATGCGCTGAGGTGCTGATGCGCCGGCCGATGCAGTCCCAGAACTCGGGGCTTGCGGCTGTTGTAGATCCTCGATTTTCTGGTCGAGCTTTTCTTTGAGCTTCTTAGCCGATGAAAAATCGATGTCCTTAGCCCTCGCATACGGCACTTCATTGACATATGTCGGCAAAATCCACGAACATTTTACCTGTGTGCAAGCGAGCTTGCCATGAATTCGTGTAGTTGCCTCTAAATAAAACAACACACTCGCGATATGTGAACATGACTCAGCCAGTCCAGCTTTGCATCCGAAGCAATGGGCTGACAAAATAGTCCCATCGTTTTCGGAAATGACCCAAATGTTCACTAAAGGATCATTCATACGCTGGGAATGCCGAACACGAGCCCTCACGACATACTTGCCGGCGATTACTTTGCCTACAACTGAAGTTACAAATCCCGAAACCATTTGATTAAACGCCTCCAGACTCTTGAATGCCTTGAACTGCTTGTTGGTGTAGAAACTGGTCTCAAGAACGAGGTAACTCAGCAAGTCCGAGACTTCCACAGGAGGCAAGCATTCTGGGCTGAACTGCTCGGCTGGTATGGTTGCGGGGTCAACACCGATGACCGAGATCTTTTGCGAATATCTTTCTTTTACTCGACCCTCTAAGCTTTTAGCATACTCAGAGAGCACTGGGATACCTTTAGATGAATGCCCGGTACATTTATCGGTTTTTTCTTCCTGGTTATTCATATAATTGGCGAAATAATAGAGCGATAACATAGAAGCGTCACTGTACAAATGGACTATTATTAGCATAAATTTGACACGCGAGGGACACCAACATGGCGGACACTGACTTGAGCAAAGCCTGTGACGTCACGTGAAACCCAAGAATTCCAGCTCACGTGCCTTTGCATGAGACTAACTAATTATTAATCGTAAATAGCTGATTGACAGCCAGCCCTGTGATTGGACATATTTTGACAGCTCATCAACTTTGGTTTGACCCTCAGTGAACGAAGGGAACAGACGCCAGGAAAAGTGTTAACGCATTTGTGGCACGATCAACGAAAATTTTCCAACAGCGCGCGAGGGAGAGCCACGTTAAAGAAAATCGAAGCATCAACAATTGTTTGCAAAAGCTTGCCTACAGCGGATAGATCCACTTCTTCTTCAGCGAGTTTTCTTACTCTATGTGGTTTGAAATCACTGTATATGTTCTTTACTGGACTGGTGTACGCAGCACGTTTATTGCTTCTCCTCAAGAAGACAATCCGATAATCATCCCTTCGTTAGACGTTGGAACAGAATTACTTGTGTGAAGGCGCCTGGTGAAAATCGTTCACAGCCTCAAACTCTTTAAGTCTAATGTCTTAAAGTTATTAACAGCCGGATTTATTGCAAGAAGTGAAGAAAAACCTGGAGTATGTATAAAGCTTAAATTAAGGAGCAAGATCTGTACTACTTGACTCTGAACTATGATTCAAGAAATCAAAGAGACAGTTGCCTTTTAAATGGAGTTTAAAGGCCATGACTTTTCACAAGAGTTTTATAATTCTGCAGTTGCTGGAAGCTGAGGACAATCGATCTAGGTGAGTTAGTTTTCTTCTGACTTTTAGCGCCTTATCTCGACTTGTTAGTCAAAGAGATGATTCTGGATCGTTAATTTTCTTTTAACGTTAATTAAACAGGTAGCAATTTAAAAACGTTTGTTTGTGTTATTTTATACTCAGCTTGACATTCCCGCGAAAACACCGATTCGGCGTAAGAACTTTGATGAGTTGGTTCTCAAATCTGTCTGCAATCTGCATGTGTTTTTCAACTCGCTGCCGCGGTAAAAAATTTCAGCACGAAAGAGAAAGCACTGTAGTCTTGCTCATTAGTTATTATTCCGTACAACATGATAAGAGTTCTTTTGCCTTTTCTTTAAATCATTCCACATGTGATCTGAGGGAGAGAAATCTCACGCGTAGCGTGACAACCGGCTTGGTTGATTTCAGTTTGCACAGGCTTTGCAGACCATATTTCAAGTACTCTTCGATCTTTTTTTAAAAAGGTACAGTGTATGGCAAAGTATTGTTTGGATAAATTACATCCTAAGAAGGTTTCTTATTTTGATTATCAAATTGAAGATTATTTTTGCGAACGAGCGGCAGTGAAAAAAATCGATCTTTCATGCCGGCGCGCGGCCGGGGATACTATTTTTCTGTCGGTGAAAGTTGTTTTCAAAACACACAAGTACTGTTTTCTAAAAACATTTCTGAACGGTTTAGTGAGTCAAATATTAAACAATTATTAATAACAGATTTTACTTAAAATTATGTGAATTTTTGTCACGCAGACGATATAAAAAGTGTATTTTCCAGATTAGACTGTATGATATCAAATATCAAACTGCAGTAAACTTTTCAACGCTCAGTACAGTGCGTATAAATTAAAGCTGCCTTGTAAGAATTCCGTATTATTCCAGCTTTGTCTGGCCGTGAATGTGAATCTGTTTTTCGAAAATATATTTTTTTAATTCAAGTTTTCGTTTTGAAAAATGCTGAAGTTAAATTTTCTCCATAATTCTGCGAGTCGTGCTCTCAGGTTTCAATTGCGTGAATGAGCGCTCCTCACGATCATGGCACTTTGATAATTCGGTTTGACTAGGCTGGGTTGTTGTTACGCAGTCTGGTTGAATATATTTATCTAGTTTGTAGAAAATGTTCTCTTTCCAATCGAATTGGAAGCTTTCAGCTAGTATTTTACCATGCATGAGATGAAAGACAGATAAAATTGCCGCTTCGGCTCGTGTGATTGCACACCAAAAAGGACAAGCTCGTGAGTCTCCAAAATACAAATCTGCTCGATATCTATTTTCAGATTTTGAGTCTAGAGAGGTATATCACCCTTGTTTAAAAAAAAATAACACTGTCGGTTTTCTCTTTTCTGGCTGAATGTCAATAAATAATTTGTTGATACTGTAATCGCTCTGAACACTGACTGTTTCTTGAACCCTGCCGAAATATTTTATGTGGACCGCTTTCGGCGAGGAAGGAAAAATTCCAGAAAAAAAGCTCTCCCTCTTGCAAAAAAAAAAAAGTGTGAAAGCTTTTGAGCTAACCTCAAGTTGAAAACCATTATTTTGTCCAGGAATGTGGTTAACATTAATAATAAAATTTCTCACGGCAAGTGTAATTCACGCCTGTCAGTGTTTACCAACAACTCGTTGAAATTTTCGATGATTTAAGAAAAAATTGCAGAAAGAAATTAAAGCTGTCCCTTTGGCAATAAAAAATAGTGAAAGTTTTTGAGTTAAAGTAAAATTGAAAACCATTATTTTTGTCCAGAAATGTGGTCAACATTAATAATAAAATTTCTCACGGCAAGTGTAATTCACGCCTGTCAGTGTTTACCAACAACGCGTTGAAATTTTCGATGATTTAAGGAAAGATTTAAGGAAAAACTCCAGAAACAAGCTGTCCTTTTGGCAATAAAAATTAGTGAAAGTCTTTGAGTTAAAGTAAAATTGAAAACCATTATTTTTTGTCCAGAAATGTGGTCAACATTAATAATAAAATTTCTCACGGCAAGTGTAATTGACACGCCAGTGTTTACCAACAACGCGTTGAAATTGTCGACGATTTAAAGCGAGAAAAAACACAGCGATAGCGAATTATTCTGCACTTATTCATTGTCGTTACATTTGGGAAGGATTAAGATGTCTCTCTCCAAGTTAAAATTCAAAGGAAGAGTAATTTGAACTGAAAAATGTGGATTAACATTTAATTTTTTATATCGGTTATCACAATTTCGTACACAGCAAACTCACCGAGGCCGCCCGCTCGCGATGTCAGCTTATCGCAAAAATAGAGCGAAAGAAGCTAGCTTTCTTAGACAAAAAATCAATCAAAAAATTAGCTGAATTGAAACTTTGACCTCTCAAAAAGGTTTCAGGGATATATTTTTGTGAAAACAGGGACCTTGAAAAGAAGACTTTGAGTTTGTTTTCTTTTCTGTAATGGCGGTTGTTAGCTTTTGAGTTAGCTTCAGTGCAGAAATTGACAACCTTACGATTAATAACTACAAAGCCTGCCAAACATAGTTAATAATCGTAAATTTCACGATTATTAACTACGAAGCCTGTCAAACGTAGTTATTAATCGTGGTTTTCACGATTATTAACTATATTTGACATAATTATTAATCGTAAATGACGTTCTTTACGATTAATAACTACAAAGTACCGCTCTTTACGATTAATAAGTACAAAGCCCGCCTTTTGTAGTTATTAACCTGGCAGATTTCACTACAAAAAAATAAAAACACTACAAAAAAATAGCGACACCTGTTTTGACCAGTTTTAACTTTACCTAGTGCGACATGTGGCATTTTTTTACCCCTAGTAATGCATCATGTATAACCAACTGCCTTGCTCCTTTAGCCAAAGTCATAAATGACAGTTTTGGAATAGAAGAGGGATTAATGACCACAATCCATGCTTATACTGCCACGCAGAAGACTGTTGATGGGCCAAGTGGAAAGGTATGTGCCAAGCAAAGTTTCCAACAAAATCTGTCAAATGAGAACTAAATGTGTTAACCATATCAAAAGAAAACTTAAAAACACCCCATTTTTCTGTAGATATGTGTAGACGGCTGGAACACTTGATCACAAGATGCAGTAACATGTTGCAGCAATATGTGATGTTGCGAGGACAAATAACTTTTTCCTTATTTCAAATATTTTTTGAAAATCTTGTCTCCGCAACAGAATTTTGCCGCTGCAACAAGTCGCACAAAGAGATTTGTTGCTGCAAAGTGTCATGCTACTCGATGGCTGATTGTTAATACACGAGTAGTACTTTTTTGGGATGACATCACTGGACGAAAAAATGGATTTACAAGGGTAACCAAGGATTATGCTGCATGGGGGCACTGTCAGATGGGGACATCTTTTTCACACTTCAGGTATGAAAGGATAGGGATTTCCTGAGTTAAAGTATATGAGAGCAGGGGCGTAGCCAGGATTTTTTTAGGAAGTATGCACAATGCTCCAAATCGCTTTGTGCAACCCTCCCCACCACCACCATCCCCTCCCCCCCAAAAAACTTCCTTGATTAAAGATTTGGTTACGTTGTCACCCTATGCCTGGAAATGAAATGACATTAGCAGCTTATGAAATACTTTGTCAAGTGTTTGGGTCCATTGGCTGCTGCACTTCAATCACCTGTCATACAATAAGGCCACATACTCTTCCGGATTCGTTACTTTATTTTGTTACTAGGTTGGTTTCGTCGTTTTTAAGCAGAAGCAGCGGGTGAATCCGACTTGTAAACTCGCAATGATTTGTATTGTAAACAACTTGTCCAACCTATCCCAATACATTTCCGCATTTGATCATACGAGTTTCCAGTAAAACCTTATAGTGTGCCTTAGCAACGACTACGGCGAGGGCCGGGAACAAAAACGTCCCTAGCTACCAAAATGAATGCGCGTTTATTTCCGTCAACTCTCTTAAAATGTCAATACAGGTGAACTTGAGTGAGTCTTGGGAACTGCACCCAAGTTCTGACTCGAAAAAAAATTGAATTTGTCCCTGTGTTCATACGTCCTCCAAACAACTTCGCAAAAGGAATTTAACGGTGGTGTTCGCACAGGTTGTAAAGAAAAGCGTGCTGGACGTGCAAAACTTGTAGTTTTTCAATTACTTATTGGGCTCATTGCCGTCACTGTCGCCTGCGTCGTTGCTCCCAAGATTTATCGATGTGCGTAAACGGTTACGAATGAGGACACGATTTCAGTAAAAACACTTACCATCTTTTCACTAAATATATATATATATATATGTTATTCTAGATTCGGTCCCTCATTAATGAATTACTTCGTTTCTCTGGAAACCGACATTTCGCTGGAGATGGTAGGCTATCTGTCATTTCGTTCCTTAAAAAGACTAACAGAAGAAATTTGTAACTGTGAAATTGTCGAAAAAATTAACGGTTTTCTGATTCCTTTTATATTAAAATGACAGTGCATAACAGGAAAGATGCATATAAGGGGTTGGACCCTTGGGCGGAGTGTCGCGGCGTGTATAAAATGTTAATGTAATGTTACAGTTGAGATTGGAAATTTGCTTTAGTCACAAAACGAATCAAACATATAGGAAATGTAAAATGCAAATTATCTTTGACTGTCAGCAAATGTTATGAAGTTCACTATATTTGCTCCCCTTGCAAATATGGATAATTATGATGCAAATGTGCAAATTTATGATACAGCCAAATATCTACAAATTTATTGTTTTTGCTCTTATGGCAAATACGAGTAAACTACATGCAAAAGTGCTCTTTTGGTATCCTGTAAAAACAAGAGCAAACACCACTGCAAATTAGGGGTTTTGCAATATTTTTGCTCGCATTTGCAGTGCAGTGAAAACTGCCATTTTTGCCAAGGATGTAAATTTGAGTAAATTAGAAGAAATGTTGAAGATTTGCACATGCTGCAAATATGTATCAAATTTGTATCAAATCATTACATTTACTTGACTTTTGCGTATCAATACCTATCTAGCAAATATATGTATTTGCCCACACTTTAGCCGACAGCGCAAATGTAATGCAAATTTAGAGCTCCAAATTTACCACATATTCACACCTTTCGCAAACATTAGTAAATCCGTTTTTTCGTCCAGTGCATGTCGCCTAGTGTGTTCAAACTTTATTAAGTTTTCCCCAACCATTTTGCTAACAATCCAGTGTAGATTACAGTCAACTCTCGCCTTGCGGACACCCCGCTATAACGGACACCTCGCTATTACGGACTCTCGCTAATGAGGACAGTAACTCAAGGTCCCTACGGTGTCCGCTATAAAGAGAGTTGACTGTATTTGGCAAACAAATTCTGGGATGTGAACCAAGGGTGGTGTTGAAAAACACATGATGTTTGAACTTAGCTTACTTCCCCTTTTTCTCCACCCCAGAAATGGCGTGATGGCCGCGGAGCTCATCAGAATGTAATTCCAGCATCTACTGGTGCTGCTAAGGCTGTTGGGAAGGTTATCCCTAAACTGAATGGAAAGCTAACGGGTATGGCGTTCCGTGTTCCTGTTCCCGATGTCTCTGTGGTAGATCTTACCTACAGACTCAAGAAGGGGGTAAGGCGCTGCCTCACTGTATGTTGAACAGCACTTTTGGTTTTAGCGGAGCTCTCGCGCGGTGCTCTGCACAGCGGAACATCATGGGTAAGAAAATGTGGTAATCTACCCATCCGAAAAATCACATGACCGTACACCGAGGGACGGTCTGTCTGCACCACAGGCATACCAATGTAAAATAACTCAACCGACAGGTATGGCAACCCAAATGCAACTCGAGGTTATTTTGGCGGGAAATCACATAGCCACCCGCGTCTTGTAAAACAGAGGCAGCTAAAGAGTCGCTGTATGTTGAACAGCACTTTTGGTTTATTGTGTTGATTACCTACATGTAGTGTGACACCAGTCGGAACATTTTTTTCTAATATTTCCTTAGCCCTCACCGGCCAATTCCAAAAATGAATTACAATCAAACCTCCATATATATGTGACCACCATTATTTTGTAAGTGATCACTTCCCAAAAGCAACCACCTATCCAAAATGCCAGGGTGTTCCCAGTTAAAGCCTTAGAGTTGGACCCTATCATAAACAACTTAACCTCTTGTACGCAACTGCGACCACTTTTCGGGGATGATGGTTAAATAACTTTCCTTTGTTTTTAACCTCTTTAACCCACTTGCTCCTGGAGATTTTGCCGAAAAACGCGTTTTGAAGGTAGTCGAGTGGTTTTCTGGTCACTGTCATGCTATAAAGAGCTAAATCTTACCACAAACCCATTTACCGGTCGTACACTTCACGGCCTTCTGATCCAGATGCAAAATATCAGCTTGCGAAGTTTGGGCATGCGCAGAAAGCAAAATTTTCGAGATTTCTCTCCTCCCCTTTTTTTTCTCGCTTCTTTTGCTCATTTTTTTCCCTTGCTGGGCATTTAGTAGGCTTCATTTTGATGGGAAGAGTTTTTAGGAGAGCTTTTAGGATCTTAGGATTAGGTGAAAGGAAGGGTAGGTGGGCAATGGAACAAGATTTTCATGCAGATTTACAGGTCAATCTTGCATGGTTTTTGCTTTTTTCTCTGGTGTCCATTGTGCTTATTCTGGTATGGCTTGAAAGATCTTTTCCCTCTGCACAAGTTAGCGAACAAAGTTGGCCTTGACCGTTAAAACTGATGACGTCACGAGGAGTAGAAAGGACGTGGATCCGCACTGGCGGTTACGGGCGGTTCAGGGGCGAATGAGTTAAAGAGACCACGTGATGTTTGATGTATGTGCTATACTACTTATAGTATAAAAAGATCTCCTAGTAACAACTATAACTACACACATTGCAACTTAGAAATTGGATGCAGTAATTATCTTCCATAAAGTAGATGTGATCGGACCTCTTCTAAGGAGAGACCTCCTGCGGTTTGATTCTTGTAAGTTATCGACTGTAAGCGACCACCAAATCTGCTCATTTTGGGTGGCTGTTTACGGGAAGTTCGACCGTGATTTTAAATATAGACTGGAAACATAACAAATTTTTGTTGTGAAATATTTTGGCTGAATCACACAGCATTCAACAGTTGATTGTACATGGTTTTGTAGCTGTCACAAGACCTCAGACCAGCCATTTGACTAGAGTATGGCATTGTAGATGTTCATTTGCTCCATTAAGAGTTAGGCCCTCAACCAAAATGTTTGAGGTTACATTAAATGGTGGTAGCCTATATCCTGCATTAGAATTAAAAATTCTATCTGTCTCAAAGTAAACTGAGCGGACACAAAAAGGGCCATGGCAAATCCAAGATGGCCTTTTAAGTAACAAATGTCCATAATTGCATACAATTATCTAGTTGGTAAAAAATTCATAAGGTCTATGGAAGCTGTGATAAAAAATAATACAATCAAGCCTCTCACAATGGCCACAAGAAATTGGTCAGTGTAGAGAGGTTTAAGCAAGAGTCAATGTATGGACAGTCTGCCAAAAAAAGTGCCTGTTTTAAAAAGGTGGCCATTATAGACAGGTGGGGGCCATAAATGGAGGTTTGACTGTATTTACTGCAAAGCCTACATTATTTCAGGCGTACATCGTTAAAGGCAAAATTAAAACTGAACATTCAAGCCATGCAGTGTTTTGCTTACTGTTCTTCTGTAGCAACTTCTCACCAATTTCCCATCGTACTAATTTACAAATAAGTTACATCGCATTTTCTTTTCATTCATTCTTTCTTTCATTTCTTTTCTGTTGTAGGCGTCATATGATGAAATTAAGGCTGTGATGAAGAAAGCAGCAGAAGATCCAGTACTTAAAAGATACCTTGGATACACTGATGAGCAAGTTGTATCCACTGACTTCATTGGCAGCGCTTTTTCTTCAGTCTTTGATGCTGCATCTGGAATTTCTCTGAATCCAAATTTTGTTAAGCTTGTAGCCTGGTAAGCAAAAGTATGCACCTTAAAAGTCCTTGAATGTCCTTGATTGTCCTTTAATTTTAAAATAAAAATTCAAGCTAGCCCTTCAAAGATCTTGAAAATTGCAGTCGGTGCTGGAAAGTCCTTTCAGTTTTGGTACATGTAGTAACTTTATCCACCCCAGATTCCCAAGTGCTTAAAAGGAACAAACACAGAAAGACCTTCAGGATAAAATTGCTCGTGTTGTGAAAGAACTAAAAAAGACATAGACTCAAGGCTCTATTTTGCATTGAACGGAGTCCTTAAAATTGGAAAATGTGTCCTTGAAAAGTCCTTAAATTTTTTGTTCAAAACAGTATACAAACCCTGGTTTTTGCTCATGACTTGAGTTGGAAGCAGTTGTTGTTGGGGGGATGACATGGTCCTTGCTGTGGGGCTCTGAAAGTAATGACTCACTTTTCTTTAAGTTGCGATGGAGTTTGAGTCAGAGGTGTATATTAATGTATAAAGCTCTCTCGGGAGCTAACAAATACAGCTGAATTTAATCTGCTATGGCATTGCCAGCAGCAAACACTGTACCACCTCCTTTTTTTTTGAGTGGCGCACCTACTTTGAAGGTGAATGTTGAGTTCTAAAGTCTACAACTTTTGATCCTTAAGACGAATGGTTAATAATAAGTGCCATAAGAAGAGAAGCATAAAGTAGTTGTTTTTACGACATCTTTGATTTAACAACCTTTGAACAATCCTTCAATTACTTGATCTAGTTAGAGGGTGTGAAGATACTGTAAAATCCTCAGTGAAGCCATTATAATGTGTCATGAAGTGTTTGTATTCATACTGTCTGACCCTCTGTTAGTAATAACTTGCTTAAATTATTCATAGGTCAGCAAAATCATTCTCAAAATTTTGTCTGTCTTTTTTCCTAGGTATGATAATGCATATGGCTACAGCCACCGTGTTGTGGATCTTATCAAGTACCTTGCTGGCAAGGAGTGAACTCCTTGTTCCAGGCCCACCGTAATTTCAATTCCTCAAACCACCGTGTTAACGTTAGTTCAGTTTGCACCTTTTTCTTCCTTGATTATGATTCCCAAGATTAAATGGAAGTTTTTGTAACCGTTTTCTGTGGTCCAAAAGATTTTCTTACACCCTCGTTGTGGCTCCAGCCAACATGTTTAAAACATTATTGATCAGCATCAGCTGACTCATCCCTGTTATTGTGTAAGAAAATCTTCCAGGACAATGGGCATAGTTACAGAAAATTTCACTTGATCTTGAGTTGCTGCTGCTAGCTTAAACTTCCAACCACATGTTCAGAGCTGGTTCAAAGCTGCAGTGAAGTAAAACAGGGACTTTTTTTAAGATCAAGGTACGATTTAGTAGAAAGTTTGTGCGGGTGGCTTTAAATTGCTTATATCGGGCCTAAAACATGCACTGTTTGGGCGGCAATACAAAGGTGTCAAAACATGATGTAACTTTAACATTGTGGTGAAATCTTTGCGGTGGGCCTCATCATCAGTTCCGAAAATGACTGAAGTCTGACTTATGATGTGTGGTGTGTTTGTTGCCTGCTGTTGTTCCCTAGGAATAGAAAACTGAATTGGAAAAAGAAATCGAAAAAGAGTGGGACTGCTCCCGTCCTTTAGCTAACGTTCACTCACTAGAGACGAAATGTGTTGTTGATGTTAAGATAAACTGAGCTTAAATAAAGCAACTTCATCTGAACCATCAGTTATAATTTCTTTAATGGATGATGTAGTGATACGTTGTCAGCAAAAAAACCTTGGGTACACTTGGTAATTAACATTTCGCCCCAAGTGAGACACAAATGTTAACGTTAAGTTAGGGGAGTGGTAGGTGGGCAGTTTCCCAGACCTAAACCCTAACCCTTGTTTTTACGAAACCACTTACACACCTCCTTGTGTTCTTTGCTGGGATTTTGCATGAACTGCGTGAGCAGCTCATCTACCCGATTCGTGAGTTTTTTTTCGGCCAGCGAGGGCTCCTTTAGATTTTCTTTGCGAGACATCAACTTGACACTTCGCCTCTTGTCCACCATCACACATGTGATATGGCACGATACTGTGTTCTGTGTGTGTTGTGAGTTCTAGGTCAGAGTAAATCAGGTTAGGTAAATCAGAGTGCGCTGGTTTTTTTCAACAGAGCTTTCTCTAGTTGCTACGCCATATTGAAGAGCTGCAACAATAGCGAAACAGCTGTCTATGGCTACAATCCCGCTCTCGGTTTTGAGTTCTTTCGGTGTCCTGTTGATGTCTTGCAAAGTTAATTTTCAGGTAGTACGATCAGCTTTGCAGTATTCTGGTACTTTCAACTTCAACACATGACGGTCTCCTTGACAACGATAAATTTGAACAAAAAACAAACATTCTTTACATTTGATTATCTTTTAATACATTTTCAACAAATCGTTATACAATTCGGTTAGTATATGTTGTAATTTACGGACCACAAGAACCTGTTGAGAAAAAAGGGTACTTAAGCTAAGGGCACTGGAATAGTCACATGATTTCAAAAACACACTGGCTAACAACTAGCACTGTGCTGGAAAGAAAATGAAAAGGTATACTGTATAACATAAAAAAAATTTTGATACCAAAAAATTGAACCATCTTATTAAACTAGGTTACAAAATATATTTAGAAGTTGAATGTCATTTCAGCTATTATTACAGCCACGATTCTACAATTTATTTTTACATTCACAGAAAAGACAAACTACAAGTGGGAACAACCTAATACCACCCCCCCCCCCCCCCCCCCGAGTGGGAACAACCTAATACCCCGCCTCCCCAGCAACTAAAAAGGTCAGCAGTAACAAATGCCTCACGAGATGGTGTTGTTCAAAAAATTAAGGTTTTTTACTCTTGTTAATCAATTTGAACATTTCAACAATAATACCACTGGTAAGATCATATTATATCTTGTCAAACACTTGGATTCGGTTGTTATCCATTTCACACACAACTATCCTTCCATCACTAAGATTTGCTGTAGACACTGGCCACTTAAACTCTCCTCTCTCACTACCTTTACTTCCAAATTTTGTAACAAACTTTCCACTCAGTTCAAACACCTGCACTCTGTGATTATCTGAATCACAGACCATAAGCAATCCTTCTTTGTCAACTGACAAGTAGCGGGGCTCATTGAACTCTCCATCCTTGTTCCCCTGTTTTCCAAATTTAGAAATAAACTTTCCCTCCAGATTAAACATTTTAATGGAATTATCACCATAATCTGAGACTATAAAATATTGACCGTGTTGGATACAGTGATAGGGGGTGTCAAAAGAACCTGCTCCACCAAATTTACGTAAATACTTCCCATGAGCAGAGAATATCTTGATTAATTTGTTATCTTTATCAGCAACAATAATATCACCGTTGCCGTTTATTGATAAACCTTCAGGGAATTTAAGCTGATTATTACGACTTAGAATTCCCCGTTTACCAAACTTACTAAGAAAGTTACCACAAGTTTTCTGGCACCAATCAGAAGCCAGAACGGCGGCGACCGTCTGGAACTGGTCTGGTAAGACATTGTCCCCAGGGGCTCTTCTCGCCGTTCTTTACTTTTCTTCGTGCCATATATTTTTTCGCCAGTTTAGACTTTTCCTCGTCCCCACTATCTGCCCCTGGGTCTCCGAGGATGGGTTCTATCCCTGGGGTAAGCTAATGACATGCACAAAAAGTGCTATTTTTTTAAAATTGATCATTGATACAAAGATATTTTTTAAAAAATTTATTCGTACCCCTTCATGTGCTTAAGAAATATAATACGCAATTCAAAGAAGATACATTTATTAGCGCGTAAAAACGAACATTTGCGTATATATCAGATTAATTAACGATTTTTGCATTTTAGTCAACATTCAATAACATTTTGGGCCATGACGTATTTATTCGTGAATTTGTGATCTAGTTTTTACCCCATCGAACGAAAACATGATCAATTGTAATTGCTCCTTTGAACGAATATGAGAAAAGTTTGAAAATATACCGGAAATCCGACTAAGTTTTGTCTCGATTTGTGTCTTCTGAATTTCATCTGTTGACACTTGCAGTGCAGACTGCTTACTGTACCCCTACATTGTGGCATTCGCAAAAGGGCCCCAAACGAATTTTAAAATTTCTTAACGGCATCGCCGTTTGCTGGTCTTCTCCTAGATTTTTTCAAAGCCCGTTTCCGGTTTCTGCTGATTAGGTTTTCAGGAGGGAAGCCAGAAGACCCTGCAGATCAGCTGAAAAAGTCACATTTTTTGAATGCCTTGAAACTTTTTTACGGTTAATTTTAATCTGCATTCGTGACGGCTGACAGTAAAAAAATGAACTTCTTTCGACGGCTGCAGGTTAAATCTTAGGCCATTTGACAGCTGCTCTGACGGTTAAACTGATTGAGACCTTCCTACAGCTAGTTAGCTGTACAGTGTATATTCTGTACGGTCTACAAAGAACATGTAGCTGCTTTCCAACTTTCTTCGGTGCTAATTTTCGTAATGGGTTTTACAAAATTCAGGGAATCGTCCAATGTCAACCCAAACATATCCCTGAATAGAGCAACTAGTGGTACTGCTTCACCTTCAGCAGACCGTAGGCATTAGGCTATCGCTCGAGAACCAGCGCTTTACGTTCTTCAGGGTTCACGATCATCTTGTTTTCACGAAACCACTTACATACCTCCTCAAGCTCCTTGTTGAGATTTGCATGAACTGAACGAGCAGTTCTTCTACCCGATTCGTGACGTTCTTTTCAGCTAGCAAGGGCTCCTATATACTTTCTTTGCGAGACATCAACTTGACACTTGGCCTCTTGTCCTCCAGCACACACGTGATATGGCGCATGATTCTGTCCTCTGTACATGTTCTGTGGGTGTTGTGAGTTCTAGGTCAGAGTAAATCAGGTTACGTAAATCACAGTGCGTGGGTATTTTTCAACAGAGCTTTCTCTAGTTGTTACGTCATACTGAAGAGCTGCAATAAAAGCGAAACAGCTGTCTATGGCTACAATCCCGCTCTCGGTTTTGAGTTCTTTCGGTGTCGTGTTGATGTCTTGCAAAGTTAATTTTCCCGTAGTACGATCAGCATTGCAGTATTCTGGTTCGTTTAACTTCAACACATGACGGTCTCCTTGACAACGATAAATTTGAACAAAAAAAGCATTCTTTATATTTGATTATCCTTTAATGCATTTTGAAAAAATCGTTATACAATTCGGTTGGTATAGGTTATATTTAACGGTCTTGATACTTGAGCTAAGGGCTCGGGAAAAATACTTCCAAAAATACACTACCTAACAACTAGCAACTCCTGGAAAGAAAATGAAAAGGTATACTAAACAATTTTGATACCAAAACGTTGAACCACCATATTAAACTACAATCAGCAATTCAGTGATACTACAATACTGTATGAAAAACGGTTACAAAATATTTTTACAAGGTGAATGTCATTTCAGCTATAATGACAGCCACGATTCTATAATTTATTCTTACATTCACAGAAAAGACAAACTCATGTAAGGGAAACCTAATACCCCTCTCCCCCGCCCCCCGATAACTATAAAAGGTCAACAGTGACAAATACTTGACAATGTGGTTTTGTACGAAAAATTAGGTTTTCTTATTCTAGGAAACTAATTTGAACTTTTCAACAATAATATCGCATATTATATCTTGTCCAAAACCTGGATTCGGTGGTTATTGATATCACACGCAACTATCCTTCCATCACTAAGATTTGCTGTAGACACTGGATACTTAACCTCTCCTCTCTCACTACCTTCACTTCCAAACTTTGCAACAAACTTTCCACTCAGTTCAAATACCTGAATTCTGTGATTTCCTGAATCACAGACCATTAACAATCCTTCTTTGTCAACTGAAAAGTAACGAGACCTATTAAACTTTCCATCCTTTTTGCCATGCCTTCCAATTTTAGAAATAAACCTTCCCTCAAGATCAAACATTTTAATGCAATGATCACCATAATCTGAGACTATAAGATATTGACCATGTTGGATACAATGAATGGGAGTGACCAAAGAACCTGCTCCACCAAACTTACGTAGATACTCTCCACTAGAAGAGAACATCGTGATTAACTTGTTACCGCTATCAGCAACAATAATATTCCTGTTGATGTTTATAGATAAGCATTCAGGATATTTAAGCTGTTGATGACGACTTCCTTGTTCACCAAAACTTCGAAGAAAGTTGCCATTTCCATCAAAGACTTGCACCTTGTGGTTATTATTGTCTGCCACTATAATATTACCATGACTATCAAAAGCAATCCCTGTAGGACAATCTAACTCACCATTATTCTTACCTCTCTTACCAAACGATCTTAAGTGAAGACCGTCACTACTGAACACTGAAACCCTGTGCTTCCAGCACTCAGCCACAGCAATTTCATCCTGATCATTCACTGCCACCCCACAGGGACCAAAAAGCATTCCAACAGACTCACCGTATTGTCCAAATAAGAGCACAGGTCTGTAACGTCTGGTTTGTATCTGAGTCTCGAAAAGACTGTCACGAATATTTGCTCCTTTACTCCTCGCAATTACTCTACTGCTTCCTTTACCTTTGGTTCCTGATTGTTGTTTTTTGGTTTCAGTAAAATCAGTTTTTGCATTACCTATCCCTTCTCTGTTCAACACGTTAATGAGTTTGTCGCTTTTAGTGAAAGAAAACCGGAGAATACATTCTATGTGACTCTTTTTTGGGGTGCCCTGTTCCTGTAGGATTGTACCAAATGTTTCACTGAATCCAAAGATTTCATTACTGAAGCCTCGTTTCAACAAAGATTCAGTTCGTTCAATTGCTGATTCAATTAACCTTTCTTGGTTTTCAACTTCGTCTTTTTTCTTTGAGAGAGATACGAGCGATTTCATCGCTTGATCATCAATTGTATCATAAACATCTTGCTTCCTCGCTTCGATGATTGCAATCATTTGGTCTACACACGCCTGCACTTGGCTTTTTACCTCGGCCACTTGCAATTGAAATTCGATGCTCTTCTGGTTGAATTGCTCGACTTCCTTTCGTTTTTCCAGTGCTTTGTCTTTCAAAGATTTAATCATCGATTTAATCCGCGTCTTGCGCGCCTCTGTAGCTTCTTCCAAGAGCATCTTGTTATGACCGTCATGAAGTGTTACAACACAAGTGTTGCAAATGGGGACTTTACAGTCCTTGCAAAAGAACTTCAACTCTTCTTTTTCATGACGTTTCTTTGGGCAAAATGATGGTCGCTTTAACACAGCCTCGATGTCTTGATCTTGGAAATCCTTCAGTGCCAGGATTTTGTGTTCTTTATTGGCACGTATTATGTTATGTCCTAAAATACATTCTTCGCACCAGAAAGAGCAACACTGGAAGCAATATAACGTCTGGGCACTCCGTTTGTCGCAGTTTCCACATTTCACGTTAACTGTTCTACATTCTTTAATTGCCAAGACATCTAGCAAACTGTTTATGCGAAAATTGGTGGGAAAATCGCTGGGATTTCCGCTTCCAGGGATTTGAAACTGTCTCCTGCACTCGGGGCATGTTATTTCAGCTGTCATTTCGCCATGGGCGCCGCTCGTTAGTTGAATGCCATTTAGGTAATGAAGGCAGAAACTGTGCAAACAAGGCAACTGCTTTGGATCAGTGAATGTACACATGCACACAGAACAGCATACTTCATCATGAAGATTGTCCAACAAGGTCTTTATATCCATGGAAAAGGTCGGAAGGAAGGTTGTTTTGAAAAATTGTAGCCTAGTTGTTGATGATCAAGGGAATGGCTTTGCGAATGAACAATGAAGTCTGGTATTGTTATCTGTACTATTAACCAATCAAATAGAGTTCCTTGACATAGTTTGATGCATGGTGTGACGTAGTTCTAAAGAATAAAAATATATCTTTTCTTTCCCAGAATCGTCGTTCTGCTCACAGAAGCATGGAATTTGAACTGACTATTTTAAAAGTCTGACTACACCTTACACGCGTAGCTACGTAGGAAAATAACATGGAGAACATTCCTTGATTCCTCCAAAACCAAGAGCAAAGCTACGCGAAGGCCAAAACGCCCCATTTCCCCATCCCTTTTATTTTTTAAAGGAGGGAGGAGGGATTAAGTTTCGTCTATTTTGTCCAAGATTGTGGTCGTCAGCCTGTGTGTTTTTAGCAAATGCATTAATCAAACTTTAGCCAAGTTATTCCTGGTATTGTGCAAGAAAATTTTACTGAAAAAGGGGCATAAGTTACAGAAACTTTTAAGTTGCCATATGTACCTGGGCACAGCTGAGACTTCCACAAATTACATTACAAATTTTCTTTCTTTTCTCTTTTCTCTTTGCTTTTTATCTATTATTTGTAATATTTGTTACAATCTTCTACATAATTAGTTTGGCACGCCACAACTGGCGTTTTGGCTAACTGCCTGCCCAGAAATTGTAATTAAGAGCCATTCCCAGAGAAAACCTAGCCTCCGCGCAGACGTCCTGTGGGGTTTTTTTTTGTTTGTCACGCATTCATTTCTCCCCACGGACGTCTGCTAAATACAGCCGACTTTTACGTTCTTGTTTGT
Source organism: Porites divaricata (assembly GCA_038088405.1). NCBI lineage: Eukaryota > Metazoa > Cnidaria > Anthozoa > Scleractinia > Poritidae > Porites > Porites divaricata. The sequence continues at coordinate 3,619,744 of JBBMOI010000008.1, forward strand.
TTGAATAAGCCAATAAGCGGTCAGTTGTTGTGTCACGATCAGCCAATAACGAGCTGTGATAGAACTGAAACTGCACTTAAGAATTATTTCTCGCTTTTAAAGAGGAATATTTATTCCATGCCCACGCAAGGATGAGACTCCGAAGAAAGTTGTAAGAAGCGAATTTTTTTTGTTTTCTTTGCAGCTGTAATTTAGGAAAGGACGAACTTCGCGTGTTCAGAAAAATGGTGGTCGGCATCACAAGGCTCATTGTTACGAAAAACTATATTGCGTGACTTTCTAGAAGCTTCGCGAGAGTTCATAGTTTGTTTATTTTAGTATCCTGTGTAAGCGTTCCTAAAGCGGTATATTTTGTAATCTTTCTATAATTAGACTTTTTAGAAACTTCTAGAATATTATTACAAAAGTATATAAGTAAGCGAGTTCGAGCGGAGTTTTAACTAGTTTACCACAAGTGAAGAGAGTTCGACGTTAGTCGTGTTTAGTCAAGTGTGACGGACGCAGTGTTTATTCAAGTTGGCAGAGGCCGTGTAAGTTTATTCAAGTTGGCGGAGGCCGTGTAAGTTTATCGAGTTAAGTGCTGTTGTGGAGTTTTACTTCGTGGAAACTACGTTCATTTTCGGAATAAATCTTCTTGTTGCTGTTCCGACAACCCTGCGTTCAGTTTGGTTTGCAAGCTACCCGTCCTCTAAAAGATTACCCGCGTAACACTGGGGGCCTGTCCTGGGAAAGGAATTCAATTGTTTGCTGACTACAGTAACCAGGAAAGGATAGTTCAAGAAGAAGGAGTCACTGAGAAGTAAGAAGAACTGTTGTAAGGAAGCATATCTGGTGTGTTTGCTGTGAATTATTGCTGTGGAAATGGATAAATTTATACAGATTGGAGAAAAGTTCAGATTGGAAGGAGACAAACTGCTCGAGTTTGTGCAGGAGCAACAAAACTTAAAAGAAGAAAAAGAAGAAAAACGTAGACAATTGGAAGAAGAAAAAGAAGAAAAGCGGCGGCAGTTAGAAGAAGAAAAAGAAGAGAAAGAGGAAAGGCGTAGAAGAGAAGATGAAGAAAGAGAAATTAGGCGGCAAGAACGTGAGCTGCGAAAATTAGAGATGGAAGCAGACCTGTTGAAGCAGAAAGAGGCTATTGAGGCCGCTAAGAGAGAGCATGAATTAGAGCTCGCTCGTCTAGGACAAGGCCGTAACGTTGCCGAACGCGTCGAATTGAGAGAAGATAGGGAGAAGGCACCCAAGCTCCCCTCATTTGTTGATGGTAAGCACGACTTGGATGCTTACCTACAACGATTTGAGAGATTCGCAACTACAGCTAGATGGGAGAAGACAGGATGGGCCTCGAAACTTAGTGCTCTTTTGTCTGGACGTGCCCTAGAGGTTTATTCGCAGTTATCCGAGGAAGCCGCCCAAGATTATGATCGAGTGAAGTTAGCTTTGATGAAGAGATATGACCTTACAGAGGATGGCTATCGTCGTAAATTTAGAGCATCAAAGCCGGAAGTTGACGAGAGTCCTGAACAGTTTATAGTAAGACTGGATAGATACTTGTTGCGTTGGTTAGAGCTGTCGAACACTGAGCGTTCTTTTGAAGGCCTGAAAGATCTAATTGTGAAAGAGCAGTTTATTGACTCTTGTCCAAAAGAGTTGGCTATACACCTTCGTGAAAGAGCCCCGGAAACGCTTGTCCAGATAGCGAAGGTTGCCGATCAGTACTTAGAAGCGCACGGAAAACATTTGTTCAGTCCCGCGAGTAGGAAGCCTGTGGTACCACCTCAGAAGGAAGAAGCAAAGAATCAGCAGAATGATTCAACAACAGTAGTGTGTTTCGAGTGTAACGCTCGTGGCCACAAGGCCGTTAACTGCCCATCTCTGGTCAAGAAATGTTTCATGTGTGGCAAGCAAGGACACGAAGCTAGAAACTGCCGCTCAGGTAAACAGAGGTCAGGAGGACAAAATAGAAATGGTCTTCCCGTGCAGCGTGGGCAAGTGAGTGCCGGTTGTTTAGTTAAGCCACCCGAGGTTAAACCTACAGAAGAACAAGTTAGAGCCTGTATCAATGATGATAAACTGTTGTTAGCCAGTGGTAAGAAGATCCCAATAGTAAGCAATGCCTGCCTTAAACCTCTATCTGTCGATCGGTTGAAAATGCCTGTTGTAAAAGGAAGAGTGGGAGAGAAGACTGTGGATGTCTCGAGAGACACCGGCTGTAGTGGAATAGTGGTTAAGAAGAATCTTGTGTCTGAGGATCAGTTTACTGGTGATTTTAACGTTATGCTGCTCATTGACAATACAGCGAGGAAGGTACCCATTGCAAGAATTATTGTTGATACACCTTATCTCAAGGGGCAAGTGGAAGCGCAGTGTCTCCCAGATGTCATTTACGACCTGATAATAGGTAACGTTCCTGGAGCTAGACCCGCTGATGAACCAGACCCAACTTGGCAAGAAGCATGCCCCGTAACCACGAGAAGTCAAGCTAAGAAAGACGGTGAAGTTAGCCCTTTAAAAGTACCAAGTTACCAAGAGAGCCCTATTGTAGATAAACAGAATCTTAAACAGATGCAGAGTGAAGATGAGAGTTTGCGAAAGTACTGGGACCGAGATGAAGCTACAACAGAAGGAGCAGTAGCAGTGGTAAAAGAAGATGATCATTTTGAGGAAGATATGCACTGTGAAGTTGAAGAATGTGAAGTAAAGGATGCGGAGGATGATGATTATGTTGATTTCCTATGATGCTAAGGAATCTGTTGCGGATGTTGCAACCGGGTCAAATCTTACTGACGAACAGCATTCAGAGTTGAAGCCATTAAAGGCTCAGAGAACGGTGGAGCGGATTACTTGAGTCGAGCTGAGGAATAAGTTTATTGACATTGAACTGCCCCTCATTTAGCAATTTTTCGTGTTTAGGAGAAATTTAGGAAATTTCTACTGAAAGGGGGTTATGTTACGAAAAACTTTATTGCGTGACTAGCGTGACTTTCTAGAAGCTTCGCGAGAGTTCATAGTTTGTTTAATTTAGTATCTTGTGTAAGCGTTCCTAAAGCAGTATATTTTGTAGTCTTTCTATAATTAGACTTCTTAGAAACTTCTAGAATATTATTACAAAAGTATATAAGTAAGCGAGTTCGAGCGGAGTTTTAACTAGTTTACCACAAGCGAAGAGAGTTTGACGTTAGTTGTGTTTAGTCAAGTGTGACGGACGCAGTGTTTATTCAAGTTGGCAGAGGTCGTGTAAGTTTATTCAAGTTAGCGGAGGCCGTGTAAGTTTATCGAGTTAAGTGTTGTTGTGGAGTTTTACTTCGTGGAAACTACGTTCATTTTTGGAATAAATCTTCTTGTTGCTGTTCCGACAACCCTGCGTTCAGTTTGGTTTGCAAGCTACCCGTCCTCTAAAAGATTACCTGCGTAACACTCATCAAACACGCTCTGGGCGTGTCCTTGTATTCTTCAAGTGAATTATTTATTTGCACTGCTATCTTCTACCTGAGATGACTCAAACGTTTTGAAAAAATCACAGAAATGATGCAATAAAGCGTTAGTCAGCGGTACATTTTTTTTCGGAAGTTGTTAAGTGTGAAATAATCTGCTTTTCTTTGCTGTTGGCACACAGCTCTCGGAACGCCACCTTCTAATTGGTTGATACGTTTACTTCCGTTGCAAAGGTTGCAACCATTCCATTGGTCAGTTTTTGTCAGACGCGTGACCTGCGTGACGACACCCAAACAGATGCGAGGTGAAAATGTAGCGCAAACCAGGTCGAAATGAGGGTTTGTGCCTGCGTGTCGTTTTAATTTTCGACGTTTTTGGTGTATGATTTTCCCTTCGCTTTTTGTCTTGCGACGATGGCGACCCTTCAAAGCCACACTTGAACCTTAGAGGTAAGCTTTTCTTGTTGTTTTGTGTCATTTGTTATTGTCATTGAGAAAATTACTAGAGCCATACAGACTTGGGGACAGTTTTGGGACGCCTTTATTAAGAAAGTTCCTTCTTGTTTCTATTCATAACAAAGATTGACGGATGGAATTGTGGCATAGGTATAGTGACAGAGTGATTGCTGTAATTTTCCAACCATAGATTTCGATTGAAAATGGCTGAAATAAGTAAGTTTAATACATTCGCAGCTGGCGCAAAAGTGATGGTGTATAATGTCCCATATATATAGGCATACTTGTGTGTGTTGAGAAATTGTATCCGAGATTAACCCTGCTATAATGGACGGTAAAGCAGTGTGTTAATTTCGCTCATCTTTTAATGTTGAAATAAAACTTGTAAACATATCTGAGTGAATACAGTTGCCTCACGTCGCTCCACGCAGTTTGTAAGTTGAAGGCGTTGAATAGACTCTAGTACTTTTGTACTTTTCTTTTACAGCACAGTCTTTTTTAAATAAGAATGTTGTTTTTTCGGGCCAGGCTGAATATTCTTACTTCTGTGCCGATTTTAGCCAGAAACTGTTCTTCTGTTATTCTTGAATTATATTAAAAAAGAAAGAATTTATCATATCTTTTTTGCGGTTTGTTTATTTTTTTTGCTGTATATTTTCCGTTTAGGTTCCTAAGTATTGTTGTTATTTTTCAAACAGTGTTTTAGTTTTCCTTGTGTTTGTTTTGTTTTTTTGTAGGATTTGAATGAAGACAGTACAATTGTGTCAAGTACTCTTCTGAGCGGGTAAAAAATTAAACAGCAGCAAAGTTGCTTTTGTCATGTATTGCATGATGAGAGCCAAAAGGGGCATCTAATTTATATATGATCAGATGGTGCTTTAAGCTTTATTCAACCCTTCTGATGTGTATTTATAGCTACTTCTTTCTGACTGGGACAAATACAATGTGTGGAGGATCACTGTGCACACAGGCGCGGATCCACACCGGTTTCCACCTTTTTATGGAAACCAGTCAGATTTTTCATAATAAATATATTTTTAATAATGAAAAAACACTTTCCAAGTTGAAATCCTGTCTGAATGACTCGGAAACCCTGGAAAGGGGACTTTAAGCTGGAGTAAAGATCCAAAAAATTTATTGAGGGAGCCCACCCCCAGACCTTGCTAGAAGCTTGCACCTTTGTCGCTCGTTTCGGAAATTGGTCAGTATTTATCCTAGATCCACCCTGCTGCATCTATTAGCTACTGCAGAGTCATGTGTTTCAGATTTGTTTATTGTTCTTCTCTGAAGCAGTCTATATCTGAATCACATTGCTTTTCAAACCAAATTTGGACTTGATTAGCACTATTATTGTATTCAGTTTGTTTAGAGATCCAAAGCAACAGTGTACATGTAGAAAATAAGCCTTACGAAGATGTTAATTCTAAATCAAATTTAATAAAACATATACATGTACTTGTTTGGGGAATGAATTTTGTTTTCAACAACATGATAATGTGACCAGACAATCATATGTTTTCAAGCCCTTATCCACTTACCTTAGGATAAACAAAAACCCCGGATGTTACTGATTTTTTTTTTTATGATCAGCCTCTATTTTTCTTTGGGAACAGTGCTAATGGTTATTTCAGAGGTGATATACAGTATTCCCTATCCATATCATTAAAAAAACCACACCACAACACAAGGTTGTTTCATCCTAAAAAAGGTCAGTATTCAAAAGATAATATATTTCTAGCTTTATTATGCCTTAAAAACTATGTCCAAAGTAGCCAATATAAAAACTAAGAGAGGTGGGAGGTACAGAATAGGGAGGAGGGAGAAAAGGCCCGAAAAGCAGGGAGGAGAGAGAAATTGGCAGAAAAAGGAGGGAGGAGGGAGATTTACCCTCCTGTACTTCTCCCCTCCTAAGAGTGCAACCTTTGCCTTTTTCTCTTTCTCCTCCTTCCTTTGTCCTCGTTCTCTCGATTTTTCTCTTTTTCTTCTTCTTTTTATTGCATTGTGATTTTCGGGAATATGGACTCAAGAAACATGCTTTTTGGCCTTCTTTCAGTCAAATGGCTGCAATTTTCGATAGTTACATTTTTAAAAATCCAGCTAGATATATTTTCTGTAATCTCCATAATAAAACAATCGCCCCCGCTTGTAGACTACTTCGCCGACCAAATAGCAATTAAATGCCAGTTAGAAAAGACAACTTCATTAATTAATTGTATTAGTGAACCATTATGATCAAATATGATGTTGTATAAATATTGTATAAACCAGTTCGTCTCTTCCTTTTTTTGTTTTCGTTGATTATATATAAATAATTGTTTAACTTATGACAGTGTGATGTATAAAGAATTAGAATAACAAAATTAAGAGCAATTCTCTGTAAGAATCAAGCAAAGTGGGAAATGAAAAATTTTGACCTCCCCTCAAATTTTGCATGCAATTAGATATTGTGGGGGGATGTCTAAAAATGCAATTTGTTTGGGTTGCTACTTTATTGTTGTCATGGTAACACCAACTGTTTGTTGGTGGCAAAATATCTAATATTTAACTAAGAAACTGTTGTAAAAAGTGCAAAATGTGTAGCTCTGTTTCTCAAGTCCATTAAAACGCTACAACCTAAGACTTTAAGCAGATATAATACCATCATTCTAGTTTACATTTGTGTATATTGCTCTTCATTATATCAAATTTGCGTGTCATAAACGGTTAATCAACTACATAGAGTTTCGGCCATTTCAGTTGATGGCTAAAATATGGTTATCCTTTCCCTGAATTTCTCCAAAAGTACGGCAGTTCCAGAGCTAAAACTAAGCAGGCAGTTTACACACATATCCTAGTTACTACGTCTGTAAAAATCTCTGCGGGGCGGGCTCTTCTGTTTGCAAAGGCAATTAACGAACAAACGCCAAATTTCAGTTTTTGTATATTTCATCGCAGTTGACAATCTATCTACTAGCCAACGAAATTTCTAAAACACTGAAACTACCTTCATTATCAAAGAATATTATGTACTGAGTCATTTTATGATAAAAGAATTATTACTGGCTTTCAGTTTTCTAAACAATATCGATCAAAATAAGGCTTACTTTACGGTTTTCTCTACTTCACCGCTTGAAGCGTAGCATTTACATTCAAGGAACACTCGGTTTCTCGAACCATTCTCATGCGTCCGGCTGTGCTGTTTCCCATTGTAAACCATTGTAAGTCTCCTCAGTCACTTACAGCAAGTTATAAAGTGATACAGAAGCCGATAAAGAAGTCATACACAAGTCCTCGGCAAGTCAAGCCACATCTTCTAAACACGCACGCTTCCACTTTGCATTTACGCAGTATTTCTTCATTGGATGCCATCAATCGCTCCAGAGAGAGTTAAACCTCATTAGGTTTTAGTCATTAAGCCAAGCATTGGAATTATCTACGTACGCGTATTAAAATCCGAAATCTCGAGTCGAGAAGCTCAGAAAGCTGAACTAGTGGTCACTCTTTAACATTCCAGTGAACATGCAACCTGTCCTGGTCAGCGGTGTTAATGGCGCAACATAAACAATTTTCGGAAATTTCCGGTCATTTCCGGTAACATTGTTTTCCCCTCACTTCCCGGAGATGATGGGGAAAAAGGATCGCCTGATCGAAGGTTGCATGGAGGGTCAGACGAAATTTTTCCTTCTCAGTGAATGTAATCGCAATTTTTCTACCTATTTGCAAACTTACGGGCTTAGCAAATTTCGAAAAGGTATTACCAATGGAGTTGCATGCTGACTTCCTACCGTCTGCCGTGCAGGTATGTTCATTTTATTTTCTGCACTCTTCTGTTAAATACTAGGGGGGAAACCCTCAAGTAACTCCTATGGCCGCTCACCATAGAATTTGAAACTTGTACTTTGAAATACAGTAATTAGAAAATCTGGAACAACGGAATGTTGGGAACATGGACTTGAGATATTTAAATATATTTTAATATAGAAGAAAGCTTTTTTTTTTTTTTTTTTACAGAAATCGGCTTTCGGATTCGTACATACATACACTCTCAAGCTAGTTTACTGTGGAATTTTTTTTAGCTAAAAGCAAGGCAGGCCACTTTTTCCTGGCCCTTGAATATCATGATAACATGAGGAGCATATTGTTTTGTAAGGGCTTCCGTACCTTCTTTAGGAGTTTTCGATTTTACACTTGTCGACGCAAGTAGCTTCAGAATTTGTTGTCTCCCTGTTGTCTCCTGACACGACTGACTGTCCCTGGGTTCTGGCTACAACAAAGTACTTTAAACGTATACCTGTACTTCAAGTCTCTAGCTTTCGTTATTCGGTATTAGGTGAATTATTTTATTGCAACTGATGTTAAATTATCAATCTCAGTACACATTGCACTGAAACTATATTGCTCTTATACATTCTTTTATACTCTTATTCTAGCTATATTTCGTATGTGTGGCCGGCGTAAAAGGGATTGAAGCGGGGGGTGGAATTTATGCAAGCGTGATCCAATAGAAACTCCGTGCAGGCTTAGCTACATATCCTAACTTCAGAGAAAGTAGAGGGGTCAGCATTCAAATGAAGGAAAACGAGGAAAAGGTGAGAATGTACCTGCAAAGTGTCCCAACAACACGTACCGCAAGAAGACAAGCCGTCCAAGTAACGTGTCATTTTGCAAAATTCTTTGTGAACAATTTACAACCCAAATAGTGACTAAAAAGGAATAGCCATCTACTGGGAGTTGAAACCTCTAACGGAGAGTGGAGACAAAATTAGTGTTGCTTGCAATACACCAGCTCAGAAATTACAGTCTCTCAAATAACTTCTAGTCTATGTTCCCTAAATTTCCTTGTTCAAATTTTTGTTTTCCCCCCTAGTACTTTACAGAAGAGTGAAGAAAATAAAACGAACTTTATTACCGGCACGTCAGAGTAGGAAGTCAACTTCATCGGTAATACCTTTCCAACATTTACTTAGCCCGTAAGTTTGCAGATAGGTACAAACACCACCATTACTTTCACTAAGAAAGCATAATTTGGTTTCACTCTCTGAGCAAGGTAGGGATGTAACCTTCGATCAGGCGGTCCTTTTTCCCATTATCTCCAGGAGGCGAAGGGAAAAGGATTTTATTTCTACCGGAAATTGGTTATGTTGCATTGATTAAAACCGCTGACCAGGAGAGGTTGTATGTTCACAGATAGGTCAACGAGTGTCTTTTTCAGCTTTCTAAGCTCGGTTTTCGACTTGAAGTTTCGGATTTTATCAAATACGTTTGCAATTCCTATTGTGGGCTTAATGACTAAAACCTAATGAGGTTTAACTCTCTCTGGAGCGACTGATGGCATCTAATGAAGAAATACCACGTAAATGCAAAGTGGAAGCGTGCGTGTTTACAAGATGTGGCTTGGCTTGCCGAGGACTTGTGTATGACTTCTTTATCGGCTTCTGTATCACTTTATAACTTGCTGTAAGTGACTGAGGAGACTTACAATGGTTTACAATGGGAAACAGCACAACCAGACACATGAGAATGGTTCGAGAAACCGAGTGTTCCTTGAATGTAAATGCTACGCTTCAAGCGGTGAAGTAGAGAAAACCGTAAAGTAAGCCTTATTTTGATCGATATTGTTTAGAAAACTGAAAGCCAGTAATAATTCTTTTATCATAAAATGACTCAGTACATAATATTCTTTGATAATGAAGGTAGTTTCAGTGTTTTAGAAATTTCGTTGGCTAGTAGATAGATTGTCAACTGCGATGAAATATACAAAAACTGAAATTTGGCGTTTGTTCGTTAATTGCCTTTGCAAACAGAAGAGCCCGCCCCGCAGAGATTTTTACAGACGTAGTAACTAGGATATGTGTGTAAACTGCCTGCTTAGTTTTAGCTCTGGAACTGCCGTACTTTTGGAGAAATTCAGGGAAAGGATAACCATATTTTAGCCATCAACTGAAATGGCCGAAACTCTATGTAGTTGATTAACCGTTTATGACACGCAAATTTGATATAATGAAGAGCAATATACACAAATGTAAACTAGAATGATGGTATTATATCTGCTTAAAGTCTTGGGTTGTAGCGTTTTAATGGACTTGAGAAACAGAGCTACACATTTTGCACTTTTTACAACAGTTTCTTAGTTAAATATTAGATATTTTGCCACCAACAAACAGTTGGTGTTACCATGACAACAGTAAAGTAGCAACCCAAACAAATTGCATTTTTAGACATCCCCCCACAATATCTAATTGCATGCAAAATTTGAGGGGAGGTCAAAATTTTTCATTTCCCACTTTGCTTGATTCTTACAGAGAATTGCTCTTAAGATGCAGACAAATAAGTTGGTTCAAGCAAGAAGGCAATATCTGATTTCTAAGACAAAAATCAGTGTGTTTTGAATAATAAGGCTGTTGCCGGCTCAATAATAATACTGTATTACAAGAATTTATGTAGTGCCATTTCCATGCACTCAGTCATAATTTCAAAAATAAAATACATTTGACTTACTAAAATTAACCAAGGAAAAGATATATTCACTTTCTAGATCTTCCTAGAATTTTTATCTCTTGGGTACAAAGTAAAAAGTCAATTAGCTAATAAAAGCCTTTCTAAGAAGCAGTGATTTTATCTTGTTCTTAAAAAACGTCAAGTTACTGGATTGATTTTATGCTATCAGCTGTGTTCTGGAGCCTGGGGCAGAAACATCAAGAGATCTGTTTTCATAAAACCTCACATTTGGTTAGCGTTAGATAGCATCGACTGAAGCCAGATTGGACACCGTATGAATTTTACGCAACGCATTATTTCCATAATGGAACGAATAAAGCTATAATAGCTGAAGAAACCAAAACTACAGAGCTCCAGTTGTGGAGAGAACACAGTAGAGAGTTAAGCACTGATCTACAGTGATTAGGGTTAAGCACTGAACTGAAAACGGTTAGCTTTCAAATATTGTAATGGGGTACGGCATATATAAGAACATGACTGTATACCGTAAATCCTCTCGCCTGCGAGCAAGCTCTCCTATTTGGGTAAGCGAAGTGAGCCTCGCGAGAACGCGCGGCCTAATAAGCCCCCCTTTTCAGAGGAGGAAAGTTAACAAGCCCCCCCTCCCCCTCCCCCAATCCTTATTCTTCACAAAAAAATTAACGATTAACGTGGACTGATCAGTTATGATTTATTCAGGCTGGAAGTTCATATTGTTTTCGGTCTTCAGCGGCATGACCTCCAACTTCATATGCTCGCCCAGGAACCACAAGTCCGTCCTCGAGAAACCTTACTCCTGTCGGTGAAAATTCTAAGCTAAGTTTTTGTTACTTTTAGGCTCCCACAAGTGAATTAAATACTTTTGACAGTGACTTTAATTGTACAACGCGTAAGTCTACTCTGTCTCATACCACGGTATTTTTGCTACAGGTGATGCATTTCGCTAAATTAGATAAGCCCCCCCCCCCCCCCCTCTCTATTAAGCCCCGCCTCAAAAGTGCTTGAAAAAAATAAGCCCCCGGGGAGGCTTAATAGAGGATTTACGGTATTTTAAAAAATACTGGATTTGGCAGCTAGTCCTCGATGGTGTAGTGGATATGGATGTAGGCTATAAAGCAAGTGACCCGGGTTCAAAGCATAAAAGTGGAGTTTTCTATTTCACTTTTATATTACACAGTAAAGTTGGACTTAAGTTGTTCTTCATGTAATTTTACTGAAAGAAACAATCCGGTTTCAGTCGATGTTATCTAATGCTAACCCACATTTGACTCAGTAGCGGAGCGTCCGCGCGTGGAGCACGCGGAGCGGACCCCATAGATATCATGGGAAGGGATAGAAATGGAAACTTTGGTTATGACGTCAGCGTACGACCGAACGACCGTCCGTTCGCACTCTGAGAGTAGGGGTAAAAAACTCAGTAGGGTAGGGAAGGGAGTCCCAGACACGTACGTTGTGTTTCGTTTTGCCTCAAAATTAATCTTTAGGGGCAATCAACGGATTTGCACGAGTAAAAATGCGGATTGAAGTTTCTTGTGTCCTACTTACGACAACATTTTCGCAAATAAATTTCTAATAAAAGCTCTTTAATGCTTTGTGCTTAGTCACGCTTTTAGTAACACTCCAGGAACAACCTAGTCTACCCCCTCCCTGCTTGGTCAAGATTTTGACAGGTTGATTCATGAATAAAAAGTTATGCAACATCTAGAAGGACCTCACTTGGCAGTACACTGCGACTACATAGTGAAGAAGGCCAACAGACGGCTTCATGCTCTGAGACAACTCAAGAAGTGCAAGTTAAAGTTCCGTCGACTGATTTTGTTCATATCTACTGTGCGCTAATTCGCTCTATTCTAGAGTACGCCTCCGCTGTCTTTGCTGACTTGCCTAAGTATCTTGCTTGCTATCTTGCGAACGTGCAAAAAAGGACCCTTTGCAACATTTGACCTGGTATTTCGTATGAAACAGCACTTGACAAAGCTGCATTATCCACTCTTTCTGACCGTTGGGCAGTCTCGTGTGTATTAAATTTATAGGTAAGGTTTGGCCAGGTAACCCATTATACCCACTACTACACAACAGGGTTGTATCTGTATCTACAAGTGTGTGTCTAAAATCAGGGAGTTCTAGCAGGCCCATGGCCACAAGGACTGAACGTTTCTCAAATTTTGTTAGTGTTTAATATTAATCTTGTCAATAAATGTAGCGTATTAGTATACATATATCACAGCTTGTAAAGTATCCTACAATTCAGTCTTCCGACTGCATCGGGGGTGGAAGCGGAATCATGAATCATGAATCATGAATCATACTTACAAAACAAGTAAGAATCTTGAATCTTTGTTTGAGAATCATGAATCTTAATTGCACTTCGGCTCGGGAATCATGAATAACGAGACTCAGAGAAAAGCTCACCAAAATACACGTATAAATTACTTGTGTTCGATCCAGGGAATGCAGGATATGGCGTTTCCGAGAGTCCAATTTTCCAAAATTTTCCGGGGGAGCATGCCCCCGGACCACCCTATATAATTCGTGGAATCGGGGCTGATAATCTGTTTGTTTTTCCAGTAACCTGGTGCTTAACTTTCAGTTACAAAAACAACCTCCATACCTACGGCAAACAAATGATGATACCGAGTCTGGATGAAGTTGCAGTTTGAACGCCGAAGAAACTATAGAAAACGAGACTAAGTTGCCACTGAGAAAATCATTAAATCAATAAGTGATCAATAGTCTTCGTGAACAATGAATCTGGAAGAAAATTCTTGAAGGAATCATGAATCATCGAGGCAAAAACGGCAGGAATCATGAATATCAAGATTCAAATGATTCCGCTTCTACCCCTGAGACTGCAAAAGGGACTATAAACCAGTGATTTGATTTGATTTAGACATTTGTGTGCCGTGACAGACTTACCGACTTGCCATTTCAGTTAACTTTTAATATAATCGTGTCCTTGTCCGGTCGCCACAAAACGGAATACAACTGCTTTTCATCTTTTTAACTGTTTTTCAAGACTGAATTGTTTAATAGTTGAGTTTTCATCGAGGAAAGTGTCGCAAAGGGATTTACAGATGGCTGCCTTTGTGATAGTTCATGCGGGATTTTACGGCGGACTTGAGGAAATCTTTTGCGCATGTAGAGGGTAGAGATCAAGGGATGCTTACGTGAACATTCCCAGACTTTGACGCTCAACCAGTTTTTTTATCTTGAGTCAAAAACTAAAAGTAGCCAATATAAGAAAAGTAAGACTAGAACCGTTGCTTTTTTCTCTTTTCCTCCTTCCTTCCTCCGCTCTCTCTCGATTTTTTCTCTTTTTCTTCTTCTGCGTTCAGGCACAACCTTTCAGTCAAATGGCTGCAATTGGCTACGTTTTTAAAAATCCAGCTAGAAATATTTTTCCGTAATCACCATAATAAAACAATCAACCTTTTAGACTTCTCCAGGCAAATAACAGTTAGAAAAAATAACTTGATTAACTAATTGTATTACTGAGCCATCATGATCAAATATGATGTTGTATAAACATTAGGGAGCTTTAGCATCGACTACGGCAAGCATTGAAAACGTCAGTTTTAAAATGAATTCCCGTTTTTTCAATCTTTGTCGCGTTTACTCCAATTTGCTGAAAATGGCAAGTGTAGGCGAATTTCCCTGGAGTTGTTTTGTTGAGGGCCGCACTCAAGTTTAGAGAGAGAAAAAGAGTTTCGTCGTCGCTTGTTTACAATACTTCCCCCATAAAACTTGCAATTAGGTATTTTCATGTCGTGGTAGTGGAAGGACGGTAAAGAAACAGTACCAAAAAGCGTGTTGTTTTGCGTAATAAAGCCATTGCTTTTCTCACGTCCTATTTGTCGTCGCCGTCGTCGTTGCTAAAGCTCCCTATTGTATGATACGATTCGTCTTTTTCTTTTTAGGTTTTCGTTGATATAATTAATTGTTTAACTTATGACAGTGTGATAAATATGTACAGAATTAAAAAGAGGAGGCAAGCAAGTAAGGTGGTTCAAGCAAGAAGGCAGTGTCTCGTGGCTAAGACGAAAATCAGAGCGTTTTAAATAATCGGGTTGTTACCTGCTCAATAATACTGATTACAAGACTTTATATAGCACCATTGCCATTAAGTCAGTCATAATTTTGAAAATGAAATACAATTTGACTTACTAAATGAAAAATAAATAACACTTTCTCGATCTTTCTAGAATTTTATCTATTGTGTACAAGGTAAAAAGTCAACTAGCTAATAAAAGGTTTCTCTAGGAAACAGTGATTTCATCTTGTTCTTAAAAAACATTAAGGGGACTGGATTGATTTTATGCTATCAGCTAATGTGTTTCAGAGCTAGAGGCAACAACTCAAAAGTATGTTTTCAAAGCATTTTTTTTGAAGACGGAGATCTTAATTACCAGTAGCAGTATAGGGAGATCAACTTAATTTTTCTTTTGGAACCATGCCATTCAATACTCTGTGCGTAAGAAGTAGTATTTTTGAACGTAGTCGTTGCCAATGTAGCGTACGAAGAAATGATTTTATATATTTTGATCTTCGAGGGCTGGTCGCAAGACAATCTGAGCAGTTTTGTACATATTTTAGCCCATCGAGAACCAAACGTGAATGTGGTAAGCCATATAGAAGAGCATTACAAAAGTCCAACGAAGATGAGAAGAATGCATGTAAATTTGTATTGCCCAAGAAAAAAAGATGCATGCATGCTCAATTCTTTTTTTCAGAATTTTTTGTAAACATGCACATCGCAAGTGACACGATTTTCACGATTGAAGGTTTAATTTTATGGCCTTACAGCTCGCAGGTAACGAGTTCGCCTTGTGCTAAGACAGTCCCACGCGTCGTGGCGGTAAATATCAGATTCATAAAAGAGTCGAAACTCTTACGGACAGCAAAGGAACAGAGCAAAAAGTCCGCGTCCAAATTATCGAGTTCACCAGATGACGTAACTTTTAAGATTCCACTGAGAGATTTCAGAATTAAAAAAAAAAAACGAAACATAAAGGGACATTTAAGCCTTTGATTTGTAGTTGTTAATATATGAGGCCGTAAAAGGTTTCACATACGTTTTATCGAATCGGCTACAGCTACAGTAATTTCATGCGAACACTACGGAATTTTATGTTAATTTTCAAGATTGATAATAAGAGAATAAAGCTATCATCACCTGATCGTCGGAGTGTCAGTAATAAAGAGGTTTTAAACTTCTGTCCTTTGCCCTCTAGGGCCGGCCGAGATGTAGTATACCGTTGTCCGCATTAGAGAGGGTCCGTATTATAGAGTCTTTTCTTTAAAGTAAATGACTGAGAATTTGGTCGGGACATAGGAAACTGTCCGTAATATAGAGGTGCCCGTAAGGAGGGGTTCGACTGTACTAAAAATCATACATATCCATACAATAGGTCTCTCCGCAACCCCTGCAACCATAGTTCTCCCAGGGCAGGTATAAGTCTCTGTACTCCTCGCAACCACCGCAACTCTGCAACCATAGGTCTCCCAGTGTAGGTATAAGTCTATGTACTCCTACAACCACCACAACCCTGCAACCATAGGTCTCCCAGTGTAGGTATAAGTCTATGTACTCCTACAACCACCGCAACCCTGCAACCATAGGTCTCCCAGTGTAGGTATAAGTCTATGTACTCCTACAACCACCACAACCCTGCAACCATAGGTCTCCCAGTGTAGGTATAAGTCTATGTACTCCTACAACCACCACAACCCTGCAACCATAGGTCTCCCAGTGTAGGTATAAGTCTATGTGCTCCTACAACCACCGCAACCCTGCAATCATAGGTCTCCCAGTGCAGGTAAAAGTCTCTGTACTCCTCGCAGCCACCGCAACCCTGCAACCATAGTTCTCCCAGTGTAGGTATAAGTCTCTGTACTCCTCGCAACCACCGACACCCTGCAACCATAGGTCTCCCAGTGCAGGTATAACACTCTGTACTCCTCGCAACCACCGCAACTCTGCAACCATAGGTCTCCCAGTGTAGGTATAAGTCTATGTACTCCTACAACCACCACAACCCTGCAACCATAGCTCTCCCAGTGTAGGTATAGGTCTCTGTACTCCTCGCAACCACCGAAACTCTGCAACCATAGGTCTCCCAGTGTAGGTATAAGTCTATGTGCTCCTACAACCACCGCAACCCTGCAACCATAGGTCTCCCAGTGCAGGTATAACACTCTGTACTCCTCGCAACCACCGCAACTCTGCAACCATAGGTCTCCCAGTGTAAGTATAAGTCTCTGTACTCCTCGCAACCACCGAAACTCTGCAACCATAGGTCTCCCAGTGTAGGTATAAGTCTATGTGCTCCTACAACCACCGCAACCCTGCAACCATAGGTCTCCCAGTGTAGGTATAAGTCTATGTGCTCCTACAACCACCGCAACCCTGCAACCATAGGTCTCCCAGTGTAGGTATAAGTCTATGTGCTCCTACAACCACCGCAACCCTGCAACCATAGGTCTCCCAGTGTAGGTATAAGTCTATGTACTCCTACAACTACCGCAACCCTGCAACCATAGGTCTCCCAGTGTAGGTATAAGTCTATATGCTCCTGCAACCACCGCAACCCTGCAACCATAGGTCTCCCAGTGTAGGTATAAGTCTATGTACTCCTACAACCACCACAACCCTGCAACCATAGGTCTCCCAGTGTAGGTATAAGTCTATGTGCTCCTACAACCACCGCAACCCTGCAATCATAGGTCTCCCAGTGCAGGTAAAAGTCTCTGTACTCCTCGCAACCACCGCAACCCTGCAACCATAGGTCTCCCATTGTAGGTATAAGTCTATGTACTCCTCGCAACCACCGACACCCTGCAACCATAGGTCTCCCAGTGCAGGTATAACACTCTGTACTCCTCGCAACCACCGCAACTCTGCAACCATAGGTCTCCCAGTGTAGGTATAAGTCTATGTACTCCTACAACCACCACAACCCTGCAACCATAGCTCTCCCAGTGTAGGTATAGGTCTCTGTACTCCTCGCAACCACCGAAACTCTGCAACCATAGGTCTCCCAGTGTAGGTATAAGTCTATGTGCTCCTTGCAACTACCGCAACCCTGCAACCATAGGTCTCCCAGTGTAGGTATAAGTCTATGTGCTCCTACAACCACCGCAACCCTGCAACCATAGGTCTCCCAGTGCAGGTATAACACTCTGTACTCCTCGCAACCACCGAAACTCTGCAACCATAGCTCTCCCAGTGTAGGTATAGGTCTCTGTACTCCTCGCAACCACCGAAACTCTGCAACCATAGGTCTCCCAGTGTAGGTAGAAGTCTATGTGCTCCTTGCAACTACCGCAACCCTGCAACCATAGGTCTCCCAGTGTAGGTATAAGTCTATGTGCTCCTACAACCACCGCAACCCTGCAACCATAGGTCTCCCAGTGCAGGTATAACACTCTGTACTCCTCGCAACCACCGAAACTCTGCAACCATAGGTCTCCCAGTGTAGGTATAAGTCTATGTGCTCCTACAACCACCGCAACCCTGCAACCATAGGTCTCCCAGTGTAGGTATAAGTCTATGTGCTCCTACAACCACCGCAACCCTGCAACCATAGGTCTCCCAGTGTAGGTATAAGTCTACGTGCTCCTACAACCACCGCAACCCTGCAACCATAGGTCTCCCAGTGTAGGTATAAGTCTATGTACTCCTACAACTACCGCAACCCTGCAACCATAGGTCTCCCAGTGTAGGTATAAGTCTATATGCTCCTGCAACCACCGCAACCCTGCAACCATAGGTCTCCCAGTGTAGGTATAAGTCTATGTACTCCTACAACCACCACAACCCTGCAACCATAGGTCTCCCAGTGTAGGTATAAGTCTATGTGCTCCTACAACCACCGCAACCCTGCAATCATAGGTCTCCCAGTGCAGGTAAAAGTCTCTGTACTCCTCGCAACCACCGCAACCCTGCAACCATAGGTCTCCCATTGTAGGTATAAGTCTCTGTACTCCTCGCAACCACCGACACCCTGCAACCATAGGTCTCCCAGTGCAGGTATAACACTCTGTACTCCTCGCAACCACCGCAACTCTGCAACCATAGGTCTCCCAGTGTAGGTATAAGTCTATGTACTCCTACAACCACCACAACCCTGCAACCATAGCTCTCCCAGTGTAGGTATAGGTCTCTGTACTCCTCGCAACCACCGAAACTCTGCAACCATAGGTCTCCCAGTGTAGGTATAAGTCTATGTGCTCCTTGCAACTACCGCAACCCTGCAACCATAGGTCTCCCAGTGTAGATATAAGTCTATGTGCTCCTACAACCACCGCAACCCTGCAACCATAGGTCTCCCAGTGCAGGTATAACACTCTGTACTCCTAGCAACCACCGAAACTCTGCAACCATAGGTCTCCCAGTGTAGGTATAAGTCTATGTGCTCCTACAACCACCGCAACCCTGCAACCATAGGTCAACCAGTGTAGGTATAAGTCTATGTGCTCCTACAACCACCGCAACCCTGCAACCATAGGTCTCCCAGTGTAGGTATAAGTCTATGTGCTCCTACAACCACCGCAACCCTGCAACCATAGGTCTCCCATTGTAGGTATAAGTCTATGTACTCCTACAACCACCGCAACCCTGCAACCATAGGTCTCCCAGTGTAGGTATAAGTCTATATGCTCCTGCAACCACCGCAACCCTGCAACCATAGGTCTCCCAGTGTAGGTATAAGTCTATGTACTCCTACAACCACCACAACCCTGCAACCATAGGTCTCCCAGTGTAGGTATAAGTCTATGTGCTCCTACAACCACCGCAACCCTGTAATCATAGGTCTCCCAGTGCAGGTAAAAGTCTCTGTACTCCTCGCAACCACCGCAACCCTGCAACCATAGGTCTCCCATTGTAGGTATAAGTCTCTGTACTCCTCGCAACCACCGACACCCTGCAACCATAGGTCTCCCAGTGCAGGTATAACACTCTGTACTCCTCGCAACCACCGCAACTCTGCAACCATAGGTCTCCCAGTGTAGGTATAAGTCTATGTACTCCTACAACCACCACAACCCTGCAACCATAGCTCTCCCAGTGAAGGTATAGGTCTCTGTACTCCTCGCAACCACCGAAACTCTGCAACCATAGGTCTCCCAGTGTAGGTATAAGTCTATGTGCTCCTTGCAACTACCGCAACCCTGCAACCATAGGTCTCCCTGTGTAGGTATAAGTCTATGTACTCCTACAACCACCACAACCCTGCAATCATAGGTCTCCCAGTGTAGGTATAAGTCTATGTGCTCCTACAACCACCGCAACCCTGCAATCATAGGTCTCCCAGTGCAGGTAAAAGTCTCTGTACTCCTCGCAGCCACCGCAACCCTGCAACCATAGTTCTCCCAGTGTAGGTATAAGTCTCTGTACTCCTCGCAACCACCGACACCCTGCAACCAAAGGTCTCCCAGTGCAGGTATAACACTCTGTACTCCTCGCAACCACCGAAACTCTGCAACCATAGGTCTCCCAGTGTAGGTATAAGTCTATGTACTCCTACAACCACCACAACCCTGCAACCATAGCTCTCCCAGTGTAGGTATAGGTCTCTGTACTCCTCGCAACCACCGAAACTCTGCAACCATAGGTCTCCCAGTGTAGGTATAAGTCTATGTGCTCCTACAACCACCGCAACCCTGCAACCATAGGTCTCCCAGTGCAGGTATAACACTCTGTACTCCTCGCAACCACCGCAACTCTGCAACCATAGCTCTCCCAGTGTAGGTATAGGTCTCTGTACTCCTCGCAACCACCGAAACTCTGCAACCATAGGTCTCCCAGTGTAGGTATAGGTCTCTGTACTCCTCGCAACCACCGAAACTCTGCAACCATAGGTCTCCCAGTGTAGGTATAAGTCTATGTGCTCCTACAACCACCGCAACCCTGCAACCATAGGTCTCCCAGTGTAGGTATAAGTCTATGTGCTCCTACAACCACCGCAACTCTGCAACCATAGGTCTCCCAGTGTAGGTATAAGTCTATGTGCTCCTACAACCACCGCAACCCTGCAACCATAGGTCTCCCAGTGTAGGTATAAGTCTATGTGCTCCTGCAACCACCGCAACCCTGCAACCATAGGTCTCCCAGTGTAGGTATAAGTCTATGTACTCCTACAACCACCACAACCCTGCAACCATAGGTCTCCCAGTGTAGGTATAAGTGTATGTACTCCTACAACCACCACAACCCTGCAACCATAGGTCTCCCAGTGTAGGTATAAGTCTATGTGCTCCTACAACCACCGCAACCCTGTAATCATAGGTCTCCCAGTGCAGGTAAAAGTCTCTGTACTCCTCGCAACCACCGCAACCCTGCAACCATAGGTCTCCCATTGCAGGTATAAGTCTCTGTACTCCTCGCAACCACCGACACCCTGCAACCATAGGTCTCCCAGTGCAGGTATAACACTCTGTACTCCTCGCAACCACCGCAACTCTGCAACCATAGGTCTCCCAGTGTAGGTATAAGTCTATGTACTCCTACAACCACCACAACCCTGCAACCATAGCTCTCCCAGTGAAGGTATAGGTCTCTGTACTCCTTGCAACCACCGAAACTCTGCAACCATAGGTCTCCCAGTGTAGGTATAAGTCTATGTGCTCCTCGCAACCACCGCAACCCTGCAACCATAGGTCTCCCAGTGTAGGTATAAGTCTCTGTACTCCTCGTAACCACCAAAACTCTGCAAACATAGGTCTCCCAGTGTAGGTATAAGTCTATGTGCTCCTACAACCACCGCAACCCTGCAACCACAGGTCTCCCAGTGTAGGTATAAGTCTATGTGCTCCTACAACCACCGCAACCCTGCAACCATAGGTCTTCCAGTGCAGGTATAACACTCTGTACTCCTCGCAACCACCGCAACTCTGCAACCATAGGTCTCCCAGTGTAAGTATAAGTCTCTGTACTCCTCGCAACCACCGAAACTCTGCAACCATAGGTCTCCCAGTGTAGGTATAAGTCTATGTACTCCTACAACCACCACAACCCTGCAACCATAGGTCTCCCATTGTAGGTATAAGTCTCTGTACTCCTCGCAACCACCGACACCCTGCAACCATAGGTCTCCCAGTGTAGGTATAAGTCTATGTACTCCTACAACCACCACAACCCTGCAACCATAGCTCTCCCAGTGAAGGTATAGGTCTCTGTACTCCTCGCAACCACCGAAACTCTGCAACCATAGGTCTCCCAGTGTAGGTATAAGTCTATGTGCTCCTTGCAACTACCGCAACCCTGCAACCATAGGTCTCCCTGTGTAGGTATAAGTCTATGTACTCCTACAACCACCACAACCCTGCAATCATAGGTCTCCCAGTGTAGGTATAAGTCTATGTGCTCCTACAACCACCGCAACCCTGCAATCATAGGTCTCCCAGTGCAGGTAAAAGTCTCTGTACTCCTCGCAGCCACCGCAACCCTGCAACCATAGTTCTCCCAGTGTAGGTATAAGTCTCTGTACTCCTCGCAACCACCGACACCCTGCAACCATAGGTCTCCCAGTGCAGGTATAACACTCTGTACTCCTCGCAACCACCGCAACTCTGCAACCATAGGTCTCCCAGTGTAGGTATAAGTCTCTGTACTCCTACAACCACCACAACCCTGCAACCATAGCTCTCCCAGTGTAGGTATAGGTCTCTGTACTCCTCGCAACCACCGAAACTCTGCAACCATAGGTCTCCCAGTGTAGGTATAAGTCTATGTGCTCCTACAACCACCGCAACCCTGCAACCATAGGTCTCCCAGTGCAGGTATAACACTCTGTACTCCTCGCAACCACCGCAACTCTGCAACCATAGGTCTCCCAGTGTAAGTATAAGTCTCTGTACTGCTCGCAACCACCGAAACTCTGCAACCATAGGTCTCCCAGTGTAGGTATAAGTCTATGTGCTCCTACAACCACCGCAACCCTGCAACCATAGGTCTCCCAGTGTAGGTATAAGTCTATGTGCTCCTACAACCACCGCAACTCTGCAACCATAGGTCTCCCAGTGTAGGTATAAGTCTATGTGCTCCTACAACCACCGCAACCCTGCAACCATAGGTCTCCCAGTGTAGGTATAAGTCTATGTGCTCCTGCAACCACCGCAACCCTGCAACCATAGGTCTCCCAGTGTAGGTATAAGTCTATGTACTCCTACAACCACCACAACCCTGCAACCATAGGTCTCCCAGTGTAGGTATAAGTGTATGTACTCCTACAACCACCACAACCCTGCAACCATAGGTCTCCCAGTGTAGGTATAAGTCTATGTGCTCCTACAACCACCGCAACCCTGTAATCATAGGTCTCCCAGTGCAGGTAAAAGTCTCTGTACTCCTCGCAACCACCGCAACCCTGCAACCATAGGTCTCCCATTGTAGGTATAAGTCTCTGTACTCCTCGCAACCACCGACACCCTGCAACCATAGGTCTCCCAGTGCAGGTATAACACTCTGTACTCCTCGCAACCACCGCAACTCTGCAACCATAGGTCTCCCAGTGTAGGTATAAGTCTATGTACTCCTACAACCAACACAACCCTGCAACCATAGCTCTCCCAGTGAAGGTATAGGTCTCTGTACTCCTTGCAACCACCGAAACTCTGCAACCATAGGTCTCCCAGTGTAGGTATAAGTCTATGTGCTCCTCGCAACCACCGCAACCCTGCAACCATAGGTCTCCCAGTGTAGGTATAAGTCTCTGTACTCCTCGTAACCACCAAAACTCTGCAAACATAGGTCTCCC
Organism: Porites divaricata; assembly: GCA_038088405.1. Lineage (NCBI taxonomy): Eukaryota > Metazoa > Cnidaria > Anthozoa > Scleractinia > Poritidae > Porites > Porites divaricata. Next base: position 3,642,848 of record JBBMOI010000008.1, read on the forward strand.
AGTGTAGGTATAAGTCTATGTGCTCCTACAACCACCGCAACCCTGCAACCATAGGTCTCCCAGTGTAGGTATAAGTCTATGTGCTCCTACAACCACCGCAACCCTGCAACCATAGGTCTCCCAGTGCAGGTATAACACTCTGTACTCCTCGCAACCACCGCAACTCTGCAACCATAGGTCTCCCAGTGTAAGTATAAGTCTCTGTACTCCTCGCAACCACCGAAACTCTGCAACCATAGGTCTCCCAGTGTAGGTATAAGTCTATGTACTCCTACAACCACCACAACCCTGCAACCATAGGTCTCCCAGTGTAGGTATAAGTCTATGTGCTCCTACAACCACCGCAACCCTGCAACCATAGGTCTCCCAGTGTAGGTATAAGTCTATGTGCTCCTACAACCACCGCAACCCTGCAACCAATGGTCTCCCAGTGCAGGTATAAGTCTATGTGCTCCTCGCAACCATAGGTCTCTCTCTCTCTCTCTCTCTCTCTCTCTCTCTCTCTCTCTCTCTCTCTCTCTCTCTCTCTCTCTCTCTCTCTCTCTCTCTCTCTCTCTCTCATGGGTCTGACTGCTGTTGCTGTACCCTGCTGTTGAAAAAGGTATTTTTCCTCAGCCACCCGACCCATCTAACACTCCATCCCTACCTCTCTTTTCCAAAGAAGAAAAAAGAGTAACTCCTTTGCAACCACTGCAACGGAAGTAAACGTATCAACCAATAAGAAAGCCCGTTCCGAGAGCTGCGTGGCGACCCTTTCTTTGAAAGACTTCGGACAACAGTCTCCAACACGAGCGCGGAGTGGTATTCAGCACGGTCGAAAACAATTACTATTAACTCTGTATATATTCGAAGTATTAAGAAAAGAGAACTTGTAAACGTGTATAGGGAAGATTTTCAAAGCATTCTTCGAAAACAAAGGCCGTTTCCTTTTTTGCGAAATGTAATTCCACCAAGGTCATGGGTCGCGTACCAAACACCAATACGCGAAATTTGGGTATATTTTTTCAAGAGACGGTAAAACAAAAAATTCGAAGTCTACGGCAATGTGCTTCCAACGGCAGAAAAGGGTTTACCTGAAAACTTGTTCTGCAAATTAAAAGGCACTTCTTCCCGTTGCGTTTCATTTATTCACAAGCTAAGTGCCGCCGAAGTCTAAACTTCAAGCTAGAACGACAAATAATTAACCTGCCTGTCAACAGACTTTCATTTCGCTCCTTCAAAGAAAGAAAGAACGCTTATAATCAATAAATCATTGGACCTTTCATTTTCACCGTGCTGCAGCTCGGAAAAGTCGCGGACCAAGGACCACATGCTAACTGTACAAGTCACTCGCTAACATTTCAACCAAGCTTCTGCGCTTCCGTAAATAACAGAGAAAGCCCCTCTCTCGACAACCTTCATATTCTCTTCGCTAATATCACTGAGCGTTACAGCAGGAATAGTAATATTTGCCAGCTTTGTAGCTTGATCTTTCATAAGATTTACCAGGGGCGAAACAACAACAACAATATGTCCAGTAGTTCCACGCACTGTGTCGCAAATAAGCGGCAAAGCTTGATATGTTAGGGATTTCCCAAGTCCCGTCGGCAAATTTATGAACTCATCGATCTTCTCTATAAAATTGTAGGATAGCTTCTCTCTGATACTTGTTTAATTAACTCTGTATTTACTTCAAACGTCTCGCACAACCGATCAAAAGCCTCACTGATCGTGCCACAGGCAGCCCAAGCGCACTATGTGTGGTTTCGGGCTTCAGAGGTCATTTGGTCGAATTTGGTCGGAGTATACTAGAATTATTAGGGTATTATCTGATGCCAAATAAATGCAAAAATGTTAAAGATATGAAGTCTTCCTTTTTTTCTGTTTGTACTAATAGCCTTTAAGAAAACAAAGGTCGATATTTCTTGCATTGTTACATGTGATTCGGGCCCTTACTGTTCGAGTCTTATCACATGTATTCGAATCTACAACGCTAAGGAAAAAAAAATCATGATCGCGCGAAATATTGATTCAAAAAGCTCCTTTACCTTAAGTTCATAGCCGCTCTGTGTCCCACAGCCGGTTGAAACGCCGTTTCGTCGACTTTCTTTCCATCGAGTACTGAACACTATAAAAGAAAGGAAGGCTGGAGACCTTTCAGCAGACACTCGCCAGGCGAAGGCCAATAAATTCCAAACAAAGCGGTCGATCTCCCTAAAATTTTCACCAGCCAGACCGAAGAGCGTACATCTACCCGTTCGACGAGCGCCAGTTTCTAAATTCGGCTGCATGAGCCCAAGGAGCGCTGCATTTCGCATCGATTCTGGTCGGCTTCGCTTCGCCATGATGCGCAAGCTGACTGGTATCCTACGAGATTCAAAGCTTGGAGCCTAGCGACCGCGTCAGATCGACAAAACGTCACTCTCGCGGGGAAGGGTCGTTACTTTTGCCCTATGGGAAACCGACACCCACCCACCACTCTACTGCTTCCTTTACCTTTGGTTCCTGATTTTTGTTTTTTGGTTTCGCTAAAATCAGTTTTTGCATTACCTATCCCTTCTCTGTTCAACACGTTAATGAGTTTGTCACTTTTAGTGAAAGAAAACCGGGGAACACTTTCTATGTGACTCTTTTCTTGGGTGGCCTGTTCCTGTAGGATTGTATCAAATGTTTCACTGAATCCAAAGATTTCATTAATGAAGCCTCGTTTCAACAAAGATTCAGTTTGTTCAATTGCTGATTCAATTAACCTTTCTTGGTTTTCAACTTCGTCTTTTTTCTTTGAGAGAGATACGAGCGATTTCATCGCTTGATTATCAATTGTATCATAAACATCTTGCTTCCTCGCTTCGATGATTGCAATCATTTGGTCTACACACGCCTGCACTTGGCTTTTTACCTCGGCCACTTGCGATTGAAATTCGATGCTCTTCTGGTTGAATTGCTCGACTTCCTTTCGTTTTTCCAGTGCTTTGTCTTTCAAAGATTTAATCATCGATTTAATCCGCGTCTTGCGCGCCTCTGTAGCTTCTTCCAAGAGCATCTTGTTATGACCGTCATGAAATGTTACAACGCAAGTGTTGCAAATGGGGACTTTACAGTCCTTGCAAAAGAACTTCAACTCTTCTTTTTCATGACGTTTCTTTGGACAAAATGATGGTCGCTTTAACACAACCTCGATGTCTTGATCTTGAAAATCCTTCAGTGCCAGGGTTTTGTGTTCTTTATTGGCACGTATTATGTTATGTCCTAAAATACATTCTTCGCACCAGAAAGAGCAACACTGGAAGCAATATAACGTCTGGGCACTCCGTTTGTCGCAGTTTCCACATTTCACGTTAACTGTTCTACATTCTTTAATTGCCAAGACATCTAGCAAACTGTTTATGCGAAAATTGGTGGGAAAATCGCTGGGATTTCCGCTTCCAGGGATTTGAAACTGTCTCCTGCACTCGGGGCATGTTATTTCAGCTGTCATTTTGCCATGGGCGCCGCTCGTTCGTTGAATGCCATTTAGGCAATTAAGACAGAAACTGTGCAAACAAGGCAACTGCTTTGGATCAGTGAATGTACACATACACACAGAACAGGATACTTCATCATGAAGGTTGTCCAACAAGGTCTTTATATCCATGGAAAAGGTCGGAAGGAAGGTTAGTTTTGAAAAATTGTAGCCTAGTTGTTGATGATCAAGGGAATGGCTTTGCGAATGAACAATGAAGTCTTGTATTGTTATCTGTACTATTAACCAATCAAATAGAGTTCCTTGACATAGTTTGATGGTGTGACGTAGTTCTAAAGAATAAAAATATATCTCGTCTTTCCCAGAATCGTCGTTCTGCTCACAGAAGCATGGACTTTGAACTGACTATTTTAAAAGTCTGACTACACTTTACACGCGTAGCTACGTAGGAAAATAACATGGAGAACATTCCCTGATTCCTCCAAAACCAAGAGTAAGGCTACGCGAAGGCCAAAACGCCCCATTTCCCCATCCCTTTTATTTTTTAAAGGAGGGAGGAGGGATTAAGATTCCGTCTATTTTGTCCAAGATTGTGGTCGTTAGCCTGAGTGTTTTTAGCAAATACATTAATCAAACTCTGGCCAAGTCATCCCTGGTATTGTGCAAGAAAATTTTACTGAAAAAGGAGCATAAGTGACAGAAAATTTTCACTAAATTTTAAGTTGCTATATGTACCTGGGCCTAGCTGAGAATTCCACAAATTGCATTACAAATTTTCTTTATTTTCTCTTTTCCCTTTGCTTTTTATCTAATATTTGTAATATCTGTTATAATCTTCTACGTAATTAGTTTGGCACGCCACAACTGGCGTTTTGGCTAACTGCCTGTCCTGAAATTGTAATTAAGAGCCTTTGCCAAAGAAAACCTAGTAGACTGCGAGCATTCCCTCTTAAGTCAGTCGAGTCTAAGCTCGGCAGGACTGGAGAGGGCGAAACGGCGGAGAGGGAAACTGGAGAGAGGCGGGAAGAAGAGGGACTGCATTCTCTTTTGTAACCAACGCGTTCCAATTTTTCCGCAGTCCCAGCATCGGAGAATTGGATTGGTTGATAAACAATAGGATGCTATCGGCGCGTTGTCATTGCAATTTATGACATTCTAACATATTGACACATCAAATGTAACACGATGCACCTAAATAGCTAGCATGTGTTGATCAGAACGAGTTGACAAGATGGATTCGGCGGCCAAAGAAAGTATTTTATCAGAACGTTTGTCTGAGTGTCTTGGCTGTCTGATTTTAAAGGACGAACAGAAGCTTGCTGTTGAAGCACTAATGTCAGGAAAAGACGTTTTAGTGGTATTACCGACTGGCTTTGGTAAATCTGTCATTTACTACAGCTTCGTTATCGCGTTATTGTGCTCCAGTCAAAAGACTCACACTCACACAGAAAAACACTAAGCTGGAGTTTACTGAGTCACAATTCAATTCTCCATAGTAAGTTGATATAGCTTCAGTTAAGCTGCACTTCATTCTTACAATTTTGGATCTGTAAATCACTATCCGTGATAGTTTAACATTCTGCAAAGAAAACTAACAAGCTGGGCCCAGCGTGATACAGCATTGCAGAAAAACATTGCAGTCACGGACTAAAGAAAATCGCTTAGTTATTCAGATCCAGAAGCGCTTTGGAGAAAATTGGAACCCTTAGTCAGCCGTAATAAAAAAGCTTTACGCTACAAAAGAGGTCAAAGAAAATGCGTTTGCATCAGAGGGAAAATCCTGCCGATCAGAAACAATAACTAGTGTGTCATGACCTCTCAGTGTGAAACATGCGGGTAAAATAACATTTGCTGAGTGAAAATGTAGAACCTTCCAGAGCATAATCTACCCAGCAGAGAAAAAAAAACCTTATTGGAATAAGCAGCATTTTGGCATGAGGTAAAAGTCGTGTAAGCCTACCACCCTCTTTTATTGGAAAGATAAATTCGGGGCACAGGTAAGGAACAGTTTTAGCTTTGAAGAGAGGATCTCGCTGAGCGGTCCGCTAGGCTTGAACGTTGTAAATAAACTCTCTGAAGAGATGTAAGTTCCGTTCTTTTTAAAATTTACCTTACATATTCGGCAAAAGTCAGAGGCTTCAACTTCCAGATTGGGCTTTCTTCCTCTCCCTTTGCGAATTACCCTTTTTTGGGGTGTATTTTCGTTAATGAAGAAAGACACACGTTCGATTTATTAAAGTACCGCAAAACCATGGGGATATAGTGCAAGACAAATTGAGTCGCAGTTATTAGTTATCAAGTGACAGATCAGTTTATTTTTAACCGGTTGTCGCCTTTGGTGGGTGGAGTTACTGGAACACGTCTGGTTCAAAAGAGAATGCAGTCCCTTCCTCCTTTCCCGCCTCCTCCCCAGCTTCCCTTGGCTTCTTGTTTTTTGCCGTTTCGCTCACTTATGTCCAGGTTTGCATGCAGCAGCAAAAATTGCGATTTTTCGTGTGTTGCAAAAAATCATTAGTCTGACGATTTTTTGCGGTTCTCGCGATTTTTCGCTGTTCTTTGTCATGTTAATAATCACTAAACCAGAGCGAGTTGCGTATGGCGTTCCGTTGCGGACAAAATTATACCGATAGTAAAAACATGTTGAAAACATAATACTTAAGACGAAACTTGTAAAATACATCGAATACAGTAAAAAATATGAGTCGAGATTTGCAAAATATATGTTCACGAGCGAAAAAAAAAAACACGAGTCGAAATTTTGAAATTTGAGTCGAAAAAAAGAATATTCGAGTCGAGTTGAAAAAAAAAAAAAGCGAGTCGAGAAAGAGAGAACGCTGACCAGTTGTATTGTCAATCGATGTCTTCACTCCACCGATACGAGTCTTTGTTCCAAAGTAGTGGTTTGTTGGCTACCAAATATTGCAGATGTTTTCTTCTCCCTTGGTAGACTTATCGAGGACTTGGAAAGGCAGCTTAGTTCAGCTTCAAATGACAGTTCAGAATTCTTATTTTGGCGCCCTGACGAGTACAAAAGGACACTTGCAACTCTGTCAATTATGTTATGTCCTAAAATACTGAACAAAATTTGCGAAAATTGCGAAAAATCGTTAGCCTGACGATGTTTTGCGGTGCTCGCGAGTTTTCGCTGTTCTTTGTCATGTTAATAATCACTAAACCAGAGCGAGTTGCGCAAAACCCGAAGCAGCTCTTTAAATAAAGGTTTCAAGTTATATTCTTGAAATTTCTAAGAGTTTTTTAACAAGGGGTCGTTTCTCCCTAATGTGGATTCGCTCGACGTATTAATCTGATTAATTGCTTCGCCTGGACTTGTTAAAGACAAACAACACTCTAAAACACCGCTTATTACAGATGCCTTTTCCCTTGGATTCTTTTACCGCTATTAGTAAAATAGGTCGACCGTTCTGAACGATATTAGAAATCTAGACGATTGCTATGTTCATCCTCAATATATTTTGTTCTTTAATTGTCATGTTAATAATCACTAAACCAGAACGACAATTCACCGTCGGGCAAATCCACGTGTAATTTACATCTGGTCTTTATATAATGCTCATTAACCCCAATACAACGCCATGCTCGAGTCTTAACTGCTTATAAAATCCAACAGCGGCACTATACATGTCATATACCTCGTTCTTTAAGCACCAACCCCAGCTATGCCTTGTCAATTACAATCAGCCATTCTTGTTTTTACAGAATTCTGCGAATTCACCCTGTCCCCTCAGAATAACAACATATCTACACATGTGCTAATACCTTGTTTTTTACGCAACGACCTCACGCGGAACCCAATTACGCAGGTCTTTAAATAAAGGCTTCTTATCTAAAGGTTCTATAGTTATATTCGTGAGATTCCTAGGAGTTTTTTAACAAGGGATCAAGCATCATTAACTATTTGCCCACTGGTCAAAGTGATTTATTCATATTACATGTTAAATACAGTAAGTCATCAAAACCCATCATTGTCTGTTTTCTAACTTTCTATTTCTGAGCTCACATAGATTTATAATATAAAATAAGAACCTACTTTGGTTCATATCCCGTACGAAACCAACAGATCTGCTGCAGATCTGCAACAGATCTGTTTTACGAAAAACAGACTAGCTGCAGACTATTTTATCGTCTACAAAGTCTGTTTCAGTCCGGTTTCAGTCTGTAGCAAACGCATTGCCTTCAACGAGGGGGGCATTGGGATTTTCGGTTTTGCGGTTTTGGTCATTTTTTAGATCGGTTTTTCGGTTTTAGTGGTCAATCTCTGGGGAAAATTATCCCCAGACTTGAGAGAAGTTACCACCTTAAAATGTTTCAAAAACAAAATATGTACATTAGATATAGTTACACTAATGGATAATGGATGCAAGTGTTGTCATCTCTGCAATTCATAGACACATTTGTCATACTGTAAATATTGTTAATGTCATTAATTTTTTTATATACTTGCGCTTATATGTAAATATTTTTGACTTTAATTTCTACTTATTTATTTTGTGTCCCCTAATTAGCATAGGTTTTTAACCTAAGCTAGGAGGCTTCTTTAGACACCTTAATAAAGTTTCATCATCATCATCATCATCAACATCTTGGCCTTAGTATAGCAAAGGAGATGTTCTTTCAGCAGAAAATACAATAAATTAGAAGTGCACTGCAATACGCTTAACGTACATATCATTTCTGCAATGTAGTCGGAGCTTGATTTCCTTTTCTACTGTAGCACCGACGAATATCCGGAGGAATTAGAAAAACTGATTACACTAATTAATAAATCCATACAAGTATAGTATCAATCGCTTGATTTTTAACGAGCAAGGAGCGACAGCAAGAGCTAACTATTACTAACCATTACTCCTCCTTTCAGTTTACCAGGAGATGCGACGAGACAGGGGCAAAGTTTAGCGCACAACGAAGGCAATACTTTCTCTGTCAAGGCTCGTTGTCTTCGTAGAAACTTCTCAAACTTTACCTGCAATTCTCTTCTTCACTGCTATTGCATACAAACAAAACAGGATTGTCGCAATCAACGAAACTCAGACACGCATTTTATGTTTGCAGGTCGAGAGGGCACGAATTAAAATGTTATGCGCAGTAGATTACATTTTTAATTTGCTTTGCGCATTCAATTGCCTTCAGCCAATGAAAAAATTCGTATTTTCCGTTGCGTCCAGAGCCACTGGTCGGTTACAAATTAAGCCGAGTGGCTCTGGGGACGAGAATGGCGTTCACCTTTTACGAAGCCTTTTTTGACTCCGGGTGGGTGACACGATTTAAAGTGCGTGTACTGGAATGTCTCAGTAGGCTTGAAATGAGTGCGCGTGTCAAGGATAGATTCCTTTTCAAATCTTGCTCCTTTGTAGATGCATTTATCAAGAAAGATGATTTCTTTATCAGAAATATCAGCAGTGAATTTTATTGTAGGGTGATAGTTATTTGCATGCTCAATGAAGTTGTTAATTTCCTCTCTATTAGTGTCCCATAGGGAAAACACGTCATCGATATATCTCTTCCATAACAACGGCTTTGTACTGTGCTGATCGATAATTGCTGTCTCAATCTTAGCCATGAAAATGTTAGCAAAGGAGACTGCTGTTTTAGTCCCCATAGCCGTACCATGGGTCTGGAGAAAGTCTTTTCCATTAAATTGGAAGGAGTTTTCTTGTAATACAAGTCTCAGCATTTCTCTAAGATAATGTGTTGGTATAGGGGGTGTTGCCGTGTAGAATGTGTCATATGCATGGCATATTGTCGTGATACCTTCTTCTTGCGGTATATTTGTATATAAGCTTGTAACATCCATTGAGACAAGGATTGCATTTTGTGGAACTCTCGTTCCTTCAATGACGTTAATAAACTGTGTTGTATCTTTAATGTATGACTGCTGTTCTTTCATTATTGGTTGAAGAAGAGTATCTACAAAAGCTGAAATTCTCTCAGTAGGGGAGTCGCATCCAGAGGTTATTGGTCTACTTGACAAGTTGACCTTGTGTGTTTTTGTAAGAGTGTAAAAAACTGGAATGCGTGGAGGGTTCGGTGTTTGAGATAACCATTTAAATGTCATTTCATCAATGTGTTTCTTTTGGTAGAGTTCTGTGGTAATTTTTCGGACTTTCTTAGAGGTTTCCTCTACCATTGGTTCTTGGAGGGGTCTGTAGTGTTCTTTGACTTCGATTAGTGTCATGCCCTCTTTAATCTTGTCCGTTTTGTTCATTATGACAGTGGTGGTTCCTTTGTCTGCCTTCTTGATATTTATTTCTGAGTTTTCTTTAAGTTGTCTGATAGCTTCGCGTTCTGATTTAGGCATGTTAGGTTTAGGTTTCGTTATCTCAATTTCTGAGAGTTTAATTTTTGTTTCCTCAAGATATTTCTCAAGAGTAACTGATCGTTGAACTGGTGGTTCCCAGTTGGATTTAACATAGAAAGGGTGTTTCATCTTTCCTCTACCGTGGTAGATATATCGGAGACGCATTCGTCTCGCAAATTGGTTGAAATCGCGTAGAATTTTTTTTTTAGCACTGTCAGTGTTAGTGTTTGGAGATGGGATGAAACGCAGGCCCTTAGATAATATGTTTATCTGATCAGTTGTCAGGTTGTAGTTGGAGAGGTTTCTAATATAAGTGCTTTTGACCTCTTTGTCTCTCTTAGTAATACTTTTTTTGGCTAATTTCTTTCGGTGTTTGCGTTTTTTATTCAAGTATTTTCTAGTGTTCGGGGTTCTCTCTTTCCCATTAAAGGAGTCAGTAAGAACACCTGGATAAGTTGAAACATCTTTATTGCTGGCTTTTTTAAGCTTTGGCATCATCTCTTGCATAAGTTTGAATTGCTGCTGAATGTTTTTTACTTGCTGTTTAAGTACATTCGTGCCTAGTGCCTTATCTAGTGTACAATCTAGAGTACTGTCGTGCTCTGAACGATTAACAGCTTTCTTATTCGCCTCTGTTAGGCGTTTTTTGTGAGAAACTTTGTTTAAATGTCTCTTATTGGAATCAATGTTCCTGTGGTGAAACTTGAATAGCGCTCCTAACAGTTTCTGTTCTGCCTGTTTTCTGATCGTTTTGATTTCCTCTTTAAAACTTTCGTCAGCTCGTATCTTAGCTTTGGCATCGTAGCGCAAAGTCTTAGGGCAGGTTTGTTTCTGACGGTGGTTCTCAAGTTTGAGAATAGCCTCCTCTGAATTATTAATTCTTTTCCTAATTGCTTCTTCAGAGTTACTGGTATGGCGGGCTATCTTGGCAGGACGTTCTTTACTGTGGCTGACTCTGTTCTCTCTCACAAAAGGGCGTTTTCTGCTTGACTTTTGTTCTGATTTTTTCGTAAGTCTGCTTGCTGGCTCGTTCGGTGGGGTTGGAGATTGAATATCCTTATCTTCGTCTTCTGACGCAGATTGTAATAGCTCGTCCTCGACTTCTTGGTCTGGTTCTTCGTTCGCTGGTTCGGTTATGAGTAGACCGTTATTGTCAAGGATACTTTTGGAAGTCTCTGTGTCGCTCATATTTCTCTCTCTTACTTTGTGTTTTTTCTCTGAGATTCTTAAGCAAGACCGGTTTCGTTCCTATAGCGGAACTCGTCAGTTGCTGCTATTTGGAGTAACTGAGTGGTGTTTGTTAGGGCATGTTCACAGGTTTTATACCAGTGTCCAACAGAGTGTTGGATCGAAAATAGCGTTCTCTGATAGGCCCATTGAGATTGGCCAATAAAGTCTCTGATGCTTCGATCCTGGTGTAGGTTGTGTTTCTTTACATGTTTGTTGTTCTATTTTATGGCCATGCGAATATTCCATTCTCTGATCGAGAAGCGTTAGTAGGTTTCTACATGGGCCGGCTGGTATTTCCCTGAAGGAGATGGTGTAGGTTCGAATATTGTAGTAGATATTGTTGAAAAATCTTTAATGCATTTTCAACAAATCGTAATGCAATTCGGTTAGTATATCTTATAATTTACGGACCTGAAGAACCTGTTGAGAAAAAAAGGTACTGGAGCTAGGGGCTTGCGCGGGAATAATATTTCCAAAACCACACTGGCTAACAACTAGTAACTGCTGAAATGAAAATGAAAAGGTATATAACATAAAAAACAATTTTGATACCAAAAAGTTGAACCATCTTATTAAACTACAGTCGGCAATTCAATGATACTACAATACATATGAAAAAAGGTTACAAAATATATTCACAAGTTGAATGTCATTTCAGCTATTATTACAGCCACGATTTTATAATTTATTGTTACATTCACAGAAAAGACAAACTTCATGTGAGAACAACCTAATGCCCATTCTCCGGGAACTAGAAAAGGCCAACAGAGACAGAATACTTCACGAGATGGGGTTGTTCGAAAAACTACAGTTCCTTATTCCACATAACAAATTTGAACTTATTTTCAACAATAATTATACCACTGGTAAGATCATAATTATATCTTGTCAAAAACCTGGATTCGGTGGTTATTCATATCACTCACAACTATCCTTCCATCACTAAGATTTGCTGTTGACACTGGAAAGTTAAACTTTCCTCTCTCACAACCTTCACTTCCAAACTTTGTAACAAACTTTCCACTCAGTTCAAATAACTGAACTCTGTGATTCCCTGCATCACAGACGATTAACAATCCTTCTTTGTTAACTGACAAGCAACGGGACCCATTGAACTCTTCATCCTTGTTCCCCTGTTGTCCAAATTTAGAAATAAACTTTCCCTCCAGATTAAACATTTTAATGGAATGATCACCGCAATCTGAGACTATAAAATATTGACCGTGTTGGATACAGTGAAAGGGATCCACCAAAGAACCTGCTCCACCAAATTTACGTAAATACTCCCCATTAGAGGAGAATATCTTGATCAATTTGTTACCCTGATCAGCAACAATAATATCACCGTTTCCGTTTCTTGATAATCCATAAGGGAATTCTAGCTGATTATCACGACTTCCTTGTTTACCAAACTTAAAACGAAAGTTACCCTTCCTATCAAAGTGTTGCACCCTGTGGTTCAAACAGTCTGCCACTACAATATTGCCATTACGATCAAAAGCGATCCCTCCAGGGCCATTAAGCCCACCATCATTCTGACTGTTCCCACTAAACGATCTTAAGTAGGTACCGTCCCTTCTAAACACTGAAACCCTGTTGTTACCGAGCTCAGTCACAGCAATTTCATCCTGATTATTCACTGCCACCCCCAAGGGCCTGTTAAGCATTCTAATATACTTACCTTTTTGTCCAAATGACAGCACAGATCTGAAGCGCCTGGTTTGTACCTGAGACTCAAGGGGACTGTTACGATCATTTGCCCCTTTATTCACAGCAGTTACTTTACTACTTTCTTTACCTTTAGCTCCTGATTGTTGCGCTTTAGTTTCGCTAAAAACAAATTCTACATTACCTATCCCCTCGCTCATGCTTAACAGGTTAATCAGTTTTTCACTTTTAGTGAAACTAAACCGAGGAATATATTCAATGTCACGGTTTTCTTGGGTGCTCCGTTCCTGCAGGATTGTATCAAATGTTTTACTGAATGCCAAGATTTCAGTGCTAAAGCTTCGTTTCAACAGAGTTTCAGTTTGTTCAATTGCTGATTCAATTAGTTTCACTTGTTTTTCCACTTCGTCTTTTTTCTGTCACAGAGATTCCAGTGATTTTTTCGCTTGATTATCGACTGCATCAAAAACATCTTTTTTTCTCGCTTCGATGATTGCAGTAATTTGGTCTACACAAGACTGTACTTGGCTTTTTACCTCGGCTACTTTCGATTGAAATGCGATGCTTTTTTGGTTGAATTGTTCGACTTCCTTTTGTTTTTCCCGTACTTTGACTTTCAAAGATCGAATCATGGAGTTGATCTGTGTTTTGCGCTCATCAGTAGCTTCTTGCAAGGGCATCTTACCATGAACTTCATGAAGCGTCATGGCACAAGTGCTACAAATGGAGACTTTACAGCCCTTGCAAAAGAACTTCAACTCTTCTTTTTCATGGTGTTTCTTCTGACAAAATCCTGGTCGCTCTAAGACAGCTTTAATGTCTTGACCTTGAAAATCTTTTAGAGCTAGCGTTCTGTGATCTTTATTTTCTCGAATTATGTTATGTCCTACAATACATTCTTCACACCAGAAGGAACAACACTGGAAGCAATATGAGGTCTGGGCGCTTCGTTTGTCGCAGTTTCTGCATTTGACGTTGACTGTACTGCACTCTTTAATTGCCAAGACATCTAGCAGGCTGTTTATTCGAAAATTAGTGGGAAGTTCGCTGGGATTTCCACTTCCAGAAATCTGAAACTGTCTTCTGCAATCGGGGCATGTAATTTTGCCATGGGCGCCCCTTGTTCGTTGAATTTCGTTCAGGCAGTGAAGACAGAAACTGTGCAAACAAGGCAACTGCTTTGGATCAGTGAATGTACACATACACACAGAACAGGATACTTCATCATGAAGATTGTCGAGCAAGGTCTTTATATCCATGGAAAAGGTCGGAAACAAGGTTAATTTTTTTGGTCTCTAGTTGCTGACGATCAAGAAGCTTCAAGAGAATGGCTTTGCGAATGAACAATGAAGTCTTGTTTTTCGACCCAGACTAAACACTTATTATTAACCAATCAAATAGAGTTTCGTCACATGTTTTGCTGGTTTGACAAAAGAATAAAAATCATCCTGTATTTCCGAGAATTGTTAATCAGTTCTTTGAAGCATGGATAAATTGCCGGCAAGCATTTCTGCCCGTCGAGGTGGTCAAGACTGAAGTCGGAGCGAGAGCAATATAGGAATTAAGGAGCTCTATCCCTCTATTAAAATCCCACTAATACGCGCCATTTCCTCATCCTTTATTTAACAGGAGATAGAGCGGATTAATTTTTCGTCTATTTTGTCCAAGAATGTGGTCGTTAATCTGCGTGTTTCCAGCAATCACATTAATCAACCTTTGGCCAAGTCATCCCTGATATATACTGTCCAACAAAATCCTCCAGAAAAAATGGCAGTTGCAGATAATTTTTACCATTAAAATCTTTCATTAGTTTCTGTGGGCCTTTGGGCCAAGCTTAATAGACTTAATCAACCACAAAGGGATTGAAAGTGCAGTGAAGTATAACAGGGACTGTTTTTTCCTTAAGACCATGGTAGCGGAAGGAAGGAAGTGCCCTGTCTTTTATGGCGTGGATTCGGGGACAAGATTTTAAAAGTTGTTTCTTCTTCGTCTGCTATTTTTTGGTAGACGATGAGAGTCACAAGGCGGTATAAAATAACTAATTCAGATTCCTTTTTTCAAACTTTTATTACAATTGTTCGGTCAAAGGAGCAATTATCAGCGATCATATTTTCGTTTGACGAAATACTGAGAATCTATAATTACGTAACATTCATTTTTAATAGTTATTGGTTACGTCGCTAATAAAATATTTTAGCCCATCAAGTCCAAAGCCTTGGTTCCAATGACAAAAAGAAAGAACAGAGTCTATTGTTCCACTGTCATATATATTTCACATGTAATACACACAACCATGAAAGGTAATAAATGTGAAAGTAGAGAGTAGAAACAGATTTGATTGTGTCGCAGACGCTCTAAATCCTTCGTTATAGACTATAGAGTCTTTATTTATCAACAACTATACAAAGCACAAGTTAATGATAATAAGATGCCAAAGCCAGAGGCTTATATGGCATAGGTCAGAGAGTGACAATGTGCTGCAAAGTTACAATGAGAATAAAAATTAATAAGTAAAAGATTTACAGAGAAAAGGCAAACTATTACAACATATAAAGATTACTGCATACGAAGCAAAATAAACATAACAATTAATGATAGTGTGCAGAAAATGATTTAGACGAGAGCTTGGGCCGGCTACACTGACGCAGGCTGAAACAGACTGGTTGTGCATGTTTTGATCAGCGTGCTTTCATTATTAAATATATATATATATATATATATATATATATATATATATATATATTATCTTTTGAGTTTCGCGTTGTTCAAGGTCTTTCGAGAGAAAAATTGCTAGTCCATGACAGATGTGTTTCAAGCGCTGTATAAAAAATATCAAAAGGATTTTAAATACATTCTTTGCATTACAGAAACTGCAGGTTATAATACACATTAGTAAAACAAACGAAATGAATAAAAATTTACTAGAGTTAATGGTTGTGAAAATAACTGAAACCTGACACAAAAATTATAAATATTTCCAACAATTACGAGCCCAACTTTGCTGTCCTTTACTTGGACTGTCAACAACTTCATCTTCCTGGAAATTACAAAAAAGCGAATATACTGTGCGAAAAGTGCATTCGCTAGTTTCAGTTCCAACTAAGCTTTTTATTGTTACGAAAACTTAACAGTTCAACAGCTTGCAAATCAACGCAGACGAGGTGTGCGTTTCTTTCTTTCTTTTTTTTCCTTTCAGTCTTCCTGTTTGGCACGAATTCTTTCATTGATTAATTTGATAGCATTTTAATCCATATTTACAAGCCGGCTTAGACAGAGGAAAGAACAACGAATTTCAGCCGATGACAAGACTCTATTATATAGGGATCTTAAGCTACCAGGACGAATACGCCCAGAAAAACGACATTTGTAAAGTAAATTAGTTTGTGTTATTCGGAAAGACTCTTTCGGGAATATTCCAATTTGGTCAGCTTGTCAAATGCATGGGACCATTTTCATTCAACTTTTTGCCGGGCCAGACATGAATTTGTGGGATTGTAAATGAAAGCAAACCTTCTTCTTAGGTGATCCTTCTTCAGCTGAGTGTCCAACGCTTTTCTTTTTCTTGTTTCTTTCTGTGGCTCATCATTAACTTTCTTTGTGTGGTTAACTTCTGATTTAGATTCATTGTCCTCGTCAAAGTCATCAATATCATCATCATTACTTCTATTCTCATCATCACCATCATCATTGTCATCGTCATCGTCTTTTACGTCTCCTGCAGTATCTTCAACAAAAAATAATGGTCGCCTCGTGTCTTTACCTTTCGAAGTGTTTGATTTGAAATATAGGTTGTAACTACTTGTCTATTTTCTTAGTGTAGCTAAGTGGGTTTGTCTAAATTGGTGTCAAAATTTAACGGCATCTCGTACGTTGAAAATACGGTAAAAAACTGCCACCTTAACCTCTAAATTGGGTAGCTCTAAGTTCCAAAGTGTTCCAAACTCACAAAGAGGAAACGTGAGAAGGAAGAGTTGACAAGGTGGGTATTTTGAAGCAAATTTTGAAGCAAATTCAACCCAGTGACTCCTCGATGTCTGATGAAATGTGCTCTTAGCCGCTGCACAGTTTTCTGGCCAACATTCACGCACACACAAAAAACAAAGTGATGAAAACTTTGTTTTCGTTTCCGTTGCATGTGTACTAACACAAACGTAATACTAACACCAAATTTGGCGATCTCTTCGAACAGGTTCACCTTTACGTAAGTTCCTTTTTTGTAACCTAACTTGTTAAAACCTGCAGAAATTGCAACAGTAATTACATGAAAAAAAAGAGAAAAAGCGTGATGACAATAGCCTGTGTACAGGGGCGGCTGTACACAGGCTAAATGACAAAGCTCAGCTAGGGTTCGAATCCAGTTTTTTTTAATACAGCTCGGAGTTTGTTTCACGACGAGCTACTTTATCAGGAGACATATGGCCTACAGCGCAGGCGCGTTTCTTGAACAAGTGAGCGCTAAGTGTGTAGCTGCCTGTGTGTCATATTGTGAAAGCAAACTAACAGCTTATTAAAATAGACATCTAAAGTTGTCCCCTATCGATCTATAAGGCGGATGCCTCTCTAGGGTAACAGTTATAAACGGTTCCAACAGTCGTCTCAAAGACTGGGTGAAACTCTTTTATTTTCTACAATAGTAGTAGGTGATACCAGAAAACACCTTCAGTAACCTTACTTGGTCATTTTGACTTCTCTAGTGAGTGAACTCTGGGACAGTTTTGGGGACACAATCGCTCTTATTGCAAGGTTGCGCAGGGAACTGGGTCACCTTTGTCAAATTCGTAACATTGTTAAAGAACAGTGATGTTCCTGTTTGAGCTTTTCATCTTCTTCTACCTTGTGATGGAAGCAGGTGGTTTTCTTCGAGTAGTTTAAGTGCATTTCAAAGTCAATTTGCTACGTCTTATTCCATTACACAACACCCTATTTTAATTCGAAAATGTTATTCCTTATTTAAAGTGAAGTTAGTTTGTAAATTGTACCTTTGTATCCGCAGTATCGAAGTTTGGAACTAAACTGCGTTTAACACCTAACGATGATGGAACCTTGGAGGGGTCCTGCAGAAAAATCACATATCATTTATAACTAATAATTAAATTCATCACATCTCATCTCTTTGAATACCAAACTGTTGGACGACAAAGGCTTAAGGTAAGCGACGACCAGTTAGACTCACTACGACCTACAGTGTATATGCATACCTTTAGAAAAGATATATAGAACTAGACGTGGAAGAGTTAAGGAGAAACAATACCTTGACACTTTATCATTGCTCAAGGATACCATAGATATAGAGTTAACCTGTGTGGAGAACATAAAAAGGGAGGGTGGGGAGAAGGCGGAGGGGTGGAGGGGGGAGATTATACACTGTAGAGGAGATTAAGGAGACTCCTGCAAAGAGCTCTGTTTAGAATGATTTTTTTGAAAACTAGTATTATTATGGTACTAGTCAAGAATTGAGACAGTTTTATTCTCATTTGTTTATAGGCTAATCGGGCGGGCGTCGCCTCTTATTGACATAAATGGCGTGGATTGGGACAAGATTTTAAATGTTGTTTTTTCTTCGTTTAATTAGATACTATACCTTGAAAACCTCAAAAGAGATTAGATTCACAAGGCAGTATAAAACTAAGTCAAATTCCTTTTTTCAAACTTTTACAATTTCGGTCAAACGAGCAATTCAGGCAACGATCATATTTTTCGTCTGGCGAGGTAAATCTATAATTACGTAACATCCAGATTAATGGTTAAACTATTCCATCAGCCTCGGTAAACTCTAAACCTGTGCTTAAATTTGTCCAGAAGCTCGCTTTCTTTTTTCCATATATTTGTCTGTAATTTTTCCCGGGAGTTTCTTACAGACAAATGTATAGAAAAGTTTTAAAAAAAGGGTTCTAGGTCTTCTAACGCATATAACGCCCTCAATTCTTTTCAGTAGAATCCTTAGGAGTGAAGCTTTTGTTTCCATTTCATATCTTTTTCAGAACAGCCGTTCTGTGGAAATTATTCGACGTTAGATTCTCACACAGACACTGTAATTTCTCACGCGTTTGCCTACCCGTCCAAATGGCGTCGAAAACCGTGACAAGGTCTATAACTTCTCGATGTGTGATGAAACGTTGCTCCCAGCTGCTGCATTAACAGTTTTCTGGCCAACATTCTCGCACACACACAAAAAGCAAAGCGCTTAAAAGTTTGTTTTCCTTTCCGTTGTATATATACTAACACAGTATGTAATACTACGCACCAAATTTGGCGATATCTTCAAACAAAGCTGTTCCAGAAAGGTTCACCAGTATGAAAGTTTCTTTTCTTTACTTAACTTGTCATATGGAGAAAGAGCGACTCACTGTTAGATGCTTTTGAGTTCTTGAACAAAACCCGCGGAAAGTGCAATTAAAGTAATTGAACGAAAAAAAGGGTAATGACAAACTTCAGCAAGGGTTTGAATCCAGTTTCTTTTTTTAATACAGCTTAGTGAGTCGGGATTTGATTAACGGCGAGCTACTTTATTAGGTGACACATGGCCAATTTGCACTGTTCGTTGGCACAAGCAATCTTCCCAGTGTCTAGTCTGTCCGTAATCGATTTGTAACAATGCGTCAGTAGCTATAGGCGGTTGTTCACAGTGCTTCTTAGGTAGTTCTTGAGTCGTCTGAGGGCAGAAAATGTGCGCCCTGAAGTCGCTGATGTCACAGGTATTGTCAATTACATCGGTAATGGTATTTTTTGACACCAACAGACCAATAGACCTATGCTACAGCGCGGGCGCATTTTCGTACTACCGAGCGCTAAGCTGGTGTGTAGGTGTGAAAGCAAACTAACAGCTCATTAAATAGACATCTAAAGTGGTCCCCTATCACTATCTCTTCAAACAGGGTGCCTCTCTCGGGTAATAGTTAAAAACAGTTCCAACAGTGGTCTCAAAGAGTTAAGTGCAACACTATTAAACAGAGCTAATTCTCGTACGCACTCCCAGAAAACACCTGCAGTGACTTGATTTGGTCATTTTGACTTCACGTGTGAGGAGACTGGGACGGTAGAGAAACGAATTGAACTCTGGGACAGTTTTGAGGGACTCAATCGCTCTTATTAGCTATTGCAAGGTTGCCGGCAGGGAACTGGGTGAAAATTCGGCAACCAGCAGTGATATTAGTCACAGTACCGAACTAGTTCATACCTTAAAAGAGCTTACAATGGCCAATGTGTGAACAATTATCCTGAATACGTCCTGGAATTGACCCTTTTTAGCTCACCCTAAGATAAGGCAAATCATTAGCAGTTTTCCAGTCCTTATCATCTCTGATCCTTGTCACCCGTGGGAACCTGATTGATAGCGGAGCTCCTCGCGCGCGCGAAGCGCGCGCGTGGACGTAGCCCCATAGCTAAGTAATCTACCCATCCCAGAAAATTTGGTAATCACGTGACCGTACACCGACCGCCCGCCCACCCGCCCGCCCGCCCGCCCGCCGTCCGTCCGCACCACAGGGAAACCAATGTTCAATCTCACACTTTCTAGCTAGTTTGGGAGCCCAGGGAGCCTAGATAGGAGACAACTATCAATGTTGTGATCAATTGACAGCTGTCAAGACAAGGTAACCGCTGACCAGTATCACCTGGCCGTATCGCGGGCTCAGGTGTCGACCCATCCAGGGCGAGTATTTTTTTGAAGTTATCCGCTGACAAGTTACCAGTTTTCAGATGATCGCAGGCTCAATTTTTTTAAAAAAAATTCAAAAGAAATATATTGTGTTTATGTCATTATGGCCCAGCACTATTATCATCTTGATTTCAAACTGACCTCGGACGCGAAAATTCAGCCAGTTATTTAAAAATGCAAGAAGGGAAAACAGATGTTTTTCACTTTTCTCAGGACAGTCACGCTTTGGTCACGCTCCACGTCCAATTTTTATGCCCTGATTGGTCAAAATTTGACAGGTGAGTTCATGCGGAAAATTCATACAACATCTTGAAACTTGTTTGCTTCAACAGCTGACAGAAGCTGACGGAGTTTTGTGTCAACTTGTGATGTTTTTAATAACTGTCTTTTTTCACTGGATGTACAAAATGAAATACAGCTGCTACCAAGAGTCTTCTGTTAACGTTATTCATGGCTGGTTTCTTTACTGAATTTTTGTTGAGAAATGCGCTGCTTGTCAAAGTCGGAAATCCGATTTCGGATGGCATCGTTTTTGTTTTTCACCTTGCTGGATGTGTAAGCGATTCAGGCCTTACTTGATAGCTTTCAGGAGCTGCATCTCGAAATATGGTAAGCCTGAGTTATCATTGTATTTATATCTGTTTTCATGAAGTCGAGCGCAGTTTATGAGGCTAGTTTATGCACGTTTGTATTTAGATTTGAGACACTGATCTGACCTAGTATGAGGTTTGAAAGCTTACAGAACTTTGAAAAGCCATTAGTCGATATTTCACCGCAAATAACAAGAAAAACCGTTCCGAAGAATCTTTAGTTATTATTTTGGCTGTAGAAAGAAAACTTTGAGCGATTTACTTGTCGCGAGTTCATCGAGGAAAACAGCAAACACCGGGAAGCCGGCGGCTTAAAATTAAACTTATTTTTTAAGCTTAAAGACTCTAACATTCTTATAGACACTTAAATACTTGTTTTCGTGAATGAAACTTGTTGTCTCTGTAAATGTTCTACCGAATTATATTTCTGATCTTTTATTTATTGTTAGTTGTCTTTTGCAATTTTCATCGCTTTGCCGCCCTTTGCCGTCATTTGTTTACAGTCGTTCATAAACATCGCTTGCAGGAGTACTCAACGTATCGCGCGTATCACACATCGCCGTGACGGTCATAAAACTATCAATAAAAAATAAACACAATAAATTCTTTATTATGTTGAAGCGTAACTCTGTTAAAATTTCTTTGCGAACTTGGTAGGTGATTTTGGAATTTTTTTGAACGGTTTCGCTAATTAAAAGCCCACGCGTGCTTCGATGGTCCTGAATATTGAATGAATGGGATTAGTCTTGAAAAATTGTGAAACTGACTGCTAATTGTCTGAGGTCAGGCGGTCTGTATGATAAAAACAGCGCCTCATAGTACTCTGTCACCTCAGATGTGATGTATAAAAAGTATAAAAGGTTGATTTGCACGCACCCAGATTTGTTGGCAAGATTTCCTAAAGTAAACTTGTCGAACGTAAAAATTCGGCCTGATTTGTTTTCCAAGAATTTGTTTTCCACGCCTAATCTACCGTGATCAAGGGCCATTATTGCTCTAAAATGTGACCGAAGATGATTGCCAGTGCTATTTTTTGGGTGTACATATAAGGCTATCAACTCGATGCAAGATTTGTTTCACTCTAAAATCACTTTAGGCTGCATTCATTATGTATCCTACAGGGGGGGCAGAGGATTTTAGGGGGGGTTCTCAAATTTTTAGAGCAAAAAAGGGGGGATATGAAAATTGTTTAAATATCTCCTGGGGAGATGCTTATTTTTTTGTAAGATTCTGTCTAGCTTTTGTAATAG